>JPKZ01000733.1:78695-99474 GCA_000803305.1 Toxocara canis
GAAGGATCGGCTGGGCGGGGGGGAGGGGGGAGTAGATGGCGAAGGAATCACACACAGACACAAAGACAAAGACACACACACGCAGACACACACATACACGCACACGCACACGCACACTCACACACAAATACACACGCACACAGAGGCACAAAGATGCTCACCACACACGCGCGCACACGCACACACACAAAGACACGCACCCACACAAAGACACGCACACACACAAAGGCACACACACACACAAAGACACACATCACACACGCACGTGCGCGCACACAAAGATACAAGGACACACCACACACACGCGCGCACACACGCGTGCGCATACACGCACGCGCACTTGCACACACACATACACACCAAGACACATGACACGACCTACGAGATCAATGGCATCACTATATATAACAATGGGAGGTAGCACGATGAATAAAGGACAATGAGACATGTTGCTGGCGAGGCATCCCGAGAGCGGCGAATTGAAAACAGTCGAATTGTTTTCGCGATCAAGTGTAACTTTGATGCACAATTGATACATTTCGCAATCAAGTGTCACCTTACGGTACGATCGATGTGTTTCGCAATTTAATGTCGCCTCGCAACATTATCCACGAGACCACAACTGAAACGCCTGTATTCAGCAAGTAGGCAGTGATCCGTTCGTTCACGTGCGATCGATAGGAGTGTTACCCGATCAGTTCCAGAATCCACGAAACTGTTGCTACGCGCGCACACACGCGTGCGCATACACGCACGCGCACTTGCACACACACATACACACCAAGACACATGACACGACCTACGAGATCAATGGCATCACTATATATAACAATGGGAGGTAGCACGATGAATAAAGGACAATGAGACATGTTGCTGGCGAGGCATCCCGAGAGCGGCGAATTGAAAACAGTCGAATTGTTTTCGCGATCAAGTGTAACTTTGATGCACAATTGATACATTTCGCAATCAAGTGTCACCTTACGGTACGATCGATGTGTTTCGCAATTTAATGTCGCCTCGCAACATTATCCACGAGACCACAACTGAAACGCCTGTATTCAGCAAGTAGGCAGTGATCCGTTCGTTCACGTGCGATCGATAGGAGTGTTACCCGATCAGTTCCAGAATCCACGAAACTGTTGCTGATTGTCGATGAATCAAATCCAAAAGTGGTGGATGAGGTGACCATTTCTCATTGGCGGTGATCCTCGAGCGAACACTGTCCCTTCCAAACCTCGTCATACTTTGACGAGACTATATGACTTCAGTCTTAGTTAGTATAGCATTTATGATTTTCGAATTCAAACTATCACATAGACATATAAATAGACTTAAATACACAAACATCGGCACGGCATCAGCATGACGGACTGTAAGTACTACAATTTGCTGAACATTAAAATCAGTAGAAAATCTGACACTGGGATTTTTCAGCTTTCGTTCTGGTAACGCAAAGATGAACCAGTTGAATAATGGTTGCGATTCAAGAAAGTAGAACCTGCACCGAACTTAAATGATTGTTGCTAAAGCTGCAGCGCTGCTTCTAAAATTATGTTTTCCTATTTTATTCGCAACTTATTTTAAGGAAACTCATTAAATAAAAATGATAATGTGATTTCTCACTCATCCAAAAAAAACAGTTACAAGCACGAAACTCAGGCATTTCCGTGTCATACGATATCGTGCCTCAATGTTAAGATAGCATGCACTTTCACATGTGCCATTTCAAGTCAAATCTTTGAACTTGTATTGTTTGGCACCGACCAGCTATGAACCATTTAGGCTGCATGAAGGGTCAGCATCGCAGAAGCGCTTTGCCTCTGCATTGATCGCCCTGCACCTAAACAATTCGAATTTCATAATTGCCTGCAGTCAACTTACCTCCGTTGGAACTTTGGCAAAATGATTTTTACCAAAAATTACTTTGCACGTTCGCAACTGCAGTGAAGTGTATGTTGAGGATTGAGACCCAATTAGAAGGTAAAGGTCTCAACTCCCATATCATTAGTTTGCTGCAGGCGTTCTTTGCTATGACCGTATCTGCCTATTACACAGTAACTTGTCCACTCCCACTGTTCACATGTTGACATCTCTCGCACGGCACCGGTTTCATTTGCGTGATCGCAGTCACTTCGCGATTCTCACACTTCTCTGCTTCGAATGCTTTTTGCCAGCTGCATTTCTCGGTAGGATGTATGCTATAGCATCCTTAATCCATTTGTGCTACTGTGCCTCAAGGCACTTTTATTACCTCAATTCTAATAGTTCCAGACGATTATATTTCAAATTTCCTAGAATTTGCGACTCGAATTTTGCTAAAGAATTGAAAATTGGTTAAGCCGTTTGGTCAGAACGAACAAGTGAGTATTCCAGTGCTGCTAAAATCGTTTCTAAAGAGTTTTTCTTGGAAATGTTAAAAATTTCAATGCTTTTTGCAAAATTCTCGGTTTTTTGCAAACCTTGCACGTGCACTATTTGATGAAGAGGAATATCTATAAACATGGAACGGAAATGAAAGTGACAAGACAGCAATCGACGTGTGTGCGACTGTAAACGGAATCTGAAAAATACTAACAAATTTCAGTTTTTTGGACTCAGTAATGCGAATCCATGAGCCCGGCTATCGGCCCACCGAACAAGATATTCTTTACAGTCGAGTTGCTACAACCGGTGTTGTCGAGGTGAAGTTCAAAATAAAGGAACTCGACTTTAGGTGAACCGTCTTATATTTTTATGCTTTGTTCTTGCGTTTCCTCCAAATTACTTCATAAAAACATTACGGTATTTTTCATGTGTTTAATCACTCATTGGGCTAGAAGAAATAATGCAATGTTGGCAATGCTTTGCAACGCCTCTGCTTCACTACCACTCCGATCACCGCTACGCCTACAGCAGCCGTTACCAACAGCAATAACCAAATGTGGCAAACCTACAAGCGATACTCAATCATTTCCGCCTCCACTGATCCGGACTTTCTATGACTTACGACACGGTACTGCATGGTAAAACACGAGTTTCGTGCGTTGTATCTGCTAGCTTCGAATGTCTAATGCCTGTGTTTTTCAGCCCCAAAAGCTCTGTGGAATATCCATACTGCAGCGCAAATGGTACAC
This sequence comes from Toxocara canis, assembly GCA_000803305.1. Taxonomy (NCBI): domain Eukaryota; kingdom Metazoa; phylum Nematoda; class Chromadorea; order Rhabditida; family Toxocaridae; genus Toxocara; species Toxocara canis. Next base: position 81,809 of record JPKZ01000733.1, read on the forward strand.
TGCCTAAATGTCACGATCAGTGTTGCCATCACATAAGAAATTTCGGTGCAGTACTGTACTTGTACCATGGCCCAAGAGTGGACTGTGCCTACCACTGCACCATTTTTCGTACATGAGGTGCACCTTGTCGCATATAAATACGGAAAGACACAGCTTCGATGTTCTATGTTTCGCAAGAATAAATTTTAGCAGATGATTTGTACGATGAGTCGGGGTTTTAGAAGATAATGAGTACCTCAGGCACACTTCATTACTTGTGCGGGATTCCGGAAACGGCTGTTCTCACGCGTTGAATCATCAAAGCGGACATCAGCCTCAAGCAGACATTCCCAATGACTTTAAAATTGGTATCTACGCGAGACACACACATCCTAGCTTTAACGCTAGACGAAATTTACAAAAGGCATGTTCCTTTTACTTACAGTGGTGAAACGATGTAGCCCTCTTATAGTGAGAAAACAACGCTGATTCATTTACGTCTCTTCCAGACATCCACTTTTGCTCGTAAAAAAGGAAACGGTGTCAACAACGAGTAATACAGTGCGGGCAAAACAGACATTTAGGCTGGGAACCCGGCTGCCTCAACCAACTGTAAAGCGCTCATGTCCACTGCTGCAATGAATCCTGCTCATGCCTCCTCTAGGTCCCACACGTTCCAGTCACGACATTTATCATGTTAAATTTCGTAATTAAAGCTTCAGTTAGGAATACAATATGCGATAGCACACGCATACAACTGCATCGCAGTTTGCAACTGTCAGCCTGAAAAACGAAGAAATAAAGATAGCACCTAGCATGTACCTATGCCCAATAAGATTCTGCGCGCTTCGAACTGGAGCCCATTTCGGTTCTTGCCACCTGGCCAACTTGGCATCGCCTTTGTCCTGCTAGGAAACGCAGTTCTGGGCTTCGGCTTCTCCCTTCCTAATGGCATGACACCGGTCAACGGAATTCCGACAATCTGACTCTGAGTTGATCGTTTGCCTCAAAGGTGAAATTTCGGCAAAAAGTTATAAGCGAGTTTCAGAGTTTTCGACGTGGGAGGGCAGCGTTCCGAGCGGCGCAAGTGGATTCACTGTTTTGATAACGTCGAGTCGATTATTTTCATAACAGCAATTAGCGAATACGATCAAGTGCTGTTCGAGGATGAGACCACTGTAAGCTTTCCAAGCCTTACCACCTGCCTGGATTCGCTTCCACACGCCCTCCTCATTGCCAAATGAAGGGACATCCTCCACCTCTCCCCCTTCCAACTACCACACATTTCCCACAAAAGAACCTTCCCTTCATTATCATAGTTTCACTGGCACTCATCCTCCACGAACACCGAACACCATTCACATCGTTACCGCATCCGTTCCGCCAACGATACATTTCTGCTCCAATCTTTTCCGCACTATCAAATATTATCGCCTAATGCCAAACTCCCCCTCTCCACATTTTCATACATCTTCACTAACATCACACGCCTTCCCTATTACAAACATTCTCCCTCACTATGATACGCCCTCTCCCAAAATGAAACCCTTCCCCACAAGTAAACACCATTCACCCATACCGGATACCTCTTTCTACTATGAGAAGACGGCCTCAACAGGTTACAATGCTATTCATTCCTCTTGTAAGAGGTTAATGAAATGTATCGATCCTTATATATCTTTACACATTAGGCCTTTGTTGTCCCTTTCATACGCTTCGCAGAAATTGTCAGAAGCTAGACATCATGAAATTTGGTAGGTAAAATCAACACTAATCCCCCGTTCAAATAAATTCACCGACCCTGGGGAAATTATTTCTGTTTATAGAGCCCAAAAAATGCGGGCATTTCCACTTGTTGGGCGGTGCGAACTTTTATTAGCTGCGTTACGGAAAAACGATTCCATATTAGATTTTTACAAGAGGTCGGAACGGGCAAAATGTGGATTTCCGCCATCCGCGGGCACTTTATGAGACCGGTTTGTTTGATGGTAAGTTACCGATACATATATGGTGCCATCCCCCTGGCCCGCCTTCCGACCAGTTCTACAGCAAAACGAATGCAATTGCGGTATGGTACGGGATACAAGCCGATATATTCACGCACTATATTTCAAATTTTTAAAACTTTTTTCCAGCTGACTTCTATTGCCGCGTTGATGTGACAGGTTAGTTAAATAAATCAAAACTCATTGATATATATTCGACTATTTAAACCTTGCAACTAGGTGCTCGCTTTCCAATTCAGTTTGCCTCTGTTGATGCACAGAAGTCTTTATCGGGCACCTGTTAATACAACGCTTGAGTCGTGCGTAGGTCACACATCAGCATTATACGACCACCTCTCCCTCCCAGCACACGGGAGGGGCTCGCTAGTAACTTTCAGCATAATTGAGAGAACAATCGCAACTATCAAGGCGACAAACGTTAGAATGAATTGAATGTTTTGGAAAAGTTTTAAGGAACGTGGTCCAATTATGAATTTTTTTCGCCCCTAATATTTGTAAGGCGCTAGAAAACTTAGTTTGCAGGTCATTTCCACAGTTTTAGTCTCAAAATCATAATTTAACTAAGTTCAGGCGCAAAAACGACCTGCGACGTTTGACCCAACAGTGGTTGCTGGCAAAACTTTCGGAAAAATGGCAGATGCCGGTATGAATTGTAATGGTGATTACTGACTCGATGTCGCCGACAGTGACAGACTCCACGAAACAAGTATATTCGAGAAGTCAAAGTTGAATAACAGGTCGAGCCGAAGTTGCTCTGTAGCATTTGGCCCGGTGGTAGCACTTAAGAACGTGTTTTGGTTGCTTTAATGCTCACTGTGATTGGCATAAAAGCTGCAACGTTCATATTTGGTTTCCTTAGCAAACCACTGTCGGATCTTACTAAGAGACAGTCTAATCGCAACAACCATTTATAATCTAACAGCATAATCGATGGAGTGTTTAGAATCGAATGATCGAGTCTATGCAGTTGTTCTCGTCGATATGTAACAGCACGTGGTTCCTGTCGACGGCGATGATCTTGTTTTTGAACAAGAAGGATCTCTTCATGGAAAAAATACAGAAGGTCAATATCACAACTGCGTTCCCCGACTATGAAGGTGAGCAACCCACGACAAAGAGCGACCTTGAATACGCATGCAAATGAATATAATTGCTCTGCTTAGCTGAGCCGGCAGTTGAGTGAGCCACATAACAATTGAACTCTTTTCATATATGCACATTTGGATACCGAAGGTAATCGTAAAACAGTCAGTCAAGCAGATTTCATGTAGACGAATAAATACGATTACTCTATTCCGCCGATTTCGCGAGTGAGTAAACCAGCTGAAGAACTGATTTCAAATATACAAATTAGGTCGCGGCACATACTCAGCGAGCAGCAGTTAATTAATATAAGCATTAACCAACTGTACAAAATCATTCGACTGGCAACCAATGATGTAAAAAACGGTCAAATTGACACTGGATGATTGAACTTCGGCTCTTGTCTGCGAGATAATGGTACAAAGGGACTCCAGGTCCAGCTTCAGATGCACCGTCTGACAAAACCTGATTCTAACCATAGCCCTGGTTTATACAAATTTGACTGCAGCTCTCCCTCCGATCTCTGCCTGTGAACTGACCTCGATTCGGTTCCCATCTCTGGATTCCGCTGCGAACTCCAGAAGCCTCTAGGTTTAGTTCCGGCCTCCTCGAGCAGCACACTCTAGCGGTTCCGGGCTTCCAAAAATTTGGTTATGGCTCCATACCCGTCCTTCTGCAGGTGCACGTAACGAAATTTTTCGTGTGAATAAATTTGTGTCGCTAAAGACAATTCAGTTCGATTCAGTTGCTTTCCGAAAAAGAGATGGACGAGTAAACCATTAAAGACATGAAAAGCAAAAGCAGACGTGAGAAAGGGAACTTTAATGGCGAAGCATTAAAAACAGCTATTTCCTTTGCTGCTGAGAAGAACCAGTCTTTCTATTCTAGTGTCTGTAATTTTGCTGGCAGGGTTGGCAATGGACGCCACCACTTCTTATACTGCATGGGTTCTGTTTCTATCCTTGTAGCAAGCAATGAGTCAAAAACTCACCATTCAGTAATTCGTTCGATCGCTGCTCGGCAGTGCGTTAAGCGGCGGCAACAGTAGGGAAAAAGGAGCACAGTAGCAAGCACAGGAGCATTTGGGTGAAATCCGAATAGAGAGAGTAACCGTGGATGGGATAATAGCGAAAAGCGGCGAAGCGGCGACGCAGAGGGACTTTCGAAGTTGCAAGTCACATCGCCTCCGTCCTTTGCTCTTCCTGCACAACAAAAATGCCGGTGTTGAACCTAATTCCGCTAACCTGTCTGACGCCGCCCTCAGTTCTGCCGTTCGTTTCTGATCCCGCCTCTATCTGTTATGCTGCATTTCCCCTTTTTGTCATCTTTTCCGCTCTGCTTTCTTTCCCTTCCGCGTTGGCACGACTTGGACAGCTATAGTCATTTTGCCACTCAGTGGCGTCAGCAAGTCGCTATAATGGAATTCGCGAACACCTCATACCTACGCGCATGTACTTGAACAACCGCAACCCCTTAACTCTCCTTCGAAAATTTCAGGAACTTCGAGAAGTAACCCTCAACCAGCAAGGCGACAGTCGTCGGAAAGGACCGAAATTTTTTGAAAATTTTCGAAACAAGACGCTCAAAAACATGGAGATTTTGGCGCTTTCGGTCTTTCACAAAATCTGAGTCGTTCTTTTATTGTGATTATTTTAACAGCTTAAGGCTTTGCCGCCCGAAAAACATACCCCAGAAAATTGGATTTAGGAATGGAGAACCATAAAAAAGACTTTGAAAACTGAGGGTGAAGGCGGAGAGGTGAAGGTATTTTCTCACAAAAAAAAAACTCAGTCAAAATCCTAAACTATCCCCTCGATAGAGATTTGCAGTTATTTTTTTCTAAGGTTTCAGCTAAACGCTGCCGATCGCTGCAGCGCAACAAGATAGAGTGGCGTGTTCCAAACTCCGAACACAGCATGCATAACTATTCAAAGAGGTGGCGATGTCGAGAGTCATAAAGTGCGGAAAGAATTCGAAGCTTGTTCTTGTGTTTGAAGTTCGGAACCATAAGTACTTAATTTTGTACCGGATTCAGCGATGTAAAGCTCCGGTAAATCGACTTGGCTTCGCTCCGAGCCTTGGCAAAGACAGATATACAGTTGCCAGTTCGCGACATGAACCGGTTTCAACTCCGGGCTTCCGAACACTTGACTCGGGTTTCGCCTGTAGCTCCATCCTTCGAGGTTACTTAGCTTCGGTCACGGCTGTAGCTCCATCACCTTTGAACCTGGTTATAACTCCAGCCCGGCTTCAGTTTGAGAGAGCACGCTGACCCGATTCCGGTCTGACCTTTAGCCTTCTGGATGGCCTGGCTCCAGCTGCCGCTCTGAATTCCACCGTTACTTAGCCCCGGCCCCCAGCTCTAAGCTCCTGGGGGACTTTGCTTCAGCTCCCATCATGGGAAGAACTTGGCTTCGGTCCTGGACTCCGCGGTGGTTTCTCTCCGGCTTCGGCTCCGGCTCCTGCTTCTGCTCCGCACTCACCTAGATCCAAAAAGGAGCCATTCCAGAACCAGAAGGCCTTAAGAAACATCAATCCGATGTTTTTTTTTTCGGGAGAGGGAGCCGAAAAAATTTTTTTCGACTCTGAAACCTTTATGTCACTATTGGTACTTCACTTCACGGCTCATCCAATGAACGGTGGTCAATTAAAACACCGGGGGTTCTCCATATGTAAATTGGTTGTGTTATAATCGCGTTCTGCTTTGTTCAGGAGGGCAAAACTACGAAGAAGCAGTCAATTATATAAAGCTCAAGTTCAGCGAATTGAATCTGAATCCAGATAAGAAAACGATCTATATGCATGAAACATGCGCAACCGATACAAATCAGGTAAGGCCGTTCATTCAGTTCTGTCCTATCTAGGACCTATCGTTACTCCTAGTTACTTTTATCTTTCAGTTCCTCTCAACCCGTTGCAGAAAGCGAACAACGCCTATCAATAGATTGAAAAAAAATCTTAATTCGCGTTTCGTAGAAAACGTTGAGACGAATGCTGGAATACTTAGTTACGTATATTTGCCGCTATGTGCTGTTGTATCCATGGAGAGGAAGTTTTGTTTAATTACCTTATATGTTCAACTCGAACTCACGCCATCGCCAATCCATTTTACAGAAAGATGAAGGAATTTTTGTTGTGAAATATCGACAGTTCATTTGCATGCCTATCTAAACCTTCAGTGTTTATTTGCATAGGCCATTTTTGGTATTTTTTCGAATCAAATCTTTTACTCAGTCAATAGGCAAAGGCTACCTTTTCGACAATTCAAAGATAACATAAAGACAATACAAAGCAGATTATTCACTTCACGATATGTACATCGTTAAGTCCAAAGGATTTTTCGGACCTCGTTCGATCATGGGTTGTTTTTCAGCATATTGTTCAAGTTCTCATAAACTTGGCCGTTTTCCATCCCCTTGAGTATTACTTTAATTTCCGCGCTGCTCAGTGTTGAAATATTTCCCCAGTTGTACTGGGCTTTGCGCTTGAATTTTTCAAAGTTGTGAATGACTGACTGCGTGGATTGCGACTCGTCGCAGGGCTTTAAGTCTTTGTTTTTTGCTGTCGCGGTGACGGACAGGAACAACCTGATATTAGCGAAACAGGCATTCATTAACATCGTTATATATTTCGTATTTATGTTTTGCCTTATTGCCTTCATATGGTGGAAGGCGATAAGGCAAAACATGTTTTGCCTTATCGCCTTCCACCATATGAAGGCAATAAGGCAAAACATAAATACGAAATATATCAGCTTTGAATACGAACGAACACGTCGCCACTGATTGCAACTAAATCTGACGAACTCACTCAGTTCACTTATTTCATTCGTCGTAAACGCATTTAAGGCGCACATTATACTTCACAGACAAGTATATATTTCGTATTTATGTTTTGCCTTATTGCCTTCATATGGTGGAAGGCGATAAGGCAAAACATGTTTTGCCTTATCGCCTTCGTTCGTATTCGAAGCTTCTCAGCTTTGAATACGAACGAACACGTCGCCACTGATTGCAACTAAATCTGACGAACTCACTCAGTTCACTTATTTCATTCGTCGTAAACGCATTTAAGGCGCACATTATACTTCACAGACAAGTATATATTTCGTATTTATGTTTTGCCTTATTGCCTTCATATGGTGGAAGGCGATAAGGCAAAACATGTTTTGCCTTATCGCCTTCGTTCGTATTCGAAGCTTCTCAGCTTTGAATACGAACGAACACGTCGCCACTGATTGCAACTAAATCTGACGAACTCACTCAGTTCACTTATTTCATTCGTCGTAAACGCATTTAAGGCGCACATTATACTTCACAGACAAGTATATATTTCGTATTTATGTTTTGCCTTATTGCCTTCATATGGTGGAAGGCGATAAGGCAAAACATGTTTTGCCTTATCGCCTTCGTTCGTATTCGAAGCTTCTCAGCTTTGAATACGAACGAACACGTCGCCACTGATTGCAACTAAATCTGACGAACTCACTCAGTTCACTTATTTCATTCGTCGTAAACGCATTTAAGGCGCACATTATACTTCACAGACAAGTATATATTTCGTATTTATGTTTTGCCTTATTGCCTTCATATGGTGGAAGGCGATAAGGCAAAACATGTTTTGCCTTATCGCCTTCGTTCGTATTCGAAGCTTCTCAGCTTTGAATACGAACGAACACGTCGCCACTGATTGCAACTAAATCTGACGAACTCACTCAGTTCACTTATTTCATTCGTCGTAAACGCATTTAAGGCGCACATTATACTTCACAGACAAGTATATATTTCGTATTTATGTTTTGCCTTATTGCCTTCATATGGTGGAAGGCGATAAGGCAAAACATGTTTTGCCTTATCGCCTTCGTTCGTATTCGAAGCTTCTCAGCTTTGAATACGAACGAACACGTCGCCACTGATTGCAACTAAATCTGACGAACTCACTCAGTTCACTTATTTCATTCGTCGTAAACGCATTTAAGGCGCACATTATACTTCACAGACAAGTATATATTTCGTATTTATGTTTTGCCTTATTGCCTTCATATGGTGGAAGGCGATAAGGCAAAACATGTTTTGCCTTATCGCCTTCGTTCGTATTCGAAGCTTCTCAGCTTTGAATACGAACGAACACGTCGCCACTGATTGCAACTAAATCTGACGAACTCACTCAGTTCACTTATTTCATTCGTCTTAAACGCAACTAAGGCGCACATTATACTTCACAGACAAGTTGTGAATGACTGACTGCGTGGATTGCGACTCGTCGCAGGGCTTTAAGTCTTTGTTTTTTGCTGTCGCGGTGACGGACAGGAACAACCTGATATTAGCGAAACAGGCATTCATTAACATCGTTATATATTTCGTATTTATGTTTTGCCTTATTGCCTTCATATGGTGGAAGGCGATAAGGCAAAACATGTTTTGCCTTATCGCCTTCGTTCGTATTCGAAGCTTCTCAGCTTTGAATACGAACGAACACGTCGCCACTGATTGCAACTAAATCTGACGAACTCACTCAGTTCACTTATTTCATTCGTCGTAAACGCATTTAAGGCGCACATTATACTTCACAGACAAGTTGGGACAAATTTTCACGTGCAGATAGGTAATTTTTTATTGCTGGTTATTCAGATGGATCATTTAGGTATGTAGAGCACAGTTACTGTGGCACTCATGTCCACCGACTGCACGCCGCAAGGAAAGCACTATTGAGAAGATTGTCATGTTAGGGACACGGTGTTGCTCGGCCAGTGGCTTATTTCGTCTTCTCATTAATTCTGCTTTAAGCGCATTTGACGCTGCATTCACACGTTTTATTTACTGTTACAGCCCGACTTTCCGGTGTCATCTCCTTGTTCGGTCTAGCTTTCTTGCTCACATGCTCCTCCGCAGTCAATGTGCGTGAGCACTGTAACGTCCACAGTACCTAGGAACTTAAAACGACAGTCAAATATTTAATGCATAAAAGTGTCCAAATTAAAAGTGAAACATGAACAAATACGCGTCTTTGGGTGTTTGTTACTTATAGAAGAACTGAGACCCGAGTGGGAAAGAACTGATAATGAGGGGGCTGACATTACGGTGACAAACGCAAGAGGAACAAGTCAGCGCCCATGCGCACTTAAGCTGTTCCCTATTAACATTCCTTCATTGGTCAGCTGATCTACCTAGACGCTGGAAGACAACACTGGCGAGCGACGGTGGCGTACGGGGAGAGAAGTATGAGGCACCGGGGTAGGTGAAAGGTAGAGGAAAATATCTGCAGTCCGTCCACCCCACCTCCCCATCTGCATTTTCTTCTATCGATAGGTTAAAGGATAATTCCTATATCGTTTCTCAGTTTTATTCCGAAGACAAAATGAAAGTTTTGGTTCCACGCCCTGCATTTTGCGCATGGTTTTATGTGTGATGGAAAGCGGACTAAATCATATTTTCTGTGAAGCGTGAAGCGGAGAATATCGGTCGTTGATGGACGTGGGTGAAAGGCAACCGCAGAGATGGATTTATTATACAACAAAAAAAAAAATAAACACTTGCATTCCAACCTAAATTATATTGTAGATAGCTTTCGCTAACGCACAGCCATTTCTTAAAGCCGTTTACGTACAGAACAATAAACGGATTTCGCAAACACGAACTGACGGATATATGAAACACCAACTAACAGATGCAACAAGATCGCAAAGCGAACTCCAAAATTTCAAAGCGAGGCAAATGAAGCGAGTCCAAAATTTTATTGGTGTAGGATGGAGTGGGCTGAAACTTTAATGAGAAGTGATTGTGGAGGGATGAAAAACAACGACGTGGCATCGGAAGGAGCTGTGATAGTGCAACGATTTGACTTCGGAGTGAGTTGTGATAGTGCACGGGGAAAACAATAAAAGGACTAGAGACAGGAGCAGCTCTTAGACGGTAAGATGGGATGGTTTCGATGTTTTCTCTGTGAGGGGAGGGGGGAGGGGAGGGGGAGGGGAGCAGTGGGATGGCAAGGACGAAAAGCATTTGAATAGGGAGTTCTTTTGTTTCACGTTCCTTCAGCTCTAAACCGTAAATACTGCTTCCTGTGTACGTAGGAAGTTTTTAGTGTGTGTATGGTAAAAATAGGCTGAAAATATGCAAACCACGTGAGGGGCAGGTAAAGTTAATAACTGACGGGAAAAGGAATAATCATTGGATGACCACGCCACAACAGTAGTTCGATTTTTGAATACCGTGAATTCCTTTCGTCCACTGGCGCGTCTTTCGTAGTCACGCGAGATTTTTCGTTAGAGTTTTCTATGATCAGTTCTTTATGCGAGGAACCTGTTTGCTTTTGAAAAAGCTTGATGAAAGATCAGTCCGTCAACGTATCAAATAAAATTCCATTTGCAACCAAGAGGAAGAGTTAAATGTGTCGTTTGCAGTGACTGCGCTCGCATAAAGCGATATTCATGAACATTGTGCTGAAGCCTTCGGTAGCGATACTATATAACGATACTTGCACGCGGCAAATATCAGGATCTTTTCAGACCCGGCTGCCCCCTCTTTCCTCCCTCGCCTTGCGCCCTTTTCCACACATCTTCCTATACTATACACTGGCCTCCGGGAGATGTTCAGAGCACCTGCTGAAGAGGAGCGATAAAGATGATGCGAAGGCCGATATAAAACAAAGATAATGAAGAAAAAAAACGAAGAAAGGGAAAAAAGGGCGCTGCAATCGAGGTGAAGATGTAATAGGTGTAACCTTTGATGGTTTTTTTTTAGGTTCAGCTTGTGATCACCAGTGTTATCGACACAATCATACAGAAGAATCTGCAGAAAGCGGGAATGATGTAATGCATGCTCTTTATAATTATGCATCCGAGCTTGGAAACGCTTCGCTCTAACTTTGTCAACAAAGAATTTTATTAATTTATTATGACGCATGCCAACGCAATATGCAAACATGGAACGTTTGCTTTCCACGCTGTCCTCATAGCCTAGCTAACAACTGATCAACTTCAGGCTTAGCCATTCTATGACTCGGTTTCGTACTGAACGAATATACGCATAGTAAATCGAAGATGTAAGCAACTGCATTTACGGAAGGGACGCGACCGCCTCAAACATCTTTCATATACGTTATTTTTCTTAGCATTTGAGCGTCTTACATATGTGATATGTGTCCTGTATTTTCCACTCGCTACGAACTCTGATGTCTTTCGACCATTTCGCAGAACTCTAGAACACCCTTGAACACGCGTTTTGCCAACTGCCGCATGATGTATAAACTGTGATTACGAACATAGTCGTGAGGAATTGTGGAAATGCAACAAATATGGAAATTTTGTGTGGAGATTTTACCAGAGGACTGGCTGTTTTCACTTATATGAGTTACTACTGAAGCAGCCAAGAACGGCTACCCGACACTGACTTCAAAGAGTCTACATGTTTGGTTCAGTGCATCTTTGCTCATTTTGTGACCGAAATGAGACTTGCTGCGGAGCTTACCGTCCTATCGAATTTGCACCTGTCTCCTCCACCTATTCAAACGGATTTCTTTTGCAGCAGACCGAAAAAAAAAAACAGAACTGAAGCAGGTGAAGAGATAAGGCAAATAGTGGCGTAAGAAGACAAAGACAGAGGTGGTCGTTCCTACTCCCTCCTAGCCCCTTTCCTCTGCTCTTCCCCATGGGCCTTACCAGAAATCGAGAAATTGGTGTGCGATGTGTCTTTGTCTCTTTCTCCGTTTGCTTAACTTCAGGAAGCACTGAAGCTAGGGATGCCAACTTTGGTTGCATTAAACGTAGTTACAGCAAAAAAAACCGACCAACGACAACACATCAGTCCTAAATGCACAGGCTACTCACACATTTAATGACACATCCCAAAAATAATAATAAAGAAATAGGATAGAACCTCAAAATTACATTACTTTTAAAACTTTTGGAAAGATTTTGTTTGAAAATTTGGAAGAAAATTTGTTTTGGAAATATCAACTTGGACATTCATTATGAAACACTGAAATGGACACCTCCAAAAAAATCCCTCAGTTTTTTCGAAATCTCGTTCAGCATTATGCCAATTCGCAAAAAGTGCCTTTTTTCATGTAAACACTCACTGAAGCTCTGTAAATTGTTTAACGGGGATCATCGCCTTTATACGTACAAATCATCAGCAGAAAGCTTACAGGTACTTGTCGATTCACCTTTGCACCTGTCTCCTCCACCTATTCAAACGGATTTCTTTTGCAGCAGACCGAAAAAAAAAAAACAGAACTGAAGCAGGTGAAGAGATAAGGCAAATAGTGGCGTAAGAAGACAAAGACAGAGGTGGTCGTTCCTACTCCCTCCTAGCCCCTTTCCTCTGCTCTTCCCCATGGGCCTTACCAGAAATCGAGAAATTGGTGTGCGATGTGTCTTTGTCTCTTTCTCCGTTTGCTTAACTTCAGGAAGCACTGAAGCTAGGGATGCCAACTTTGGTTGCATTAAACGTAGTTACAGCAAAAAAAACCGACCAACGACAACACATCAGTCCTAAATGCACAGGCTACTCACACATTTAATGACACATCCCAAAAAAAATAATAAAGAAATAGGATAGAGCCTCAAAATTACATTACTTTTAAAACTTTTGGAAAGATTTTGTTTGAAAATTTGGAAGAAAATTTGTTTTGGAAATATCAACTTGGACATTCATTATGAAACACTGAAATGGACACCTCCAAAAAAATCCCTCAGTTTTTTCGAAATCTCGTTCAGCATTATGCCAATTCGCAAAAAGTGCCTTTTTTCATGTAAACACTCACTGAAGCTCTGTAAATTGTTTAACGGGGATCATCGCCTTTATACGTACAAATCATCAGCAGAAAGCTTACAGGTACTTGTCGATTCACCAGTGCGATCGTTTGCATACATTAACAATAAAGACGATTTAAGTCACACTGAAGGTCTCTAAAATCTGAAGGCGGATCATCGATATAGATCGTCAGATCATCAGCAAGAAGTTTTCAGGTACTCCTCAAGCAAACTGTAACATCGTTCACATATATTAGAAACAACGTAGGATCGGTACGCTACCTAGTAGAATACCACTCGAAAGTTTCAACCAATAAGGAAGCAGTGAACCCATCTTGGAACCTTTCCGAACGTACCGCAACATGACAGCTTTAATAAAAGTTCTTCGTGGCTCCCAATATCGAATCAGTTGGCGTTATCGATTTGTACAACGTCAGTCTGAGTTCAGTCCTTCGGTGCTCAAAATCAATGAATGCAGCAACTCAACAACCGCAAACCTGCTGGCCTTCCCTTTAGAAAACCAATCTCCTTCTTGTTGAATGCATTGTTTCGAATGAATGAATATAGAGAGAATCCCGAACGATAATCTCCATGACTTCAAACGCCGATGATGTTAAGGAAATAGGTTTCTCATATGAACTTTCTTTAGTGGGCGCTTCTTAAGCAATGAAGTGACTATTGCAGTTTTTCAACGGGAGAAAGGAAAGGAGGAAGTTTTAGGAGGTTACATAAACAGAAGTAACCGAGGATAATAAAGAACATCAGAGACCCGCTTCAGGACAAGCGAAGGCATGCTATCAGGATTGGAACATATTTCATCACTAAGAGATCGGATAACCTTTGCAACGATGGCAACATCAATGGGAATTCCCTCAAGCGTCACTGTTGTTCCGACGTCAAAGAAAGGCATCACATTGTTGTCATCTCTGAAAACACTTGAGAAATACTTTGCAAATAACTTCGCCTTTGCGAAGCCGTCAGTATGAATGAATCCCGTACTTTTTTAATCGTTATGAATATTGCGCTTTGTCTTCATCATTCCTGTTTACAAAAGTATCCGCGTGTTTATTACGAGCCTTCCGATGCTCACTGCAGCATTTTTCAAGAGCTTGTCAACCATCAGTGCAAATCTTTGCAACCTCAGCCGAGATTTCTTTTCCCGTAACCCAGCTGGATAAGAAGAAGTACACTTGTTTTGGAGAGGAGACATTTTTATGGGGATACAGCAAGAAAGAATTTGATTCACAGCCGACAAAAAGCGATCATACATTGCGTGATTTCTGCGCAACGCACAAACCCTAAGTCCCCGCATATATGAGCTGTGCATTATTTTGTTATATTGCCAAATTCTATTTGAATAATCAGAAAACGGTATCATAAACGAGTCCTGGCTGATATAGTTGAGAGCGAAACGGATGAAGTTATGGTAGCTGGTCGAGAACGGCGGTCGAACGACAACATCACAAATTATGTCTAGGTCATTCGTAAGAAGGTAGTCGATTGTGCTGTTCGGGCGTATTTTATTCAATGTTAGATTTATAAAAAACTGTTTCTTGGAAGGAAGTGTTCGAAATGATTTGACGAATATGAAGAATCATTTGTTGGGTCTTTCACACTATTAGAATCACCAACAATAACAGATTGCAAGTCAGTAACGCACAAGTCATTTTAACGACCGGAAGCATCAATAGTTTCAGCAAAGCTACAGTTATGAGAGTGATATACCCCATCAAGGCACGTTTGGAAATAAAGTCGATGCAAAAACGCTCACATCCAAAACGGGAACTTGCTCAGAGGCGGGCGGATCTAAACACGATCAAACGCCTGTGAGAACTTAGATAGATGAGATTGATAAGAAGCTTGCCCTGCATCATGAGTGTTCAAGAAAAAAAACCGTGATAAGGCGACTTCTAGCATACTGAATGTAGCGTACTGAATGGCACCTATACGAAAAACATCAACCAGTACACCATCAAAATTTGGCTCATCAGGCAAGCCTAAAACAGTATTGCGATCCATTGTATTTTTGTCATATGGAGTCACACTGCGAGCCTCATGCAAGTTCGAAACAACAATAAGTCTGCGCCTATCTCCTCATCCGCGTGCACACTAACTTCCTGGGGTTTCGCGAACAGCAATTACCATATTCTAATTCGCGCTTGTCAACCTTCAACTTCTTAACTAACAACTCGCAGAATTCAAGATTGAAGCGTGAGATCATGCAAACTTAACGCAATATTGTTTCCATGGCCGGTCTTTTTCGCTAGCAATGAATCGCTTTCTATAGTCGCAGCAAGCAGAATTTGATGTCGTTATTTCCTTTCACACTTGAGGGCTTCAACAAATTTGCATTTGTGAACGGCGTTGGGAGTGCACCACGTCTGTACCTATGTACTTGTATATCTATGTCTACCTCTGTTTGTTCTATAGTTTCAACTCAGAAACTACTGAACTAGAACGAAAATTGGCCGGTAAGGTTTACATCGTAGAGTCACTTTTGCTCCATTCTTCCAAAACTCGTTAATGGGCCATAAAATTTCTGATAATTTTGTAAGCTGTCAGATTGTATTTCCTTCGAATTTCTTACTGTTATCGTCCTAGGAAAGAAAGAAAAACGAAATAAGTTCATTAATCCCAAGCTTGGGCATTGCATGTCGATGGCTTCAAAGATGAGCACGCAGATGTTATTTGCTAAGAAATTGACAGAAATTTATGACACTCAAAGGATTCGATAGACGGTTAGCGCGATGATCAGCACGCTGGCTCCTGGTGCCCTAGAGTCTGCAAGCGGGTGACCGAGTGTTTCAAGAAGATTATAAGAGGA
This sequence comes from Toxocara canis, assembly GCA_000803305.1. Taxonomy (NCBI): domain Eukaryota; kingdom Metazoa; phylum Nematoda; class Chromadorea; order Rhabditida; family Toxocaridae; genus Toxocara; species Toxocara canis. The sequence continues at coordinate 97,455 of JPKZ01000733.1, forward strand.
GCTTTCGACGGCCTGATGTGCACAGCCAACCAATTGTAAAGAAAAAGAACGAAGTCGCTTATTGGTTTCCATCGGTGTAGAGGGCTCCACTCATGTGACATCCGAGGAGCACAGTACTATTGAAGCAGAGACGTCAAAAGCGATTCTTAATGAATTCGAGGTCGACGGCAAGCCCAGCGAAATTTTTCAAATGGACATTCATCGAAGTCGTAGACGTGTTTCTATCCAAGTCGTTTTTAACAGTCACCACGGCGGTTCAAAGTTTTTGCATAGACGTACATTGTTGAAACGTTCTTTTAAGTTCTATTGTGTATGTGTTCGCCCTTCACATTCGGTGAATCTATTGAACGATTTATATGAGATGAGGTAGGAAGACCCACCTGATAGATGCATGTTCCTTAATGACATAAAACCATTGCATACATATCGCGATTTCAGAAAATATGATTGGGACAGAGGTGATGGGTGCTGATGCAGTGTAATAGGAGTGCTTACTTCTCTAGGCCTTTCAACATCGATATCATAGGCACTAGATTTGTCAACTTCATGAACAATTTTATTTAACTATGCGTTCCGCACAAAAAATTGAAGCGCATTCGCTCGTTCACACCCTAGTATGTGCAGTATATCACTGCAAAAAAGCACTTCTTGTGGCTTAAGGGCAACAAACCACGGGTCAAGAAGCCTTTTCGAAATGCTCCATCGTTTGTGCGAATATGCGCACAATATGCAAAAAGTTTGCAAAAACGAGGAGAAGCGTCCTATTAGCTCTGGTAAGGTGAAGTCACTTTACAGATATGTGAACGACAAATTGAATGCTTGGCATAGGGTTAGCGTTTTGACAAACACTAAAAGGGCTGTACTGAGTGAACATTGTATCAAGTGCAGTATCTTAGTAGGTTTCTTCTCCCATGTCTTCAGGATGATTACCGCCTGCTTGTGCATCCAGTCAGAAGTGCTAATGGGCTACCCACGGCAGACGTTAGCGTTCTGTCGGTTTTGAGGACAACAAACAAGTTGAGTAATAAGATCTCTCTAAACCGGATGGTGTTCACTCTCACTTCACTAAACGATGGCAACAACAATTTCCATCGTTTTAAGTACCACTTTTGACCAGCATTTCTTGCTCCTCCATCCCGTTGTCTTGGAAAACCTCCATCACCAGTCCTTTACTAAAAAATCCTTGAATAAATGATATATGGACTTCGCAAAAGCTTATAACTTCGTAATCCATAAGAAATCATTGAACAAACTCGAATCATACAGCATATATGGATCATTGATGAAATTGGTAGGATCTTTATTCATTTTTAATCGTTCTGCCCTACATAAGTGATGTGTCCAACAATTTGTCAGGTGCACGCAAATTGTTACCGGATGAATTGGAAATGATGACCCTGCTGCTGATTTTCATGCCTTAGAAGCTATCCGTATAAGGCTGTCCTTACCGAGTGGTCAAAATCGTGGCAGTTCGAGATATCACCTGATGATGGTCATGTATTCCACACAAACCTTCATCACGAGTGCCTTTTGCGGATTGGCAATATTCTTTTAACGCCTGCTGATTAGGCGGTATGTGATGTTGGTGCGAAAATCTCGGCAATCTTCAGTGGAAAATGCACTGTTCCGACATCACCGCCAAAGATCTCCACGTTGCGCACTGCACCTTGCACGCCTTGAAACAAAGGTGTATTGGGACAAAGCCTGTATTGTATATTGTACTGCAGTTATGGAACCAGGAAAATTTTGCTCGTATTGCATTTCGTGAACTGCTTTTCTGACCAACTATTCCGCACTACCAGGTTCGACTAAGGGTTTTCAAACTTGAAACTTGCGGCATCACAGGGTTCCTTCTGGTTTCAAGTTCGATCTGATTTTGTATTGTAAAATGGTGAATTCTTCTGGCATTCCACAACAGATTATTTTCTCAATCAGTGAAGGGGGAGAACGCGAAACGCATACTTTTCAATGAATCGTGCAAACTGCATGGCTCTATATATATATATATATATATATATAT
>JPKZ01000733.1:107050-118721 GCA_000803305.1 Toxocara canis
CTCAAGTTGAAATAGAATTTTGCGAGAGAAACATGGAAACTGCAAGTCGTTTCTGTCCGGAAAACATCTCTGCCAACAAAAAAAAAACACGTTGTTAACGAAACAACGAATCCTATCAACACAGAATCTTTTTTTTTGTTGTCAAAATTATTGCCAAATTGCCAAAATTATTCCGATTTTTTGCACAGTTACTGCATATTTCGTTAACTTTATTTTGCATCATTCGTAATGCGCTCAAGAGGATGGATCTCTATATTATCAATAAGTTCTTGTCAGAGAGTTCTCAACGGTAGAGACATGTCGGCAGAAAGTTTCTGTCTTGTAAAAAGGCAGTTCTAGTCAGTAGAAAGTTTCTGTCAAAAACACTGTTCATCTCGCTTGAAAACATATGTCCGCAAAAAGAGACGGTTCTTATCAACAGAAGGCTTATATCAACAAAAGGGCAATTTTTGTCGATAGAAAACCCCTGCCAGAAAATGTCTATTCATGCATGCAGAATGTATCTGACAACAACAAAAAAACGACTATCTATGTAAATAAACAATTCTTGTAAAAAGTCTTTCGACGGAATATAACCCTATCCCATATCATATCAACAGAAAGTTTCATCAACGAAAAATGTAGTTGATGAGGATAGAAATTTTGTGTGAGCAAAAAAAAAAGAGAAATTATGACAATTGAAAATATTGATTAGCAGAGAAGACAATTCTTGTCCATAGAAATTTTGTGTGAGCAAAAAAAAAAGAGAAATTATGACAATTGAAAATATTGATTAGCAGAGAAGACAATTCTTGTCCATAGAAATTTTGTGTGAGCAAAAAAAAAAGAGAAATTATGACAATTGAAAATATTGATTAGCAGAGAAGACAATTCTTGTCCATAGAAATTTTGTGTGAGCAAAAAAAAAAAGAGAAATTATGACAATTGAAAATATTGATTAGCAGAGAAGACAATTCTTGTCCATAGAAATTTTGTGTGAGCAAAAAAAAAAAGAGAAATTATGACAATTGAAAATATTGATTAGCAGAGAAGACAATTCTTGTCCATAGAAATTTTGTGTGAGCAAAAAACGAAAATGAGTTGTCAACTGAAATCAGTATCGAGAAAAAAAGGCAGTTGCTACCAATATGAAACTTCTATTGACGAAAAAATGTGTTTTAATGGAAAGCTTATTTCGATGTAGACAACTTGCAATGCGGTACACATACCACTTTGAAAATAAAGACAATTTTTTCGAAGGTAAAATTGCCGTCAATAAAAAAAAGAATTCATATAAACAATAAGTATAGAGGTCGACATAGAGACATCTTCTAAATAGAAAATTGTTGTCAACAAAGAGAACCATTCAGTTCATGTCAATAGAAAGGTTGCATCATTAAAAAAGGTAATTATTAAAAGACGAAGCCTTTTCAACAGAAAAAAACAGATCGTGACCATAGATGGTTTGTCTTAACAAAAGATAAAATCCTTATCCATAGAAAGCTTTCGCCTTGTGAGAACGTGTCACATCGTCGTTTTCGTGTGCGCAGTGTAATGCAACAGTCAACGTTTCATATAGTGCCGTACCATCGTTGCTTTCAGAACTTGCTCACTACATGTTTGCACATACAAAACGAGCCATAAGCACATAAAAACGACGACAAAGAAAGGGCACAATACGATATGCCGACGAGCACTAGCATATTTGAGTTGAATACAAACTCAAAAATTTTTACGACGTGGAAATGCTCCGGGCGATTACACATTGTACCTTTTTTGTTCATGTGACTGGATAGGAGCGATCCTGCTGCCGTGGTCATTACTAAAAGCTTGAGAAAGCCGTTAGGTGGTTTTCCTATTGCTCAATTTTTCGCCGAGGTTAACGACCCCAAAACGTTCGTCTTGTGGTGATGGGCGTTGCGCGGTTCCGCGTCGGCAGCACTATCTTTACTATCGTGACGAGTTTGCGCTTCCGACTGCGATAAGCACAGCTGTTTGCTCGACGGCCTGTCCTCTTCTTGCATCCTTTGTTATCTGTTATGTTGTGTTCGTAATGTATAATGAAACATGGAAGTGGAATTGATTCCGTCAGCTCTCCCGAACCATCCAGTTTCCTTGTTGCCGTCAAAAGCGATTACTACATGGTATTCCCTCTGATGACATACGTTTGGTTGGAAAAAGGATTCGCACAGACCTTTCAGACATGCGTTGAGTGCTGTGAGGATAACATCGAAGAGCTTTTCTCCCGATAATCGATGCGAACGGCTTTTCTCTCTATGCTTATAACTTTCAAATGGCACGAGAAGGCAAATGTTCCACGAATTTTTCTACGGTAGACTACTGTTCAATCTATAAATCATGAAATAGATGCGTATAAAAATTGGAGGTTCCAGATGNTGATGTGAATCGCGATCTCATCGATGATCAATGTGAGAACCTATCCGCACGGCTTAAAGCTTTTCACGTTACTCATGCGTCTCGTTGTTGCGGGCTTCATTTTGGCGCATTTCGCTTTTGCTTCTAGATGAAATGCAAATACACCGAGAAAAACTGAGGAACATTGAGTGCCTAGATAGCACATTATGTCAGCTAGTAATTCCATACATTACCTATGTTCTTTATCTTATAAGAATAATACACGAATGTTTTATGTTCCTTTTATGCACGTATTCTTATTCCGTTCCATGCACTTAAACCTTTATATTGTGATTGCAACGGTTATGAGCTAAGCGATATTAAAATCAACTTGAGCGCTGAAAGAAATAAGAGAGGAGAAGATGCGATAGTTCTGCGTGCACGTATTGAACGAAATTTTGATGGAAAGCGGATGACAAAGCGTTGTACTGTCACTACCATGACTAAATCGAAATGATTTATGATAGAAATGAGCCGTCTGCAACTTGCATGACCAATCACACCCCATTGAACAATTTTGGATTATAATATGGCCGTTAGGGCTCTTAAAGCGATCTGTTTTATCAAAATTTTAAAAAATTTGATAAGAATCATTTGATGCTGGAATTATTTGAAAAGTTTAATTTCTCACAGGACCGTATGAAAATGGATTTTGTTTAAATATTTTTTCAAGAACTGGGGAGAAATTCATTCATTCTTCTACATTTAAAGTGGTTGGGTCAACCTAAAAGGTTGATCCAGTTTTTTAAACGTCTTTCGAAGTTTAGAGAAAATTGATCGGATTCATCACACCGAAGAAAGGCCTTTTTTTGGATTAGTGAGACTGGTCTATTTTTTTTTTTTCTAAATCTTTTTAAATAAATGCTCGTCTGATTAATCCGAACGGAATGTGCCTCTTTTTGCACAAACTTCCTGCGGAACAAATCGGGAGCCAGCTAGAGGGAGCTTTCTTCTTTAGCTAGGATTATTTGCTAACCGCAAATCACATCGTAATTTCGAAGTCATTGTAAAGCCGTTTGCTATTGTTGTTGCAAAAGGCTCATCGACGACAAAGAAGGATGAAGATTCTAGCTTACAGCTACGTTTGTCGCCCATCACTGTAAAGCCGTTTGCTATTGTTGTTGCAAAAGGCTCATCGACGACAAAGAAGGATGAAGATTCTAGCTTACAGCTACGTTTGTCGCCCATCACTGTAAAGCCGTTTGCTATTGTTGTTGCAAAAGGCTCATCGACGACAAAGAAGGATGAAGATTCTAGCTTACAGCTACGTTTGTCGCCCATCACTGTAAAGCCGTTTGCTATTGTTGTTGCAAAAGGCTCATCGACGACAAAGAAGGATGAAGATTCTAGCTTACAGCTACGTTTGTCGCCCATCACTGTAAAGCCGTTTGCTATTGTTGTTGCAAAAGGCTCATCGACGACAAAGAAGGATGAAGATTCTAGCTTACAGCTACGTTTGTCGCCCATCACTGTAAAGCCGTTTGCTATTGTTGTTGCAAAAGGCTCATCGACGACAAAGAAGGATGAAGATTCTAGCTTACAGCTACGTTTGTCGCCCATCACTGTAAAGCCGTTTGCTATTGTTGTTGCAAAAGGCTCATCGACGACAAAGAAGGATGAAGATTCTAGCTTACAGCTACGTTTGTCGCCCATCACTGTAAAGCCGTTTGCTATTGTTGTTGCAAAAGGCTCATCGACGACAAAGAAGGATGAAGATTCTAGCTTACAGCTACGTTTGTCGCCCATCACTGTAAAGCCGTTTGCTATTGTTGTTGCAAAAGGCTCATCGACGACAAAGAAGGATGAAGATTCTAGCTTACAGCTACGTTTGTCGCCCATCACTGTAAAGCCGTTTGCTATTGTTGTTGCAAAAGGCTCATCGACGACAAAGAAGGATGAAGATTCTAGCTTACAGCTACGTTTGTCGCCCATCACTGTAAAGCCGTTTGCTATTGTTGTTGCAAAAGGCTCATCGACGACAAAGAAGGATGAAGATTCTAGCTTACAGCTACGTTTGTCGCCCATCACTGTAAAGCCGTTTGCTATTGTTGTTGCAAAAGGCTCATCGACGACAAAGAAGGATGAAGATTCTAGCTTACAGCTACGTTTGTCGCCCATCACTGTAAAGCCGTTTGCTATTGTTGTTGCAAAAGGCTCATCGACGACAAAGAAGGATGAAGATTCTAGCTTACAGCTACGTTTGTCGCCCATCACTGTAAAGCCGTTTGCTATTGTTGTTGCAAAAGGCTCATCGACGACAAAGAAGGATGAAGATTCTAGCTTACAGCTACGTTTGTCGCCCATCACTGTAAAGCCGTTTGCTATTGTTGTTGCAAAAGGCTCATCGACGACAAAGAAGGATGAAGATTCTAGCTTACAGCTACGTTTGTCGCCCATCACTGTAAAGCCGTTTGCTATTGTTGTTGCAAAAGGCTCATCGACGACAAAGAAGGATGAAGATTCTAGCTTACAGCTACGTTTGTCGCCCATCACTGTAAAGCCGTTTGCTATTGTTGTTGCAAAAGGCTCATCGACGACAAAGAAGGATGAAGATTCTAGCTTACAGCTACGTTTGTCGCCCATCACTGTAAAGCCGTTTGCTATTGTTGTTGCAAAAGGCTCATCGACGACAAAGAAGGATGAAGATTCTAGCTTACAGCTACGTTTGTCGCCCATCACTGTAAAGCCGTTTGCTATTGTTGTTGCAAAAGGCTCATCGACGACAAAGAAGGATGAAGATTCTAGCTTACAGCTACGTTTGTCGCCCATCACTGTAAAGCCGTTTGCTATTGTTGTTGCAAAAGGCTCATCGACGACAAAGAAGGATGAAGATTCTAGCTTACAGCTACGTTTGTCGCCCATCACTGTAAAGCCGTTTGCTATTGTTGTTGCAAAAGGCTCATCGACGACAAAGAAGGATGAAGATTCTAGCTTACAGCTACGTTTGTCGCCCATCACTGTAAAGCCGTTTGCTATTGTTGTTGCAAAAGGCTCATCGACGACAAAGAAGGATGAAGATTCTAGCTTACAGCTACGTTTGTCGCCCATCACTGTAAAGCCGTTTGCTATTGTTGTTGCAAAAGGCTCATCGACGACAAAGAAGGATGAAGATTCTAGCTTACAGCTACGTTTGTCGCCCATCACTGTAAAGCCGTTTGCTATTGTTGTTGCAAAAGGCTCATCGACGACAAAGAAGGATGAAGATTCTAGCTTACAGCTACGTTTGTCGCCCATCACTGTAAAGCCGTTTGCTATTGTTGTTGCAAAAGGCTCATCGACGACAAAGAAGGATGAAGATTCTAGCTTACAGCTACGTTTGTCGCCCATCACTGTAAAGCCGTTTGCTATTGTTGTTGCAAAAGGCTCATCGACGACAAAGAAGGATGAAGATTCTAGCTTACAGCTACGTTTGTCGCCCATCACTGTAAAGCCGTTTGCTATTGTTGTTGCAAAAGGCTCATCGACGACAAAGAAGGATGAAGATTCTAGCTTACAGCTACGTTTGTCGCCCATCACTGTAAAGCCGTTTGCTATTGTTGTTGCAAAAGGCTCATCGACGACAAAGAAGGATGAAGATTCTAGCTTACAGCTACGTTTGTCGCCCATCACTGTAAAGCCGTTTGCTATTGTTGTTGCAAAAGGCTCATCGACGACAAAGAAGGATGAAGATTCTAGCTTACAGCTACGTTTGTCGCCCATCACTGTAAAGCCGTTTGCTATTGTTGTTGCAAAAGGCTCATCGACGACAAAGAAGGATGAAGATTCTAGCTTACAGCTACGTTTGTCGCCCATCACTGTAAAGCCGTTTGCTATTGTTGTTGCAAAAGGCTCATCGACGACAAAGAAGGATGAAGATTCTAGCTTACAGCTACGTTTGTCGCCCATCACTGTAAAGCCGTTTGCTATTGTTGTTGCAAAAGGCTCATCGACGACAAAGAAGGATGAAGATTCTAGCTTACAGCTACGTTTGTCGCCCATCACTGTAAAGCCGTTTGCTATTGTTGTTGCAAAAGGCTCATCGACGACAAAGAAGGATGAAGATTCTAGCTTACAGCTACGTTTGTCGCCCATCACTGTAAAGCCGTTTGCTATTGTTGTTGCAAAAGGCTCATCGACGACAAAGAAGGATGAAGATTCTAGCTTACAGCTACGTTTGTCGCCCATCACTGTAAAGCCGTTTGCTATTGTTGTTGCAAAAGGCTCATCGACGACAAAGAAGGATGAAGATTCTAGCTTACAGCTACGTTTGTCGCCCATCACTGTAAAGCCGTTTGCTATTGTTGTTGCAAAAGGCTCATCGACGACAAAGAAGGATGAAGATTCTAGCTTACAGCTACGTTTGTCGCCCATCACTGTAAAGCCGTTTGCTATTGTTGTTGCAAAAGGCTCATCGACGACAAAGAAGGATGAAGATTCTAGCTTACAGCTACGTTTGTCGCCCATCACTGTAAAGCCGTTTGCTATTGTTGTTGCAAAAGGCTCATCGACGACAAAGAAGGATGAAGATTCTAGCTTACAGCTACGTTTGTCGCCCATCACTGTAAAGCCGTTTGCTATTGTTGTTGCAAAAGGCTCATCGACGACAAAGAAGGATGAAGATTCTAGCTTACAGCTACGTTTGTCGCCCATCACTGTAAAGCCGTTTGCTATTGTTGTTGCAAAAGGCTCATCGACGACAAAGAAGGATGAAGATTCTAGCTTACAGCTACGTTTGTCGCCCATCACTGTAAAGCCGTTTGCTATTGTTGTTGCAAAAGGCTCATCGACGACAAAGAAGGATGAAGATTCTAGCTTACAGCTACGTTTGTCGCCCATCACTGTAAAGCCGTTTGCTATTGTTGTTGCAAAAGGCTCATCGACGACAAAGAAGGATGAAGATTCTAGCTTACAGCTACGTTTGTCGCCCATCACTGTAAAGCCGTTTGCTATTGTTGTTGCAAAAGGCTCATCGACGACAAAGAAGGATGAAGATTCTAGCTTACAGCTACGTTTGTCGCCCATCACTGTAAAGCCGTTTGCTATTGTTGTTGCAAAAGGCTCATCGACGACAAAGAAGGATGAAGATTCTAGCTTACAGCTACGTTTGTCGCCCATCACTGTAAAGCCGTTTGCTATTGTTGTTGCAAAAGGCTCATCGACGACAAAGAAGGATGAAGATTCTAGCTTACAGCTACGTTTGTCGCCCATCACTGTAAAGCCGTTTGCTATTGTTGTTGCAAAAGGCTCATCGACGACAAAGAAGGATGAAGATTCTAGCTTACAGCTACGTTTGTCGCCCATCACTGTAAAGCCGTTTGCTATTGTTGTTGCAAAAGGCTCATCGACGACAAAGAAGGATGAAGATTCTAGCTTACAGCTACGTTTGTCGCCCATCACTGTAAAGCCGTTTGCTATTGTTGTTGCAAAAGGCTCATCGACGACAAAGAAGGATGAAGATTCTAGCTTACAGCTACGTTTGTCGCCCATCACTGTAAAGCCGTTTGCTATTGTTGTTGCAAAAGGCTCATCGACGACAAAGAAGGATGAAGATTCTAGCTTACAGCTACGTTTGTCGCCCATCACTGTAAAGCCGTTTGCTATTGTTGTTGCAAAAGGCTCATCGACGACAAAGAAGGATGAAGATTCTAGCTTACAGCTACGTTTGTCGCCCATCACTGTAAAGCCGTTTGCTATTGTTGTTGCAAAAGGCTCATCGACGACAAAGAAGGATGAAGATTCTAGCTTACAGCTACGTTTGTCGCCCATCACTGTAAAGCCGTTTGCTATTGTTGTTGCAAAAGGCTCATCGACGACAAAACTGGTATTTTTTTTTTTTCTAAATCTTTTTAAATAAATGCTCGTCTGATTAATCCGAACGGAATGTGCCTCTTTTTGCACAAACTTCCTGCGGAACAAATCGGGAGCCAGCTAGAGGGAGCTTTCTTCTTTAGCTAGGATTATTTGCTAACCGCAAATCACATCGTAATTTCGAAGTCATTGTAAAGCCGTTTGCTATTGTTGTTGCAAAAGGCTCATCGACGACAAAGAAGGATGAAGATTCTAGCTTACAGCTACGTTTGTCGCCCATCACTGTAAAGCCGTTTGCTATTGTTGTTGCAAAAGGCTCATCGACGACAAAGAAGGATGAAGATTCTAGCTTACAGCTACGTTTGTCGCCCATCACTCGATGTCTGTCCATGTTCTGTCAATCAACATCGAAAATCTTGTCAAGAGACGCACCAGATATGTGTCAGCTGCGAGGAACCCAACAAAGGTGTGGCTCAACTCGTGGCGGAAACCGACTGCTCCACAGAACCCGGTACATGGTGACTTTGCGGGACCTCTCGGCAGATGCCACTGTCTTGTTGTCGTGGATGCCTACTCGAAATAGCCACAAATCGTCCAGATGAACTCCGTTTCCACGTTTGTAAATATCCATGCCCTGAAGAATTTCACTGGGTTCGAGAACCGAAATACTCTTGTTATGGACAATGGCGAGCAGTTTACGTCAACAGCGTTCAGTGATTTCTGCCACACTTGCAGAATTAAATATCTACACGCTCCCCGCCGTTCCACCCACACAGCAACGGTCAAGCAGACCGCTTTGTAGATCCATTCAAGCGCCACTCCTCGAGCTGATGGATGAAGAACCGAAGGATGACACCCTTCAGGGCTTTCTGTTGGCATGCCGCCCGACTTCATCTCTATCTGGAAGGGAGCATTCATCGTCCACCGACAACTTCTTGGGACGCCGACTGCGTACGGTTTTCGGCCTTATGTTGTTAGCTACAGACAGCTCTATAGGAGCGAGCACACGTTATCACGACGGCAGGGCAGTTCAGTCATCATCGTCACCAGGGGCCGAAGATTATATAGGACCGAATTGAGCCAGCATACAATCGTGTTCCGCAACAGCAGGTGTTCCTACGCATGTATTTATGTCGGTATCGTGTTGGTATACTATCCTCACGGTCAGCTGCAGTCTTCTGTATTCGTGTGAATAAATACTATTCAGTTCAGTTCAAAGGTGTCATTAGCACTGGGGCAAAGAGATTTCAGTAATACTTCGCTGACTTAACCTGAGTTCGGAGGGAGGGGGAAAGGGGAGGAAATTCGCTAATTCACCGGCAATTTGGGCTGGGGGAGAGGGGGGGGGGGGATTTTATGCTGCAACCCCCCTCGCCCTCTCGCACTCTCGCTTCCTTCCTCCCCTTCTCGTAAACACTTCTCAACGGTAGTTCATCTAGCGAAGCTGTTATTCGTGCGAATTTTAACTGGCACTATGCAGGTTACCGTTAAAGCTTCAGAAGGTGAGCGATTATAGAATGCCGTGGGCGTGTTTATTTGGTTGATTTTCATGTTGACGATGCCTGCGTGTTTCTGTCTCTGCACATTTTTTTCCAGTTATATCGTTTTCCCATTTGTAGGATTGTTTATTTATTGAGTTGTTTGTTCCGGTTATATTGTTTTCCCATTTGAAGTACGCCTACCCCTGTCGCATGAACGTACGTTTGGTGATGAAAGGACCTTCCATACTATGTACTGTCCTTACAGGTGGTCATGCACAAGTCTGAAACTTACAATAGCAATTTAATTATGGGATGCCCAGTTTATTTTGATGTCAGCCATAAAAATTATGAAGCTGCAATGCGAATTAATTTCAAACTAGGTCGCGCAACAACGCCCGGTTTCGCTCCAGTCGTGCGTTGAAATGCCGAACTCTCCCGGAAGCGTCGGGGGTCAGTTTGATGGAAATTTATGGGTATGCCTTATTTCTTCGGTAAGTGTTGTGATGTTCGCCAGTCAATATGCTCGCTAATCTTAGGCTTGTGGGTGTCATTTTGTCGCGCCATTGAGCTTCGTAACACTGTGACTGCGTCGACGGACGTGTTGCTATTTAAACAGTGAGTTTACAGATGGAATATGTGGTAAAGGATCATGATTCGTTGGAGCGCATTGCTGCTTATCATGAGTGTACAGTTGGTGAGCTGATGAAGATGAACAGGATGGGCAGTCGAATGGTAATTGGGCTATTTTGTTTCGCACCGTTCCTGTGTTGTTTATTCTCCCGCTCATCATGACACTTTTACTTGTTAAAGTGTGTTACCGTCCTTCCTTCCTGCGCATGTGCACTGTTCGGCATGAATTGCCAGGCGTGGGTTACTTCCGTTTCCTCACGGTCCGTCAGTGGGGTGTTGGAGGGAGACGGGGTATCGCAACCATCGACGCGGAAAGTTAAAAAAAGACTGTAGCGGCAGTTAAAGGCTGTTTTCTTTAACCCTCTGCAGCCTAAATAGCTAGCTGAACCCGTGTGACGGGGCATGGGTGCCGAATCGGTTTACCGTGAGCCATGTGGTAATTCCCGGCTGCGAGGGCGACTGCTAAGTACCCGTAATTACTAGTTGCTGGTTATCGAAATGTGCTGCCAGCAGCTATGTCGTAGTTTTTAGTGGTCGAAAGATGCTGTCGGTACCCAGCTTGTTGTCACTGGTTACAGCAAGCAGCAGCTAGCACTGTTTGGCGACTTTCGAATACAGTGAAGGCGCACAAGTTTTGGCTGTCCAGCGAACGCCACAACACGCGTCAAAAGGTTACCACACGTCTGCAACCCGTCGTCCCGCTCCGCTTCCCGCCTCCTACCCCTTTCAGTCCATCCTTACCACCCTGTCCACCCTACGCCTTGACCTTCCCGTCATCTCAGCGGTCGTTGGAAAAATGAAGGCAAGGGATAATTCATGTGCGCTAAGGTAATGATAAGCGAAAGGGAATAATCGCGCGGGGTGCCTATAGAAGGAAATCAGTGGATGAGTTGCAGGTGTTTCCCGGTCAGAAGCTGATGGTGCCGTCGCTTATTTGCGATAATGTATTGGAGTCGGAGGAAACAGGGCACCATTCGCATGCTGCACGGAGCGGAGAAAGGCTAGAGCCATGTTCCGAGAGTACGTCATTTGGTCGGTGTGAGGATCGCTTAGATTCTTCGCAACCCTCTTCTACCTCATACAATCATCACGCTTTCCCAGGCACCTCCTTTTGCTGTTTATGCTGCTAGCGGATGTTGCATTAACAAAATGCAACTTCTTTCCGCATATTCGCTTATCTGTACTCTGACTCCGTCGGTTCGAGATTTAGCATAGGGCTTCCGCGAGTCACAGTTGTAGTAATAATGTAGCACTAGCAGTAGTAGCACATAGCGCTAGTGGCAACAACTACTGTCAGTAGTGCTTCCAGGTGTGCAAAACAGTAATCATAGCAGGTGCGGTTTTGAAAGGAGCCATTCAGCGGCACCCACCTTTCGTCT
>JPKZ01000733.1:118855-133234 GCA_000803305.1 Toxocara canis
ATACCTCCTTTTCACCCCCATGACATGTAATCGTAAGTTGAGGTTGACCTTACGATTAGATATCATAGGGGTGGAAAGGAGGCATTGAGGCGGGAGGGGGGTTGGAGAGCAAGGAAGATGGGAGGTGGGTCACTAAGCATTCAGCATAAAAATGCCGTGCAAATCACGAAAACATAAAAATCTGCGAAGCTGAGGTTGACCTTCGCAGATTTTTATGTTTCCGTGATTTGCACGACATTTTTACGCTGAATGCTTCGTGATATTTTTTGGGATAGCGGTTGCGCGAAGAAATTCAGATTTTGGTGGGTCACGCGAAATTTCGAAAACTAGGGATGTATTGTCCACATGTGGCAATATTATTAGTAATGGGTTGAAGTTAGGCAGTATTAGTAGCAGAACCAACTAGTAGTTACTACTTCAGCTGGTGGGGAGCAGGGGGTGATAAGCAGTGGTTCTTCAGCAGTAGAAGGTTGTAAATTTTTCCAGGTTGTTTAGTAAATAATGTCAGGGTCGGATTCACGAAGATTCCTTGTTCCCGGAACACTGATTTTTTACCCGGATTGGGATGACTCCAGAGGTTGGAGTGTTCCTTGAAGCCTGGTGCAGTGGGAACTCATTTTGGAGAAATGCGCTTTATTAGGTAGTGAAGAAGAGTAGAATGATGATGCGAACATGTTAGCGTACTCTCATTTTAGGTGCAGATGGCATTCGAATCGGACCAGGTTCGGCAGTTTTGGTGCAACAACGTTCGCTCTCTACCTCATCTGGCCCCGAAAATGCTTTGCTGTCAGAAGTCGAGGGTGTTGCTCCCGGTTCCTCTGGCTTGGCGCGCTTGCGCGAAAGGGATGAAGATACCGACTGCCTACAGAGATTTTTGAAGATCAGGGTTCGTGTTCCTCGGCTTCCTCGTTTCCGTATTGTTTTGATCTCCTCGTCTGTTTCGAGTTACAAAGCAACCCTACAGTGTAACTCTGGCTCGTCTACTTTTGCGGCTCGTACATATACTCCATACGAACGTCATAAGTGATTTAGATGATCAACGGAGTATCCGTCTTCTCGCTGAGCAGCGTAATTGTGGTTTTAGGAGTAGAAGAGCGTACGGCAGCTTACTTTTCCCTGCAGGGTGAAGATTTAGGTTTGGGTTGGTAAAGTGCCCATGTTCTAACATGTGCACCTCTCCTTTACTCCCTACCAGTCTCGCAGTTCATTCACGAATTTCTGTTTTTTTCATTTTTACTTGGCCCTAGTTTTCGGTTAAAAGAATAACAACTCGTTATCGACAGTCAGTTTTCGCAACAGTACGCACATGAAGTATTGTGGCTGCCAGGCTACCAACATCCGTATGTCTGGTTTCACACAGAATTGTCTTTGCAGCACTATAAAATCGTTCGGAAACTGTAGCAATATTGTGCGAAAATTTTACGGATTCTTCTCGAAAGTAAGTTCAAATTGCGTGCCAGAAACGAGTAAAAGGCGTTAACTTGTCCTGAAAGTTGTTTATGGGGACCACGATTTCATCATGGGCACGCCTGGTTTCCGAAGAATTTTGCCATTCTGTGTTGCCTTTTTTTATAGTGGAGCAGAAAAAGCAGTCAACTACAAAACTATCCGGAATACCTAGAGGACGATATGCCTTGCCTTCCAATCGAATGGCTAGTCCTAATGGGCAGTTTAAGAGCAGGCCGACTCGGGTGTGGTAATACACCGACGATGATCTGCAAAATAAGCTAGTGAGTGGCTCACATTAAGGCTATATGCACTGTATATAGCATGCGGTAACGCAGCAGTCTTCGAGCTGACGTAAATGAAGGGCGGGCAGGTTTGGACGAAGCTGATGGGAAGGCAGCAGAAAGAAAGGAGTGCGTTGGGGAAAAAAATTAAGAAAATGGATGCTTAAAAATACTGTCTGCGAAGTGTATCTTCGTGCTTTTTGCATGAAGTCTAAACGAAACTAGTTACATATTTCACGAAATGAAGAAAATCGCCTAGAAATAGTCACCGATCGCACGAGATGTTTCTATGAGGAAAGCTGCTTTCACTATGCGCTTGATAGTCGCTGGCTACTGAAATGTGCTAGCAGCAGCATGATAGCTTCTGGTTCATAAACGGCTAGCAGCTTTTGCTAGGTAGTCCCGTACTACTGAAAGCAACGACTAACACTTCGACCACTTCTACATTCGGGATTTGTTCATCTTTATCCGCCGTCTATATCTGCAAATAATGTACCGGGACATGGTTAATGATGATAATTTGTATTCGGCAGAGCATCAAAGCACTTCTTAAAATGTTGCTGACCGGGTGCTATAAATGAAACACTGGCACCCATCTCCTCCATTCTTTTCCGTCCATCTTATTCCCGGGGTGGGAACATATCGCGCAAGTAGGGAGTAGGGAAGCTGAAAGTTGAACAGAAAAAAGTCATCCACAGTTAGGTAGGAGGTGAGTGTTTTGTGCGAAATTTTTAACAATTTTTTGCTGTTTTCGACAGAGAGTGAAACAATTTCTCAGGTGAAATTTTTGCAGTAGTTGTCGTCCTTTATTGGCTGCTTTGCACTGAATATGCCCTTTATTTATTTTAACGTTCATTATTTCTGCAGTGGGCGTTAATAGCTCAGTGGTAGAGCCTCCGCTTCGCGTGCGGGGAGACCCGGGTTTGATTCCCGGCTGCTTCCCACCATACCATTGACAGCCCAGCCAGCGGGTGGTTAACAACAGGCTAAAACAGCCAAAGGGATGGCTGTGCTCGGCGTGCGATTGCCTCAGTAACATCGAGACATCGCACTGAAGGCCCGAGCGGTAACGTGCTAACGTGCATTGACGCATTCCTGCAGTGTTCATTTTTCTAAAGCGTCCAGGCCTGAAAGCCGAAAACAGGTTGAAGCAGTTGACGAGTTCCGACGTATATCATATCTTATGAGGGCTCGGTGGTTTCGGGCTGAGCATTTTCTAAGATTTTTTGTCACAGCGATGCGCCCCCATCTATCTCATCTCAAAAGTCCCAGTTAAATGTTGACATACCTCTTTGTTTTATAATTCAGTTTTTCTGGCAAAAAGTTTTCATCATTTGTTGAGCCATAATTTTTTTCTCATAATTTTTTGAACAGATTTTTCTGTGTAACCTGCAAATATTTTAATTAACTCACGAAAATGCGAACTTACTACAGGTGCCAGTAATTTTACCTTTTTATGCATCTTTCCAAACATGCTCAACACTTGCGAATCCATTGCCTTGCTTGACCGAAAAATTCCCAACTTTTCTAAAGTTTTTTTTCCTGTCGCTTTCAAATAACCTCTCAAAGTCTTTGAATTTAATATTTTACCCTTCTTTGTTCTCCCTTCTTTACTTAGGCGGGAAGAGGGGAAGAGGAGAAGGGGGATAATCTCCATTTATGGTCCATTTTCATGTCACAGTGATTGTGACCTGATATGTGGCGGTGATATTGTTCCCTATATCATTTATAGCCAGATGATTAATCTTTTTTTTTTCCGCTGTTGATTGTAATTCCCTCTAAAATGCATGGAGCCTGTAGGTTAGAGGTGTTCTTGTCCAGGGGTACTATGTGCGGAAGGTACCTTAGATGTCTGCTAGCAGAGACAAGCTTGATTGATGAGCCAGTAATTGCAACGTTACCTCTTAGCGTTCGTTATTTTAGATTTAAATGGACTAGAAGTTACTGAACAAATTCTCTGTCGGTCATTGCGCTGTGGGAGTTTGCATGAAAAGTTTTTGATTTGGGGTGAGTAATAAGCGTCGAAACGTACGTATTACCTTTGGCGGTGTTGTTACCATCTGTTCTATGTAGTATGGACTGATGGCTGAAGTAAACAGCAGTGAGTGTGTTAGGCCGGACTTCGTGCAAACGAACGAACCCTCAGTAACATCGAGACATCGCACTGAAGGCCCGAGCGGTAACGTGCTAACGTGCATTGACGCATTCCTGCAGTGTTCATTTTTCTAAAGCGTCCAGGCCTGAAAGCCGAAAACAGGTTGAAGCAGTTGACGAGTTCCGACGTATATCATATCTTATGAGGGCTCGGTGGTTTCGGGCTGAGCATTTTCTAAGATTTTTTGTCACAGCGATGCGCCCCCATCTATCTCATCTCAAAAGTCCCAGTTAAATGTTGACATACCTCTTTGTTTTATAATTCAGTTTTTCTGGCAAAAAGTTTTCATCATTTGTTGAGCCATAATTTTTTTCTCATAATTTTTTGAACAGATTTTTCTGTGTAACCTGCAAATATTTTAATTAACTCACGAAAATGCGAACTTACTACAGGTGCCAGTAATTTTACCTTTTTATGCATCTTTCCAAACATGCTCAACACTTGCGAATCCATTGCCTTGCTTGACCGAAAAATTCCCAACTTTTCTAAAGTTTTTTTTCCTGTCGCTTTCAAATAACCTCTCAAAGTCTTTGAATTTAATATTTTACCCTTCTTTGTTCTCCCTTCTTTACTTAGGCGGGAAGAGGGGAAGAGGAGAAGGGGGATAATCTCCATTTATGGTCCATTTTCATGTCACAGTGATTGTGACCTGATATGTGGCGGTGATATTGTTCCCTATATCATTTATAGCCAGATGATTAATCTTTTTTTTTTCCGCTGTTGATTGTAATTCCCTCTAAAATGCATGGAGCCTGTAGGTTAGAGGTGTTCTTGTCCAGGGGTACTATGTGCGGAAGGTACCTTAGATGTCTGCTAGCAGAGACAAGCTTGATTGATGAGCCAGTAATTGCAACGTTACCTCTTAGCGTTCGTTATTTTAGATTTAAATGGACTAGAAGTTACTGAACAAATTCTCTGTCGGTCATTGCGCTGTGGGAGTTTGCATGAAAAGTTTTTGATTTGGGGTGAGTAATAAGCGTCGAAACGTACGTATTACCTTTGGCGGTGTTGTTACCATCTGTTCTATGTAGTATGGACTGATGGCTGAAGTAAACAGCAGTGAGTGTGTTAGGCCGGACTTCGTGCAAACGAACGAACTTCGTGCGTTTTACTGTTTCACTTTAACACGACGACGCTTTCCTGCAACGACAAATGTCTATCAATTTAAGAACATGCAGGTGTCCAGCACGAAAACTTTGGCGACAAGGTGTGCTTCCCGCTCAGTCAGGCCACAGGTGCGCCTAAAAGCTGAATAAGCAAAGCATAGAAGCCACGGGCAGCACATGTTTTAGCGTTTGCTGGTGCAAAAGTTTGCGCTAACGGACTATGATGACTGCTTTGTTGAGGTGAAAGAGGTGACTGAGACGGACGGCACAGTAAGTGGTACTCTTCTGGTCACTCCGAACGCGCTCATGTTCGACCCAGATGTCACTCACCCTCTTGTGGTCGAAAACGGACAGGATCTCTATATGATGATGGCACAGTACGCGCATTATTTCTTTTGCAGCTACTCTGCAATAGGTGTGCTGTTCGCGGCTTGGTGTACCGTTTCTTGTTTTACTAGCATTGCTTATGCAGACCAATATATCGAACGCTTCCGCTGCTCAAAAGCTCAGATCCATGTGGGACGCGTATCTGCTTCATACATATCACTTTTTGACGAGCCTACATTGAGGGTTGACGTGTAAGGATGACGTTGAAATTTCAGTGGCCTTATCCTTCGCTGCTGTACATGCAAATCGTTACGTAGGGCTTTTATCTCAAAGGCCTCCGAAGTCCATGTGCCAGTTGAATGCGAACTTGCGTTTGTGCGTGTGGTCTATGAGTGTAAGGCAGGAGTGTGGGAGAATTGTGCAGTTGGAAGGTTTTTGTATGTCGAGGTCAGTTGGGACGTTGTCTAACTCCAGCTTATCGTTTTTTTATGTTTTCTCTGAATCGTGATGTTTCAGCATGGATGAGATCATGTCTGTTGCTGTCTTCAAGGATATTGAGGCGTTAATGTGCGAGGCCGACAGCGCTGACAAAATGTACGATCCCGAACATGTGAGAACACCATCTGTCGGACAAAGTCCATCTCGTGTAATCGTTTGGAGAAGTGTTTGTTGTTGAATTGCACAGCTTGTTCTCCTTGGTAGTCTCAGCCGAACAATAGAATGCAGCTTCTTTCATTGGCACTTAACAATTGGCAGTTTTAGAAGCAACGATGGCACACAGTTCATGGGCTCTTTATTTAGCGATCTTTAAATCACTTTTTACATTCGCTTTACGTACGGTCATTCCACTTTCTTCCTCCGAGTTTTAAAAATTTCTTTGTGTGACCATGCTCAAGCAGATTTCGGCTAATCATTAAAGCTAATCTTTTGCAGATCACAGTTTCTTAGTGGAAAAAATCATAAGTTTTATTTCTCGAAATGGCTTTTGGCGAATCGGAATTGCCGAGAATCGCCGAAGGCGCCGAAGTTTTCACTTGTTTAGACGACTTTCTTGAAACTTTCAGAAATGCTCAGTTCTTTCTAATGCTTCCCGATCTTCCAGCTGCATTTTACTGCGCAGAGATATGTAAATTTGAAGGCGGCCACCTTGCTAAGGAGTTGGACATGTGTACGGAATGTAATGAGTGTGCTTCCTTCCGTTTCGAGGATTTTGTGCTAACGTTGTGCTAGCACACACGTAGAACCCGCTGTGGACTACCCGCGAAGCATCTGGAAGAAATGAAGTTCATGATTGTTCATGCATGCGGAAGGGTAGTTTTTACCATATGAGTTTTACTGACGAAAGTACGAATCGGGTCTTTTGAAAACAGTTATGGATATCTTAGAAGACGAGCTAGGATCTCCTTGTTTTGCCCCATTGTTGAGGTCATTGGAAGTCCATTATGTGAATAGTTTTCGAAATTTCTTGGTCCATGACATCTGGAAACGGCTGTACATATGGTTGCCGTAGAAAGCATCATTACTCGCAGGCTAGGCACCCTCGCGGATCATCTGTGCCATGCATACTGCCTTGTCCGAGCACGTTTGCACATATGATTAGACTGGGATGTAATCTTGCTGCGTTCACAATTACGGGCACCCACTTCAGTAGCTTGAAGGTTGTTATTCCGTAATGGTTGATGAAGGAAGACACGGAAGCAGGTGTGCAGTCGGCATGTCTTCCACAGTGGACGGATTGTGGGTAACGGCCACTGCACAATTTGCTGTAAACCAAGAGCAAAGCTTCTAAAAGATCATTTTTTTGAGCGTAGGAAGTTTGAGTATATTCTATTAAGCTAAAAGAGCTATTTTTCTTTCGTTTCATTCACACACAATGAGAATGTCATTGAAATTTCTAAGCTTTGCATGTGATTTTCAATAGCAGGAGCAAAGATGCCAATAAAATACATCAAATTTTCCAGAGTAGAGCGCAGGTTGGGCTCGAGTTTCAGAAGAATGCGATGGATGAAACCAGAAATGTGTTTGATGCAGATGTTGAGGATTCGCTTAGAGGTACGACTTTTGCGGTAATTCTGTTTTGTTTATCCGTGCGAATAGGTTCGTTTTTGTTACTCAGTTATGTCCATCGCGCAGAGTGCGAAGTGGAGATGGACTTTTGCAGCCGTTTTTTCATTGTGACGGAGAGGTGAACCATTGGTGAGCATTGGAAAACATGTTTTGGCGATCCCTTAAACAAGCTGTTCCAAGCAATCGTTCAATAGAACTGTGGTAGTTCCTATAACGTTATGCCTATGGTTTTGTACCGGTTTCATATCTACTCTGGTCAGCTCGTTTGAGTTCTGTCTTACTTAGATAGCGCTGTTGGGTCGAGGTTTAAAGCTCAAAAGTGTTGAGTGCTGCAGCGACCTCCACGTCAATTTTGTACACTGCTCATATTGGCTGGGGAGTAGCAACAGCGGTTGGGCGCACGTATGACACCATGAAGTATTGAACGAGATTTTTCGGCTGAAGTTTTGCCATTTTCGTAAATAATTAGGCGGTAATTCAATAGTACGTGTTTGTCGAAGGTGCCTCATTATGAATGCTGCGAAATTGTTTTCGCTATTATTCTTGATGCTGAGTATTCCATTTAGCATGTTTGGTTTATACTGTAGTATTCATTGATGTCCCAAACGAGAACCTCTCCACCCTTATGCAAATTTGAATCGAAAATGGTCCTTGTATTTCTTCGGTTTTCTTAGGGCATTTCCTGCACACATTTGAGTTTAGCCGAAAAAATGGCGAACAGGAGACGAGGGGGCGAAAGGGAGGGGGGAATTGGAAGAGAGTGTAGTTGCCCGTTGCGCTCAAGGTATGCGGTACACGTGAGATATATATGCTGTATGCCAGCTGCTTCTTTTTTCATAAGGTTTGACTCCGCTGTTCTCATAAATGCTTGTGCATTTGGATGGCCGTCATATCCTGACTGGATTCTCAGCTCAGTTGCTTCTTTGACTAAGCTGCTCCATGCATTTGACTCGTTCCTCGCTTGGCCATCCGTCGTGAACAAAACATGAGAAATGAGCAAAAGTTTACGGTTCGTGACACGAGCAAAACGATGCATTGTATTCACTTGAGTCATATATCACGCTAGATTAACTTGCTCCTATATGTTGCGCTCAGAACAAACATCCAGAGCGGAACAAACAAAATGACCCAGTAGTGACTGGGACAAAATAACTTTCAACAGCCGCGAAGCAATAGTTTTCGAAAGCGCAGAAAGTGTTTTGAGCGGTTTGTGGCACTTGCTACACTCTAAATTTGGATGGTCGCCTAAACATACAGTCATCGAAACTCGAAGTTGCTAAATTCGCCGTCACCGAAATGACAGCCTTCAGATCTCCTGGTCAAAAATTCGTCGTTGCGACAAAACTTGTGTTCGTGTCAACGACGAGCTTAAAGTTGTCGAACAAACAGTATCTTCTTAGTTGGACAGACTATTTTTACGGCCAGTGTCATTTTTATTGTTTTTTTTCCTTTTTCTCTACATCTGTTATCTGCGTTGACTAATTGTGTGCATTGTTGTAGCATATCGATCAAGTCTCACTAGATTTCGCTGCTTCCTGAAGCTGTTCTTCTCTAGTCGGCTGTTTACGAGCCCTTTGCATTTCCAGGATGATGGCCCAAGCTTTAGTTTGATGTGATTTATTTAGCATTCTATCACGAAGACGGTCCACCTGTAGTTTTGCGTCCGACTGACAATCTTAGTTCATACGATTTTGTTTGGTTCTTTGTTTGTTTTCTTTTTATAACTGAGTTGGGCAGCCTAAATCCACATCTTTTTTCGTTTAAAATATTTCTTTCCATTTATCTCTCTGTAACCTCCTAGTTAGAACTTCCATCCAGCTCGACGACCAGGTTCGTTTGTTATGTTAAATGGCGAGAGGATAATAGAAATGAAAGTACTGAAAGCTTTTTTCGAACCACGCTTGGCCATTGCAAGAGGTCTATCTTCGTCTGTCTGTTTGTCTTATCCCCTCTTCTCCTCTTTGATTTTCCTCGTTTGAAGTCGCTTCCTGACGGTGGTTTCCAGCGACAGTTACACATATACCTTGTCGATTTTTTTATTATTGGTCATTACGCATAAATCTGGCAAGAGGAGGAAAGTACCATGGGGCCCTCACGCCGGTCCCCCATTGCCAGTAGTAACCTGCAAGATGGTTAAAGTATTTTATTCCTTTCATTTTCGAACGATTTATCTTCAGCCTTTGCTTTCGCGTTTCTTTTTTCCCGAGCTTTCTAAGCATTTTATGCAGTCTGGCGGTAATTCTATGGAATGTTACACCAGCAGATGTTTTCGTCATCGACTGCTATTCCATTTTTCTGGCGCGCGCGGGTTCTTCACATGATCTCTTCGAGACTCGAGGGCGGTCGGCAAACTTAATGGTTGGGTTCTAAATAGTGTAGGCCCTTTTAAACTACCAGGTATGTCATCTGATTGGGATATGCGGTGCCAGCACTGCATCCTGTGTTTTCATTTTGCACTTTTATCTCGGAGCAAACAAGACCACCTTCATCAGTATGATGTTAAGAAAGCCACAGTGATCGCGCAAGTGAGAAAAATCCATCTGAAACATTGACTAAAGATTGTGGATTTGTTGCGCGTTATAGAGGCTGTTCGTTTTGAATGCCTTTATTCCAACGTCTGCTTGTTGCAACGTGCAGGTCGATTTTCAGAGCGTGCGCCACCGGAGGGGTCCGTCAATGACTCTTCAAAGACGGAAGGCATCTTTGCCACAGTGGAACATGGTGAAGTGAGTATTTTGAACATTCAAGAGGCTGACAGAGCCACATTCATCATCCGAACTTTCGGTCTTCGGCTGTAAGCGGCGGTTGGTGGTAGACGAGGACCAGTAGTGGCGTATCGGTAGCTGTTCCGCAACAGCTAAAGGCTGCAGCTCATGGGACCACCACCAGCTAATGGTGGAAGGTCGGAATGTATATTTGCCCATGCATGTCCAAGCGCCGTGAGTTGGTGATGCCTGGTCTATTTCGTATGGTTTGCTGCAGCAAGCTTCCAAAAGGAATTTCTTCCAGCCGTCAGAAACTGGAAAATTGCCGCTGGTGTCATAAAAAGATTTTGTAAAAGTTGTGTATATGTCGGTGCAGTGAAATGAGTTTCCTGGTGTTCTGACTGAAAGTGAGAAAAGTGCGTGGTTGTTTAGATTTGTGAGAAAAGTGAGAACTTTGGGGCGTCTTTGCATTTATCTGTTAGGCATCATACTTTTGTGCAAATCTCAAAAGTTGTAAGTGTTAACGCATGTCAATTTGCTATTAGGAAAGTCCTCACTGGCAAGGGAGCTCAAGGGCAATCGCTTTCAAACCGTTTTGGGTTTGATTTTAAGTCACGGCATCTCATAAGAACCTATTTTAAGGTGAAATTTCTTCTCTACTTCAACAGGAATATTTGCTAATTTTCTCTTCATTTTTTCAAAATTGTGCGAATTTTTGCGTGAACTGTGTCGGACATCCAGGAGATCTGCGCCAGTTGTATTTCTTATTTTAGTGGCACGCGGGGGAGAGAGGGGAGGCCCTCTTTCCCTTCGAGTTAAGCGCGGTTGTCAGATCCCATCAGAAATGTGCAGTTATAGAGAGTTTCATGACCGAATTCTTTATCGGACGTCGACGTTTTGTTTTAATGTTGGGTTCCCTAAAAACTTTAATTTCTTCTCATCAATGAAACGCTGAAATAGCGCAGAGCGCTTTCTACTGGTGGGCAGATGAATCCTGGCGTGCACTAGAATCTTCAATAGCGTTGAATCGCTGATTTTTGCAACGCTGAATTTTCAAGTATTTGACGCAGCTTGGATGATGCCTGAATTTGGAAGAGAAAACGTAGTGTCATTTTACAGGTCATCTCGGCAGGACTTAGTATATTGGGAGAATCGGCGGGAGGCTTACCTGAGATAGCTGAAGAGGAGCGCGAAGGTAAAAAGCAGTTTGAAGCTACTTCTCCACTTGCCACTTCTACGCGACGTGCCTTTTCTGAGACGACTCCAGAAAGGGAAATAAATGTTGGTGCGTTGTTTTATGCCTGCTTCTGTTTATGTTTCTTGTTCAGCTGCTTCTCAGTCGAAGCTAGGACACGCGATTTATCATCTGCTTTCTTGGGTTCTGATAATGTTTTGCTTTTATTGGTAGTTACCAAGCAGATGCTTTGAGATGCCGCTAGCCGTCTGTTCGTTGCCTTTAGTTCTGGAAGAAAAAAAGGAAAGTTTTCTGAGTTATATTGAGCTACCAACACTTCGCGGCAGGCGCGCAGAGTTCATTACTAGCATTCGCCTCGACATTTACGACCATCGAAAATGACCCTCTACCGGCTTTCCAGCCTTCTCTAATCGCGAAGTTGCTAGGGGGAAGGGGGGGGGGGGTAGTTTTCAGCATCCGTGATAAAACTAGGGAGTAAACATTGGTAATGAGAGTAGTATGGCAGGTTTTTTTTTTCGAAAACAAAGAAATTGTGTTATCGATATTTCGCATTTTGCAAGTGCATATTTGCCGGAGAGCATAAAACGCATCGTTGCGGCGCTCATCGGTTTACTCTTCTTTTAAGATATACGTTTGAAAAGGCGTTTGATGCGTTTTTCTTTGTTTTCGCTTGGTTTTTTTCCTTTTTTTTGTATTTTATAGTTATTTTTCTTTAAACAAACGTGGACAGTGGCTAGATTTGTTTTCAGGTTTCGCAGTGAGTGAGCGTGATCAACCAAACGTACCTCTTCCTCCCATTCAGTAAGTTTTATCTGGACGATCCGGGGTAGTTTTCAGCATCCGTGATAAAACTAGGGAGTAAACATTGGTAATGAGAGTAGTATGGCAGGTTTTTTTTTTCGAAAACAAAGAAATTGTGTTATCGATATTTCGCATTTTGCAAGTGCATATTTGCCGGAGAGCATAAAACGCATCGTTGCGGCGCTCATCGGTTTACTCTTCTTTTAAGATATACGTTTGAAAAGGCGTTTGATGCGTTTTTCTTTGTTTTCGCTTGGTTTTTTTCCTTTTTTTTGTATTTTATAGTTATTTTTCTTTAAACAAACGTGGACAGTGGCTAGATTTGTTTTCAGGTTTCGCAGTGAGTGAGCGTGATCAACCAAACGTACCTCTTCCTCCCATTCAGTAAGTTTTATCTGGACGATCCGTTTCGGCAAGATCAGGTTTTTTCGCATGATATCTTAGCAAAATCTGTGCACTGTGTATGGCTTGATTTGTTTGAACTTCTGACGGAATATTTTCTACGTTTGGAAATCGTTTGCT
The DNA here is from genome assembly GCA_000803305.1 of Toxocara canis. Classification (NCBI taxonomy): domain Eukaryota; kingdom Metazoa; phylum Nematoda; class Chromadorea; order Rhabditida; family Toxocaridae; genus Toxocara; species Toxocara canis. Next base: position 131,464 of record JPKZ01000733.1, read on the forward strand.
ATCATTTGAAATAACGTAGGTTATGTCGATAGCGTACGGTACTGCTTTCTTTCTGCTAATTGCATTAATTTCCCTTACGCGTTTGCAGAAGTGTTTCTCGTTAGCAAATGATCGCAACAGCCTTGGTGCTACTCAACCACTCTTCCTCTGTTCTGTTTTGAGCAGTCGTTTGCACCCAACTACGCCGCACATGCGTAACAGCAGTTGTCATTGTTACTGTTAATATTTTTTTCAACGTTTCTTTTCGTTAGCTGACAATGCTATCCTCACTTTTAGTTAATTTTATACCATCTGAATAGACGAGGGTTTATGAGCTGCGTGTGCTTTGTTTTATGGACGGTTTTTTTTTCTCTAACGTCAGCCGGGTACAGCACGGCTCTTTTTCTGCAATGCCGGGGTCCTCGAACCATCATTATTAAACCATAGAGGAGCGAGAATTGAGTTGAGAATTCCGCCAGAGGTGAGTTCTGCTCAGACGAAAATAGGAATGCAATAGCCTTCTTGTGTTCACACTATGTTGTGCGCTAATATTGGCTTCGAAATCAATGTTGTATTGTTGCCACGTTCAGCGATAGCAGTTGATGTAGTAGGAGTTGGTGCCTTAAAAGAAAGACAGTGTATGAGCATGCAGGACGCACGAAGTGAATTCGCCGTGTATTAGTTAAAATGTGAGTAGTCGCTGTTGGGTAAAAGTTCTGTGTTCGATGTTAGCCGAAAATTTATAATTGGAGATGGCTTGGGCAGAAGTGTGGTGAGAGCGAATTTTAGAGGCAAACAAGAGACGGATCAAACGCGCATGCAGTCGGACTTGCAGAGCCGTATCTCCACCACCAGCTTACCACGCTTTTCATCTGCCTCGTCCTCTAGCTCGCTGTCGCGACTTGGCAGAACGCTCAGGTGTGCTTTTTCGATTGTCCTTTGGCCTGTGTCCGTCCAGCGCTAATCGTTTCACTGTGTACGCTGTTGGGAAATGGCTTTCGGACAGGAACACTGGCATGAGGAAGAATAATGAGATAGTCGGAGAGTTGCTGTCTCTTGGCGTCGCTGTGGTTTCAAGCGGGTCCTCGTCCCGGGAATGGCGGATTCACCAGAAGTACACAAACGGTTTTGGATTGGCGAGGATTCTATCCAGAAGAGATCTAGGCGGAAGCAGCAAGAGCATCCGGAAAAGCTGGTGTGTTGTTCCCTCCACGGGGTACCGGCAAGTCATACATAATTTCACATTTGCAGCGTACGTTCATCCATAAACGTGTAGCTTCTCCTTATGTCTTTCAGTAGTTGGGCATGTGGCTTGATTTCTGCGCTTGTCCTCTCGATGATCATTAGCAAAGCGTGCGGCTTGACGAAGACGCAAAAAGGGTGAAAAAATAGGTTCGCATTGAGCTTTTAGCAGTTTAGGTTTTTCTCGTTTCTTTTCAATAGACGCACTGAAGTTCTCCTGAATAGATGTTAGTTATGAGCATTGAAACGATTAAAATTGAGCTGGAGTGAAAATATGGCACAGTGGCATCACTGATTAGTTGCTAGGTGGTCAGCCACAGGGCTGGTTGTTACTCAGCTATGTCTTGCTTCTACATAGTTGTGCATTGCCAGGAGATGAGTGCGTGTGCACTGAGCGGCCTACGGTTCTGTCATATCATCAGTGAATGGCGAATATAGGTCGTCTCTGTCATGAAATTTTTAGCAAACACAAAAAATGTTTGCTAAAAAAGGCAGAGGACAAGTGGAAGAAGGCGAAAAAAGAACGAGAAATCGTAAGGGGACGGAGTTC
>JPKZ01000733.1:137695-176817 GCA_000803305.1 Toxocara canis
AGGGTCATGAATTTCGAGCTGACTGCAACTGCGGGGCATGCAACAGTTGTCGCAACTGGGGATATCAATTTCATAATTATGCAGTACAGATGCGAACGAAAAAGAATTATGGCAACCAAATGAATCAGTACGGAAATTTATAAAATTAGAGAAGAGCAGCGTAAGATTTGAGAGGAAAAAAGATGTAGCAGCACATTTAATATTCGTATTTTCGGAAACAATGGTATACTCTAAATCGAGTGCAAATATTACTTTCTTAGAACGAATAACCAACTTCTGGTAGCTCGTTAAATGTCAGATACTTTTATATTTTTTTGGCCGGCGAACTGAGTTGCAAAAAGTGATACGGGCGGAGCAGCAAAACTTGTGAGATGGAGAGGGAGTGCAGTTGGATATTTGATGAAAAGGATATTATTGCCTCATTTGAAGGCAGGAGTCATTGAGTCCTCTTCGTATTTGTCTGTTTGCCCGTCTGCCCATGCTCTCATCAACTGCGTTTTATCTACCGGCCGAAACAAGTGCCTTCTGGCTGGGTTTTGTCACCTCCTTCCTCTCTAAATAGGAAAAAGTTTTAGGGGACAATATTGTGCGGCTGTTTGGTTGGATGAAGACTGCATTCTTGGCTACTTGCGGTTGGCTAGTCTGCCTTGACATGGCCTGTGAATCTTAAATTGCGAGTTTTCGGTGAGCAAAACTACGATGAAAGGAAAACCTGGATTGGGCTGTAGGCCGTGCCCTAACGGATACTAATGAAGTTCCCTTATGGGAGACCAGAATGTTAAAAAAGCATTGTGCGCGGAGAATGACATTTTTGGAATCGACTTTCCCAAAAATCGTTGATCGCGATGCGTGAGGCATTTGATATCATCACGGCTATAGTTATGGAGGAGAAATATTCCCCCTGGTCTGCTATCATACGGGACGAACGTGCTGAAAGCGACATTAAAATATCGCCTTCCATAAGCATATCATTTTGGACGAACAATATTTGTCGATCTTCAATGTTTCGAGCATGAAAGGTTGCTGAAGTTGAAGCGCGATTCTTCGCAATGAAATGTTGCAGAGAAATTGCCTGTGAGATGACTTATAGTAAAAACAGCTGTGCAACAAGAGGCATGGGCAATTTGCCACCTTTGCGTCACCTCCCACATGTTAATGTGTATTGTTATCGTCACCTGACTCATTACGGTTGATGCGTCTTGGGCAGCGAGTATTGTTATCCGTCTTATGGTGGAGGTGGGTTGTGGGTTCTTTCTTTGGTGGGGAGGGAAGGGGAGCAGGTGGTGTGAACGTGTATGCAACAGGCGTCCAAATTGTTTGTCGATTTCGATTTGCAGATACATTGCAAACGGGTATTGAGTCGAGTGCCAAGATGGCAGCTAACCGTGCAAAGGTGGCTGTTGATGCGATGGTTTCGTTGCCGCAGGGAATCGTCAATGTAAGCACCGGTATTCTGGAGGGTCTGCAGCCAGCTTCGGACGACGCAACACCATCAAACGTAAATAGCAATGCTTTTTGTTCATCCTTCTTTCATTACATTTTACGAGTCTTCCATCTGTGATGAAAAGTGAAAACTATGCGCACAAGTTTTGTTTCAGTCGATGACCTTCCGGTTTCTCGGCAAATGTTTTACCAGAGAACTATTGCTTGCGTGTATTCATTCGCGTTGCTTGGTTTCTTCGTCTCATCAGCTGAACTGTGTACAAAGTGCAATAGCCGCAACGAAGAGCGTTTGATGCTTGGTTTTTTTTTTTTTTACTTATGAATTCTGCGTCGAGGGGAAGCACGTGAGGGCGCGTTCGCGAGTGGTTTATTAAATGGCCTTCAAAAACGGAAAAATTTAACGCTGAAATCGATAGAGTAGCCACAAGAACACTGGATGACGCAGTGGAACAACGGAGAGGTGTCGGAACCAGGTTATCGGAAAAAAACTGAAGCGTTTGGAAATTCGAGTGAAATGCAGTAAAGTTGTGTCCGATCCCGGCTGACTACTCAGTTGTTCTTTACAGCCTTTAGAATCCATCCGGCCACTAGTTCGAACGATCGTTTAATTAGAAACGGCCTTTGGCTGGTAGTTTAAGTTTCATTTTCTGTTTGTGATTTGTGAATGTGAACGTAATTTGGTTTTGGTTTTGTTGAGAATGAAATCGCCGACACTGCAGGCACGGTCTTTTGCGCCTAGGGAAAATATATTCGGCGCGTACATATAGAAAGTGGAGCCTTTTTATTGCGAAGGATGGGGATGTAGAAAAAGGATGCCTGGGACATAGAAGTATGCTCAGAACGGTGTTCAGTGAAGAAAAAAGCTCGTAACTATGTTGCAAAAACGGAGTTTCGTATGGGAGAATAAGGGAACACATCGTTTTTCGCAGTCGAAATATGAAAAGAAATACTTTCATCAGCGTGCAAATATCGAACGAAATAAGGACCGTTGGCTTCGATGTTTCCTTATTGGTAGGAAGCATTTGACACAATTTTATCTTCTCGGGATGCCTTGCAGAAGGGAAACCTAAGGGTTTGTGGTCGAAAGGTCCAAAGGTCAGTTCTACCAGCTTGGGTCGTTGCCAATGCGTCATCGCCTAAGGGCGAAAAGCTAGCTCCTCTTCTCACAAATCTGATCGTCTTCCGCATTGCTGAGGGCAGCGTTCATTGGTGATGGAGGCAACTCGTTGTATCACACCAGTGATATGTTTGATCGACGCAGGTTTGTTGCCTAAGCCGGCGAAGAAATACGGAACTGATCCGATTATTGTCTATTTGAGCAGGATGGCGAACCCGGCTGTAAACCCGGGCAACGAAAAGCTGATCCCTAATGAACAGTACTGAATAGATTTCTCGACGAGCACAGAGTCTGCGTTGGCTGCCATCGAGAACGCGTAAAATGATGTAATCACGCGATTGATACTGTGGGAGCATTTGCAACGGCAGTGAAATGGGGCACTTGCTGAGGACTGACAACGAAGTTGCTCACGATGGTGACATATGCTTCGTTGAGCCATTGCAGTTGCAGTAGCAGAAAGAACGGCAGTTTCAGCAGTGCAATGATTCCTTGCTGACCCCACCATGAAGCGCTTGTGAAGATGTTGCAGTTTGCCTTCTAGTTCTCTCGAAATACGATTGCCAGGTCGTAAGGTCGGAGCCATTGTTATTTAACTGTTTGCTCGAAACGAAGGTATAGCTAGTGGCGGGAACATCAAGTTGAATTGTTGTTGCGCGAGAAATGAACAGTTAGGTACATTTAGAGCTGTGGTAAGTGCAGTCCAGCAGCACTGAGGTAAGCGGAGGAGCGATCATACAAACAAAGCGGCGAGCACCTATACTTACTAAGTGGCCATCGCTGTATATTATATGTCGAATCCAGCATGGCCATTAGCAACTGGCTCCATCATTGGAGTCAACTGTTATACTTGCTTCCCTTTTCTGCCGTGTATATGGCCCATTGATCTCTGCAGGCGACTAGTCCAAGCTCAGTTTTCGAATAAACTGTGGTCAGTTCCACAGCCTACCATTTACTCATTTTCGGGAGGCGAAGAGCAAAACGATGCTTTTTCGTACCTTCTGTCGTTGTTTTTGCTGCACTGTAGCTTGTCAGCATAGATGAGCTTTGCGTCCCAAACGTTTCTCATTAAATCTTGACGTCGGCTTCCAATGGATTCGGTTTACAGCTCATTTTTTCGACTTTTCTCTTATTCTGTCATTTCGCGTCGTTTTTTTCTGTTTCTAGCTCTCCTTCTCTCGCTATTTTTTAAAGCGAATCGCGATCGCATCGAAATAGGGCTACAGCCTACCACTACGGTTCACTAGTCAGGTGGAAAAGCCGATCTTCAGTATGCTGGTGGTTAGTAATTGGGGTAGACTCTCCCTTTTCAAACTTCTCCATCCCTTCTTTATATTATAGTATCGCACGCATTTCAATAAGAGGAGTTGGAGAGATGGCTTTTTCGTTGCCGTACTACAGCCCCCTCCACCGCTTTCCCCTCAATCAAAAGCTCTCCGTTGTCGCAACTTCCTCGCCATTACTCGTTTCTCTGCTGGCATTTGAAAGCTGTTGATAATTATGAAACAGAGAAAGAAGCATCGCGCAGTGTTTTCTGCAAAACAGTTAGCAATGCGAAATGGGCATTTGTGTCAGGATTTTGACGGCGTCATCTTTTGCAGCGAATTTTTGTCATGAATTTGTGAAATTTGAATATACATTCTGCGGTCACTTTTAATTGAATACTAAGGAGGTGCGAACAGAGGCGTCATTGAGGCGTGAGCAGAGCTTAGCAACGCTCGAGGCGCTCAAGCACAAGACGCAGCTAGCCCGCGAGCAGGCGTGCAGAGACAGTGCATCTACTGTGTAAGTTTTCCGTGTTGTGCATGGTTAACAGTGTTGCCCGGGCGGACCATTTTGTGAGGGCACATTCCTGATGCTTTTAGCTTGGCTTCTGTTGTGCATGCGTGGGTGCGTAAACAAGCTCGTTCCTTGTCGAATAGCGAGAGTTAATTCAGCTAGGCTTTCGCGCGTTTGTGTGTTTGGCAGCCAGTGGGTCCAGTGGGTCCTTGCATTTCATCAAGTGCTTCACATCATATGTTCTGGGATTCATTTATAGTGTACTGAACCAGTGGTAAGGTGTAACATCCCATGAAATCTGATGGTGTGATGAAACAAGACCTTAGAGCTTATAAATACTGAAGAGGCAACGAAGTAAAGGATAACGTGGCTTTAGAAATCCTTAGCCCATTGATGTGGTATAGTTTAGATTTACAGCATGCATAGGTCGACGTGCCGGCAAAGTTTTTTTTGGCTCTGTCACCGATTATGATGATTTGTGTTGTGTCGGTCGTTACGTGAGTTGAGACAAGCTCGATAAGGAGCCATTCATCAATAACATACAACTGCACAGCACAATATAGCAGCTAGTCGAAAATGATTAAAAGCACTCCTTATCTAGCCGGTGGTGAGCGGATCTGATAGGCGGGAGGATGCAGAGACTCAAAGAACTGAGGAGGGAAGAGGCTGCTAAGCAAGAAGAGTTGTGCCAGCCTTGTTGTGATGGGACATTTATGAAATACCAATCAATGACAAAGTACAAATGAATGGCGAAGGACGTACGTACACAACAATTTGCGGTAAAGAAATGTTGGGAGTTCTTTATAGTCCCAAGCTGTAAACCTATCGAGCAGATGTTACAAATGCCATAACGGTTTTTAATGGGTAGAATCATTGGTGCCCAGTTTGCTAACGGTAGTGGGCAAACCACAAAAACGAAAAGATGCACCCCAGGAAAATGTAGCATTAAGTTTGAGGAGCATCTGGTACGAACGAACTTTTTCGAATTGGTTGAATGTTTCTCGCCGTAATGGTTGCGTTGGGGGAGTTCACGCTGATCACCTAGCCGTTAGTTGTTGGAGCACCGACTTGGTACATTTGCCATCTTAAGTCATCCAATTAGATAGGGGATATGTCCATATTATTTGACAACATTGTGACGGGGAAATTTTCCGGCTGGTAAATTTCCCTTTAAGTTATGCAAAAGGTTAGCGGATTTGTGAAGTTCAGTAGGAAGAAACAGTTTGGTATGAAAATTATCAATAAAAAAGAAAGACACGGTGTAGATCGTAAAAAGTTGAGGAATTGTGACTGGAAAGCGATAAGGTATAGTAAATAATACGTTGACGGCCGAATATAACGTATCGGCTAGAATTTTTGATCGAAGTTTGACGTACCTGAGATTCGCCCNCCCCCTCTCCATTCCTCTCTCTCCTTCCTTATCCCTCCCTTCTTCCTCCCTCTCCGCTGCCCATGCTACTTCCGTGCCTTCTCTGCCTTCCTAATTCCCCCCTTCCTCCTCACCCCCGGTTCCTTCCCACCTTGCCCATCTCTCCTTCACGTTCCCTCTCAGTCTTTTTACTCACTGAACAAGCATCATTAGCTTGCTTCATTGCTTTGTCGGCATGATGAAAACGGCTGATTTAATGAGCGTGTTCCAACCAGCCTTTCTGGCTCTTTTCGCTTCTTTTGCCTAATCTGAACATATTTTTCCTATATTGGCCATCAAGCCTTGCGTGAAGCTAATTTTAAAGAATGTTCGCTTTCAGCTTTTCGTGTGCAACATCGGCCCGTGACATGCCTGAGCTATTTCGACCGGTGCAAGAGCTGCTTAAACACGGAACGGCGAACACGGACGTGCAGCACGTCGCCACCGAACTGCCATACTACATGATTGTTCGGCTGAACAGGAAGAAGAAACTTGCAAGACGTGGGTCATTCGTTGGTGTCATAGTTAGAAGTATACGTCGAAATGAGCCGGTTTCTGCCGCAGAACGTTGCGATGTATGCCAAATGAATCTATCTTCAGCAGAATTAGGGCTGTACATTTTGCATTCTCTCACTTTATTGCGGCGATTTGTTATAGCCACATCGACAATTAAGTTTCACATTTCTGCTGCTTTGTACGCCATCACTCATTTCTTCCAGTGATGTCGTCAAAGGGACTTTCTACTTTTGTGGTGTTCAAAATGCGGAACCGGAGTGGCAGATCGAACTAAGGCTAATTTTTTGCAGAGAGCCGTAGTTTTTTTTTTTGACGCTTGCCTAGTGCCATTCGCAAATCCCCTTCCCACTCTCCTTCCGTTCTTTCTTCTCTTTCCTCTCTCCTTTCCTTTTGCGTCTGCTGCTCCCTTTCTTCTTGCGTTTCTTCTTTCTTCCTTTTCCCCCTTCTTCCCCTCTTCCTTCTCCTTTCCCCTTTCCCTTCCCTTCTTTTTTCCCCGTCCCTTTCCTCTCTTTCCGCCTTCCTCCACCCCACCCTCCCCCTTGCCTTCCCCACCGCCGCTATCCTCATCCCGCCTCCTCTTCTCTCCATTTCTCCTTGAAGCCATCACCAGCGCGGAATGAGTGGTATTTGATGTAAAAGCGGCTCTTGCGGCGGCCAAGCTTAAAATATTGAATGATTCTGCAAATTGAAGAAGCGGATTCGTAGCGATTGCCGTTTGACGAAAAGTTTTACAAGAAAGAGATGGTCTCAAACTGCTCACTTCAGTTGCTGCAAGCTCCGCGCATTCTTGCTTACCGACGATCTAATAACGACACACTGTTCAAGTGTAGTTATTTGAATGAGAGCCATTTAGGGTCGTACCGAGTGCGTTTGATGTTCACGATAGCTCGCGCTGAACACTTACTATTCGTATAATGCATCATCGTGAAATTCGTCTGCTTTCGCTGGTATTCGTTTAGCGAATTCGGCGCGGCTAATCGTATTTGGGTTGCTGTAGTCTATACGTAGCTCAGCTGGACAGCGATGGTCGCCGTTATCGCCAAGCTAATAAACAACAAGAAGACAAGAAAAATGTTCATCGGGTAAAACGAACCACGACTTCGTTATTCCGTTTGAAAGGGGACGGGAAAGTTCTGTGCCATTATTGCTGGCCTGTTGGAATTTTTTTTTTTTTTTGCATTAACATTTTGTGTTGCTCGTCGATTGGGACTGAGGTTGTTCTTGACTTGGATGGAAACGAAGCTGTTTTAACATATATTCGATTTGAGTAAGTTGTTGAAGTTCCTCTTGCTCCAGCGAAACCCGTGCGCGCATCGGTGAGCTCTACCGCCAACTCGACGTCTTTCGAAGAAGAACTTATTGGAAATTGTGTGCGTCGCGAGTTCTGGTTCGCCATACCACGACACAAAGCTCAGTCAGTCTATCAGTTCCTCCTGCAGTGGAACCCCGAAAAATACGGACAGGTATCTGCTGGTTTGCTTAGTAATCTATGAAACAAGACATCTCAGTTTTTTGCGCGTTTGCGCGTTATAGGGGAGGAACAGGGAAGGATAGAGGATGTGCTAACTTGTTAGCATTTGAGAGGGTCAGCATTTTCTTGCAGGAATCATCGACATTGGTGTCAAAGGACGCGGTCGGTGAAGATTCAAAACAATGCGCTGTATCGGGCTACCAATACAGAGACGATGGCTTTCTTGTGCTTGATTCAGAGGCTGATGAAAAGCTTGCAGGTTTGTTGCTTTCGCGCTCTTTCAGCCAGCTGATTATATATCCACTTCATTACTCACTTTCAGCGACGAAGTGCTGTTTCGTCTTTACGCGTGCATACTTATATATTTTTTCTTATAGGTGACTGTTACTGAACAGTAACTGGTTTCTAAAAGCGTTTTTCCATAAGCAGCTAAAAACTGGTTTGCATAAGCGGCTCAATAGTGGATTGATGAAGGCAGAGGAGCGCGCAAGAACTAAGCGAACCCTCGGCGCCCGTTGTTTGTTATGAGGGAAAAGCGAAAATTAACGTTTTGCCTACTTTTTCCCTCGTAAGTAATCTTCCCACAGTGTTTACGGTAGTATAGATTTCAGCCTTGTATTTCCTTCCTGCTCTGCCCTCGTTCTATCTCTGTCTCTTTCTTTCTCTATCTCTCTCTCCCTCTGCCTTTCCCTACCCTCATCGCATTCTCTCCTCGTCATGCATTCCACTGCGCAGGCATGACGCGTGCTTCTGAAGTACTGTTGTGAAAAGGACGAGCTGCTTTTGCGCAATAGGCGTTGCGTTTATGCACAAAAAGAAAGTAGAACTGGGCTTGTTTTTGCTTGGTAGGTGCGTTTGTATGGAAAGAAACGATGATGTTTGCTCTGCTACTGGCCACCACCAAACGAAAACATCCAGTCTGGCGTGAAGGCTGTTCATCGAGCTGCTTCCACGCCGAGCGCACATTGCTTCTGAACTTTCTTTGCATTAGGTAGTTCTGTTTTAATGTTCCGTCTGTTTCTACATTGTTCGGCCGTACTTTCCGTTGCTGCCAAGTACTGCACTTTATCTTATTGAGTCGTTGGCCGACTTTTTAATAATCTGTTTTTGGACAGAAACACTCACCCTTCTCTTAACTAACAGCGGAAACGTCACATTGCACAGCTGCGCTTAAAAGCTGGAAGTTATGCATGGGGAAAAAGCAGTAGCATCTTCTGTGACGCTTTCGATTCGCCCTCTTCGCATTTCGCGCTTGAGAGACCATTCAGAGTGGAATGTGCATAAAACTAAAACGAGTGTTATGCGTCTCTGTCTTAAGATCGCCTCGTAACGCCATCTGGAAGAGTGCGACGATAAAATGCAAATAAAGTCAGGCTTATGCTTAGGGACGTTCAAAATATGGGAAGAGCCATGTGTCCCAATACAGTCTAGGATGTGATGAATAAAAAAGCCGTCGCACCTGTGGTTCAGTTGGTGTTCGGAGTGTTCCCTAGTTCATTAGTAAGTTATTCGCAGAGCAATTCTTACTCAAATTTTGTTCGATGTTCGTACGGGTCGTAAAGTATGTCGACAGTTAGTATTGTTACTCGAAATCCCAGGCAAAAAGATTCTAATGAGCGCTAGATTGAAACAATGTATTCGTAAGCGATTATAAGAGCTTGCCTTAGTGCACTCGCAGCAGCTTCCTATTGCTCACATAAAATACGTGATGAACGTTTCACACTGTATGAACGAAAAACACGCTGGCAGCCCCCTGGTTAAGGAGCAAACAAAAGCGAAACGAAATGCGTCGTTAGTCAGCGCATTGAATAGCATTTCACGTTATACAAGTTACATCATAATAACACATAGTTCATATCGCCCAAGTTGAGAAATGTTGGTATTGCATTTTAGTGCGATTAATAGACCATTTGACAAGGGGTCGGGAGGGGAGGGGGGTAGATTTTGGGAATTTCGCTCTACCACTCCTTTTCTTTTCCAAACCCAGGCACTCTATTGTATCTCTACATTGAGTGAATTGGTGATTTCGCTTTCCCATTGCGTGTTCCCATTTCGTATGGCATTTTACATCGTCCCTTGCTGTACGTGTGTCACCAGCGCGATTCTCGGGACTTCAGGTCGCACCATTCAAAAACTGCGTTTTTGTCAACTCCTTAGTTTGAAGGTGACGTAATCTGTGCATCTGTCGCATGCTGTGTTTGTGTGCAAGTCATTTAACTAGCTAGCTCTCTTTTGCGGAGAAGTATATGAGTAATGGCTGTGATATCTAGGATTTTATGATGATTCAGTGAGGTGTTTAACTCAGCAAAGGAGTTTTGCGATGGAAAGGGCATCTTGTTATCTGCTGCCAAAACCACACTGGAGCCTGTTTGCTTCGCATTCGTTGAGGAGGGTTTTTTGTTCTTCGCGGGTTTCGAGAGAGCAGCTGGGCTCATGTTTGCACCAACACGTGCCCAGCACAAGGCTCGCTAGCTGGCATGACAACAGAGCGTTGAAGTGATTTTTGTGTTCGCGATTGCTTGAGGTAGCCACACATGTTTCTGACGTTTCGGCAGTCAGATCGACAGTTTCGTAGATTGCCGTCAGTATTGAAGTACAAGTAATGTGTAATAATATGTATTCATCACAGTTTGACAAAACGACCATTTCAACAAATTTCCTCTTAAAAACGCCTTGTTTCACATATTTTAAGCGCCGATCGTTCTAAAGTGTGCTTCAGTATACAGAATCTAGGGCATCCTTGTTGTTTTCAGCAGCTGCTCTGTTGTGACGTTCATTTAATGAGGAACGGTTAGAACAAATATACAGTCAATGAGAAAGCAGCAAAACACGATTTGAGGACAGGCGAAAGCACTTCTAAGTTGAGTGCAAATTGAGGGCGGAATGCTTTACGTGACCTTAAGCACTTAGCAATAGCTGGTTTGCTCAGTATTCGAATGATTCGTTAACGGAAAGAGATGTGAACTGAATCGTGGAATGATAGTGAAAAACAACAGTTGGTAATTACTCGCATCGATCGGAATAAGAGAACATTGAATAAAATGCGTTTTCAGAGCGTCTTTTGGAAATAAAGAACGTTTCATAAAATCAAATTCAAGGCGACGGCTGATATTGAAGCCATTTTAGGCCGAAAATATGTGAGCGGATTGGATAGTTCAAACTGAAAGGAGACCCGGAAAAGCTCCCTTGCAACTTTCTTGTGAAACGCTTTCGTACGTTTCCATCATTTTCGTTTGGGATTTCAAAAAAGTAAAAGCGAGGAAAGCGGACAGTCATTTGTTGGTAAGAACCGGTGAACCCGTCCTCAGGAATAATGTTGCGACTTGAAGCTAAATATGTATGGTCAATTCATTTTACCTGTAAAATTGGCGGAAATATATATGTATGTGCGCAGATTTCTTGTGATTTCCCTAAAATTTTGCAAAATAGCGCAAAAGCGGCTTTCGAAGAGAGAAATCGATCAGCCCGGTTGAAATATGAATACGTAAATATGTATGGTTCGTTATTTGCAGTCGATTCATGAAATCGGTTGGTGTGATGGGCAAAAAAATGGAAAAAGCTTTGTATGCTTGCCACACCCTGCGTATTCGTTCGTGCTTAATTGGGCATATGGAAGAGTCGTACAGTAGCGTCATTGAACAGATTGAAAACTGAAGAAAGAAACTCGTCATTGAATAGTTTTTTTTCAGTTGAACCTTTTTGAAAAAGACCAGCCGCAGGGACCCTGCTCTGGGTGTTTAAAATATGCCGTCGGTCCAATGAATCATTCGACTTGCTTGTTTGATGGGAAATGCAGATTCACAGATTGGATTAAGAGAACATTTGAGAATATATACGAACTTACTGCCGCCTTCTAATTGCCTGATTTGGAAGCGATAGTCGCCACCCGATTTCCAAATTGATGCCGCAGTCGCGCCAAAAGATGTGAAAGAGGAGGAATGGAAGAGCAGGAAATGGGCGAAAAGTAATCTGGGGGAAAATTTCACTTTTTGTTTCGAAATGTCAATTCTTTAGTCGACAAATTCGATGCGAATTTGGGTACCCGTGTTACCGATAACATTTTCAAGCATTTAAAGTACTGCTAAGAAGCTCTAAGCATAAATAACGTCAATCAGCAGTCATCGTTCCTCCATGCTTCTTTTTAATGCTTGCTGTTTTCTTCTGGTCGATGTTATTCGCACTGTACAAACGTAGGTACGATGTTTTCTTTTGTTTTTGTTTTTCGAAATAGATTATCAAATCGCTTCTTTGATTGGTTGAAATGGTGCCGAAACCCAAAAGTTGGGGCATCGAATAGGAGTTTGACAATTTCATCCGTTAATGGAGGTATATTAATTAAACGAATGACGTAGGCGGCTGGGAACATTCGGTGAAACTAAGCAGCAGCTTTTTTCGTTCGTGAGAGGTATCGTGCGCGTTCCAGTGAAAAGAAGTGTTTGAGAGTAGTCGTGCATGATGCATCGCATAATGCTACTTCATTGTAATGTGCTTCGTGCATCAAGTTTTTGAAGCTATTTTTGAAACCCTGCAACTCATTCGTCCTTTCGTTTAAAAGTTTGCACCGATTTGCTTTTGTGCTTTCTCAAGGGCGACATTACAGGTTTCGTAAGCTATCCTTTTTTCCTTATAAATTCATCATTTTCGTGTATCTTCCTTTGAGCCTTATGTTTGCCGCAGGGAAGGTGAGAGAAGTAGGATAGGGAAATGAAGAGCGATCCTTCATCGCAAACAGGATGTGCGCGAGCAAGTTCTTCGCTTACGAATAGTAAAATTTCCGCTGGTGTTATTTTCAGCAAGGGTGAAATTTTTGCAGAAGTTAGTTTTGGTAATTGTACTAGTAACTTCGCGATTTTGATCGTTCTTCATCGTTCAGATTTCCGCGTTTCTTCATCTTTCACATGGAGAGTCATTTAACTTGTAATGCATGTTTTACTCTCTTTTTTTTTTTGCGTAAAAACCGCGTACTTGACTGACGAACGCGGAAGAGTCGCCTGCATCAGGAACGGGTTCGATAAGGTGTTGCACATGTAAATTGAGGTGTCTGGAAGGTCTCATGAAACACTGAGCGTCCCATTCAGCAAACGATTTTTCGACCATACATAGGCGACGGACCCCCATTCTTCTACGAAATCTGCGCAAGTCTTGAAGATCTTAGATTTTTCTCTTGCTATCCATTTGTGACCCACTGTGAAAAGTTTCCGTTCTTTTGCGCAGAAGTTTTGCAGCAGCCTTCTAACCTCGAAATGTGGGCGTAATCTCAAACTCCCATCCTGTCACTTCTGCCCTGGAGCGGTCAGGGCAGAAGGATAGGGGGAAACCATGAAGTTCGACGGGTTGAACAAAGCATCAGTAATTATTTGGCCTGATGTGCGTTGCTTACCACCGCATTCATCGGTCATTTCGTGTATACGCGGAAGACCGCCTTGCGAAAAGTGCTTTTTGAAGTGATTTCCGCACTAACAGAGAAAATGGCTTTTAGAGAGGCGATGGAAACGAATGAAAGAGACCTCAGCTTGCTTGGCTCGCCTATGTTAAATAGTAGATGTAGAAGTTTTGGTTTGGAACAACGCGAAAAGTGTAAAGAAATTTTCTGATCACTTAGGTTGCCTTGCAGTTTCATGGGATCTTTCTTGTCATTTTTCATTGTTTGAGAATTCTGTTGTTTAAGGGTTTAGAATTTTAAGTTTTCGCTATGATCCAGTCACCCTCCTGATACGTAATTGTTGCTTGCTGTGCACTTGTTTGCTACGGCATTTCTGCTCTTTGACCAGTTTGGCATTTGAGAAAAGTGACAAATGGCAAACTGCCTTTGGCATGAGAAATTATATCGGAAGAGAATTTTTTTCAAATTAGTAAACAACAGAGAAGTCCAAGTATGTTAGGTCAAAAGCGGTGTTTTTCGATCGATTTTCTTTCCTCGCAGAGGCTCTTGAATGTCACTTGAGCTTTCAGATTTACTCGTATTTTTTATGGCATTTAATTCACAAATCGCTTGTCTTTAACTTTAGTAAGCGAAGCCCAAAACATGAAACACTCTCAGTGATCATAACATGTGTGCAAATACATAGCTTAGGCGGTGTCATATGTTACGGGAGGCGTAGACCAGCGAAAGTTAGGAAAAACCAAAGAATTTTGCAGTTGTAGTGGAAGAAGGTGCATGAAAACGTTAAATTTTTGCGGTAGCTATAAGAGGATGATGCAAAAACACGCTGAAATTTTATGTCGTCGGCAATAGTTCCCCTGCGTGCCGCGCGATTTCGAAGATGACATCTCATCGGAGAACAAAGAAGTTTACGGAACTCTACCGACCTCCGGATGTCAGTTATATCCGCAAGATATCGTTTTTTCTACATACAGCGGCCACCGAACTGAAGTTTCCGGATAGATAGGCAGGCATAAATACGCACAGATACGTAGTCGTAGTAATGGTTTTTTGAAACGGAAATTCGCAGAAGTGCAAAAATAATTTGTTTGACGATTTGTATGAGCGACCGATTCAGTTAAAATATGAAAGCATGCTTTATAATTTGTCAGCATTTTATGGAACCGACCTGTCTGATAAGGGACGTCACCAGAGTGAGTGGCATTCCATCTCCCACGAGCAGTCTTTCATATTGATTAGGTTTGAATAATCCTTATTTCACAATTGAGGTGTATTTTTAGACCGTTTTGGCTGGGGCGAATTCACGTTTTCATTACGTTCTTTGGGCATTGCACAGTACTCGAGATATGGTCACTTAAAATTTTTTCATCTCTTTCCATTTCCCCCTAGTGTCATTCTGACCAAGAAAGTTGCGCATGGAACTGGAATTTGGTGCTTGACAGAGTTACGGGATTCTGCAGAAATCCCTGGAAAATGTGAAATGATGAGGAAGTTCTCTGTTGCATATCTAGGCGGCGCCATGTAAATTACAGCCTGGAGGATTTTAACCGGATATCATTGATATGAGATCCCGAAAGATGATGAAACGATCCCATTGGACCGCTAGAGGTACTTTGGCAGCATTCAAATCTTTGGTTATGAACCGTTCAACTTCAGCGCTTCGTTATGCTTTTTGGCAATGGCAAACGAGGCGAAAATTCAGTGGTAGTGGGTCAGCGCCTAAATCAGTTCAGAAGATGCCTAACAGTGCTAGAAATTTCTGCGTTTTTTTCTCTTCCGAAATTTCCGTTGTAATTTTGGAAAGTAACTTTCACGAATGTGCTTTCAGTTAGTCGATGTCCTCTCCCTCTTTTTTGCTTCCGAGTGGGGCAAGTAGAGAGCGTATTTTGTATGCGACTTAAAATATGTTCGAACGCTATTAGCGTCGAAAGGGCCCGTTCATTTTTGTTGGTCGTTTTTCGTCATATTTTTTTTTTGGCGTCGGCATCGCATCTGCTAGGAAATGTGCCCGTCTCGATGCGAGAATTTGCTCAAAGGGAGTTCTCAAGTGCGTCTTTCATTTGTCTTCTCTCGACAAACGCTTTCGGCACAATTCGTTCCTTTCCACTGAGCAGCGGTAACCGACTGCGAATTCGCCAGAATTGTTGTTGTTGCAAGTAGTTGAGCACTTTTGGCACACGAAACCTGTCTTTTTTTTTCACTCGAAGGCGTAATAGCCGCAGAAGTAGCCTTTTTTAAATATTGGTTCTGTGCCTGAAGTTTTTGCATTACTCTTCAGGCTGATAAATTTTTGCGTAGCGGATCACTCGAAGGCGTAATAGCCGCAGAAGTAGCATTTTTTAAATATTGGTTCTGTGCCTGAAGTTTTTGCATTACTCTTCAGGCTGATAAATTTTTGCGTAGCGGATGCCCGTGAATGACAGCGACCTTACTAATATTCCGCTCACGCTTCTGCTTATCTCGAATGATGCCTTAAACAGTTTTGAGGATGAGGAAACGGTTTCAGAGCTGCGGAATTCCGTTGTTGGACCTATGTTAAAAACACTTTGCAGAAGCACTGCTAGCAAACCTCGTTTGTTCGAGTCAGCAGAACAGTACGTATGTGTTCCAACTGACCTTGCAATATATAAGGATGATTTCTTGAAGATTGTTGTAGGTACACTTGTAGGCATGTTGTAGGCATGCTTGAGGTAGAAAAAAAAATTTTTAAAAAGGCTTGAAAAAAGAGAAGAGGGGGGGGGGTTGGAATTGCTAACTTGTGCAAATTTCCTGTACGGCAGTTTAGAACATATATGAGTCTAACGTGCCGACCTTGCCTGCGCTTAATGAACCTGAATGTAGTGTAGAATATTGCAATAGTTGCTTGGAACGCATGTTGAAACTAGTTGCTTTTGTAGTGAACCCGAGTTATGGTGTGTGAGAGAAGGAATAAAAAATTCGTTGTTAGGAGATCGACTGAAATGAACGTTTTCGGTGACATTGGGTGCTGTGCAGTAGTTTGATGCAGTGATTGTTCACGTGTGTCACGGCTACTTGCCATTGAAGTGTGATTGTGCTAAAGATCGACAATCATTCAAAGAAGTCATTCGAAAACTTCATGTGGGCGTGTAATTCCATTGTTATCTAAGTTCTAACAGCACAGCAAAGAACCAACGTTTTGCATCCAAACTGCTGCGGTATAGTAGCGGTGAAGTATGATGGGCTGATTTTGAATAATACGCGGTGCCCTTTCGCAGCACTGACAATCAAAATCTGGTTAGCTGTTTCTTTCCGATTATGATGTAACTTTGGCGAAGAAATCCGTTGTTCACTACCCTCAGTTGTATTTCTATGGTTGATTTATGATGTTTTTAGAAGCAACAACCTTTCTTACTATACATCGTGCGTAATAAGTGTTTACCTTTGACATAGCTTTTGCGGAGCACGTAGTGGCACTCGAGTGGGTGCAGCTGGCAATCGCACATTGAAAATCCTCTCTTTCAACTCCCCACAGTATAATGGAACAATAGGGACCCGCAAGAGCAAAAGGATTTGAGCGCAACCTGCGGAGTTTTTTCCTGTTTTGAAAGCCGCCCGCTCAAGTACTCAAGCAAGAGAGGGTAAGTTACTCATATGAGCATGCGTCACAGCGTCGTGAGTTTGTTTTCTGCACAAGCCGATAATGATTTGCGACTAGATCAATTGTGTCAGTCTGAGGTAGCGCGCCAGTTAGCGTTGCGCTAACGAGAGCTCTAGCATCCTGACTTCCTCATGTTTAGTGTCTTGAGGTTTTATAATCTTTGAAATAAATAAGTTAGCGTCGGTGCTTTTCTGCTGTTCGCATTCTGTAAACCATTTACAACCTTAGTATCCTTGAACTCCAAGTGTGCTGTTTTGGCAGTTTGGTAGTATCGAACAACGCTTTAGCCGTCGTGTTTTTGCAGACTCTGCAAGGTTTCGCATCAACAAGTAAACATGTCTTCTGCGACACGTCGTAGATCAGCGCTTTCCGGGCGTGGGTAATCTGGTCCGATAGTTTGGCAATTAGCCGTGGGTTAATGACACTTTTGTTTGGAATGCTTTTGAGAATCGTGATGAAAACATGTTAATGAGTCCAGGTTTGCTTCTAAAACTTTTCACTTATTGTTCCAGAGTCCATCTCAAGCGAGTACAGTCACTTGCATGCTACATCTTGCCAAATACTCGGCCTCATGCGCGATTTACATCAAAGCTACCAATGATGGTGTTGACGGAAAGATGATTTACTAGAAATTTTTATTCCTTGTCCTAGGCTGCATCTCCCAGCAGATTTCCCTCATCATATTTCAATAACTGCTTACCGCCTCATGCTAAACAATGGTACCGGTGTTGTGGCCTCTCAGTTTTAGAGAGGGTGATATGTTGGAACATTGCTCTTTAATCCAAAGTGCATCTCATGCGGCTGACAGCTTTGCTTACGCACAAAGAAAAATTCGTGCGTGTAACTGTTAGTGTTGGGCGGGCAATCTACCACAATTTTTGCGTGATTTTGCGAACTCCAAGCACTGTATCTTGCATCATATTATCCGAAATTCCACAAACTCGACTCTGTTTATCAGCTGGGGCCCCATAGCGTCTGCGCATATGCAAGTCCACATTTACCGCCTCATCAACTTATTAGTTGAGAAGTGTTATTGTTCAGCCTTGTGATCTCACAAATGTTCCTCATGATCATCAGGTTCTTAGCGAATTTAGTGTATCCAATTTTGCGCATTACACCTAATCAGCTCCTCTGGTGATTTGTTGTAAACTTCAGCCTAGAGATATAAAGTTCGATTTTCATAGTCAGTGATCTCCGCAGAGCGCTCTGCAGATAGAAGTTCTTGCTTATCAGCTCACCAGCCTGTCAGAGAACGAGGTAAGTCGGAGAAGTGTGAAACCTAGTTTGCTCACGGAAGTGTTACGTTTATGGTGCTGCAGTAACCAACCGTTTCTTGTTGGTTAGCAATGCTTCGATATTCGTCAGTAAAAGTGTATGTCATGTGAGTTTCCATGAAGCTGTTTCTGGCAGTTTTAATTGGCAGTTAACTGCGATCCCAGCGCGTTTTTTCGTCTTTACTTACACCTGTTCTGTTAATTGTTCACCATGCAAGGTGGTATGAGATGACGAAATAGTCATTTTTGGCACGGAATGGCATGCTGGAAAAGAACGGAAAATGCTTGGATAGGAAGCTTCGATAGCCTCATGGGTCACGCCAAGGTCATTGTTCAGATGGGCTTCTACATTTCATTTCTTTTCCGTGTGTTAGATACGTTTCCGCTTTTTCTGTTTCGTGTTTTTTTAATCGTAGCGAAAGCTTATCTTGGTTCCGTCATGCTCGATGGTTTCAACTGACCAACCAGAACAGCTGCCGTGGTAAAATTTGGCTGACGTAATCTATGGCAGTTTTTTGGTTTATTCTTATGTTCAGGCTTAAGCTTTCTGTTCGATATAAGCTCCTGATTTCCCATGTTTCGTGTTCCCGGAAACGGCTTTCAACACAAAAACTGGAGAGTTCATGTTCGTGCGGGATAAAAAATTTTCTTGGCGTGCAATCCAATACATCATTGCCCGCACAGCTAGGTAGCTGAAGCATATACGTCCATACTGACGTCATCGGCAGGCGACTACGGAAAATGACTCAGCGAAAAAAATGTTGCTTGCCTTGCATTTTTGGTTTTTCTTCATTAGCTTATTCAGGCTGCTGAGTAAAACATTCAGCTAATACAGGTAGTTATAGGCGGGTTGTCTGAACTGGCCCGCCATATGCTTTTGATATTCCTGCCGTCGGACCTATGCATTCATAACATTCTTACAAATAACAAAACCTGCATCATAGTCCAACCCGAATCAGCTAGTCATGCAATTGTAAGGTGCTGTTCACTATAAAGAAGCTTAAACTTATTCAAGTGGCTGTCTCTAAGTACGCTGGGGATTGATGCGTTGATTTAAAACCGCGCATTCAAGGTTAACTGCATGTAACTACGAGATTTTATAACTAATTGCAATGGTTCGCGTGGTGAAGATACCGGACGGATAAAAAATATTATGTTTTGCTAAAACTCATAAAAAACTGGTCAGCATTTAAACGACCGACCGGTTTGGTGCAGATTCGGACGTAGTATAAATATGTTTTTTTTGTAGCTTTTTTTTGCAACGATTCGTATGAGCAAGAACACGAAGGGATAGGCGCCAATCTCTGTAGTGCACTTGCTCACTCAAGTGAGCAAGTGCAATAGGTTTACAGCGCAAGCTGCTTCTCATTCAAGAGAGCGTTTCTATGTTTCATATGTGGCAATGAGAGACATCTACTGAAAAGAGAGCGTCTAAATTCATGGAAGAAATTGTTCCCAGGTTGCATTCATAGGCTCGACACTTCGATCGCTGTGGTGCAAAGCGTCGCAAATCACACCATCCACTAAATGCATCTTCGATTGCAGTGACCTCGAAATTTTCTTGTGAAAAAGGCACCGGCAGCGAGAGCAGTTTTGGTATCTTGAGCGTCTCGCTCGAACGGTAGCATTTTACTTTATACGTCAGAAGCAGTTGTTTGCTCCCGGGCTGATCAAAAATGGCTATATGCAGCTGCGCCTTTTTCGTCCAGTTTCACACTGTTTATAAAACGAATTTTTCTAAGCATTACTTATAGTGTGTCTCTTGGGAACGGAGGGGTAATCTTGCTCGATTTTTTTGAATGTTGGGCGAGCTGATATGAGCTTTGGCTGCCGATCCACCACGTTCATACATGTTTAAATGACTGTTAGAATTTTATCCAGCCCAAGCACTCTTTCAAAGCTTTTGCTGGTGACTCGAAGATCTCATTTTTATGCGCTTTATGAACCAAAAGTGCCATCTTGTGAATTTTTATGCCTTCGTCCTACCAATATGTATCGTCTATCTGTCCGTCCATCTATTAATTGTCTCGGAAAGCAGTGAAACTCCAGTTGTGAAATTTACGAAGCATTTTTAAAAAAAAATCGTGTCTCAGTATTCTTTTGGCTCATTCGTTTCATGTTCTTCTCGACTGCTGTGCATATTCCGTTTATCTAACTTCAAAATTTTGCCCATCCCCTTCTCTGACACTGATTTGTGTTTAAAATTTCCTCAGCGCACTTCGCTGGCCTGTTCTTAACAGTATAATTCTGAACCTTTAGATTCCCTTCATTAACGAAGGTTCGGGGCAGTTGCCATTTTAGGAGATTGCACTGAGTGAACGATATATCTCTTCGTGTGCCTATCTTTTTATTTTTCATCAGCAGCTGGCTTGGCTAAGAGAGTGGAGATTGGAGTACTCTTTTTTTCATTTCGTTTGCTTCATTTTCGCCTTTCTGAAGATAAATTCGTCTTAAGCTCGGTCGTGCTGCATCACCTTGAACGTTCTTCATGCGGGTTGACTTTACTTGAGCGTTCTATAAATGCGTTTATTTTTGCTGGTGGATGAACTGTTCACGATCCATGACATTTTAAAATGCAGCCAAAGATTCGTTGCTCATGGACCGTTCACGTTACCTGAAAAATGCCATTTTCCGTTGCTAAAATATGAGTATTAACGAAATGCTGAAAGCAGCTCTTGCAGCTGTCTGTTCCTGATTGACTTCCCAAAAAAGAGCTAACGCATTTGGCCAGCGAAGCTGGAGACGTCTTTGAACTACAAGAGACGTGTGTGAAAATGCATGTCGTTGTTGGTGCTGTTGGGACCGTAGTTAAAATATTTCAGGAATGTTGTCTATGCGTCTAAAGTGTCTGAGTCTTGGGAAAAATGAGTTTGTTCAATTTTGCTTTATGCAATACCTCAACTGCAAAGCTGAACTGAATGCTTGCGACACATAGCTCATGAAAAACGCAGCGACTTCAACATACTCACTGTTCTTGATGAGAAGAGGCTTTAGAAACGCTGAGGTATTCCAACCGTTTTTTCGAGCAACGCCAGCAACGAGACACGTGCTTAAGCATGTCTAGTTCCGGCACTGCTTCTACATCGCATGCTATTCATTTTAATTCGTTTTTTTTTGGGGAGGGGGGGGGAGAGTAGTCAGAAAGGTATGATTTCGGCAGTTGCTTCCAGCATTTTTTTTCATCGATTTGATTGCTTTTATAATTGGCGAAGATATTCATGAATCTGCTTAACTGAAATGCTGTGATGGGGCCAAGGATCATGTAAAGCTAAAACTACAGGTAGCAGGCTTGGCACTTCAAAGTTGAAATGTACTGTTTCTTGGATGATAAAGTGATATGCATGAATTAGTAAAGGCGGGTGGTTGTTCTAATTCTGTCAAGCAAACTAAATCGATTTTTTAACATTTTAATATCGTGATGCAGGATGGAATGCTTGAAACTCCTCGTGTGAATTTGGTCTTCCGGCGTGCCAGAGAGGAAGTTCAGAAATAATATGAATGAGATGAAGCCTACATGCCTGAGATGTTGCCAGGAATGAGCTGTAAAGAACTGCAATGGACTACCCATTTGACTGTGGTAGGTGGCGTGACTGTTGATTTCTCTTTATTGCGTACGACAGTGAGTAGTTGGTGGGAGATTATGTGGAAAAGTTTGAAACTATCCTGAGATACAGCTTAGACTAAGGTAGTAAGAATTTGTGATTGATTACTCATCTAGCGCTCATAGTGAGACTGGTAAGATTATTACTTAATGCATGAGATAATCCGGGAAAAGTTAGTGCTCTTATGAGATATAGCTTACGTATTGGATTAAACAGGGTTGGATCGTTGTTTTTTTTTTTTCAACAGTAGGCGCGACAGTGCCTTAACGCACGTGAGTGAGCCACCAGATTTTGTCACAAAGAATTGTTTAAATAATTGATAGTGTTTTGCTTTTCATTAGCTAGCATCATCGACTTGCTCAAACTCAAGGCAAATAAGGTCATAAGCGAACGCGACGTGGGACATTTGCGCGATGCCGAAATCTCCCTTCCCGTATTAGTTTTTGACTTTTCACTTACAAAATATTCTTTCCACGTTTTGTCAGGAGTGTTTTTTGGATTAGTCTCTGAAGGTAATTGCTGCTGCCCAGTTTTGCTGCTTCGACACCTGATGCTTGGAACATGTTATCTGACAGCTTTTTCATTTTACCTTATTTGGACCGTTTGCGGAACCAACTGAAATGCTCGAATTCGCCCAGGTTATAAATTACTCGGTCAACACTGTTGAATATTTTTTAAAGTTTGACTCTTTCCTAGCCAATAATTTAGGCTGCCAGTAATTTTTTCAGGACTGATCTTCCATATCCGTAGCATCGCGGGCTATCGGAAGTTGCTTTTTAAGTTTAAATAAGAAGTTATTCGGTAACTAATATGCCGCACTGGAAGCGCGTGTTAGAATTTTTTGTAGTAAAGGATCAAGTACAGTAGATTTCGGTTCATTGGTTTTCCTAGGCGTTTCGAGAAAAACGCCACCGAGTGGCAGAAACACCAAATACATTCAGTTCCAGGGGTTCCAAAGACAACTGTAAAATGCGTCTTGCATGAGGTCAAAAATCTGCTATGGGGCCGCTTGCTGCAAGCCCCTGTTTCGCAGTGCAGTAGCGATTGTGAGTAGCGCTCAGTGAAATGTTGCGATGGGTCACGCGCTCCAGAAGTTTTTTTTCTGCCGTCTAACAAACTTTCTCGTCATTAGCGGCGTTGACTTAACATTTTTTAAACATGTTTGCTGTTTGGTGCATCGGAGCGCTTTCACCCACTACATTCAATAACTTTTCGTTGGTCAGAACAATTCAGTCATCTGAAAAGTTTTGAAACGAGCACCTGTATATCAAAATCAGCTTAGGTCATTCGCCCATTATAAATCTCGTCTAATGGCATACCAAATATTGCTTCATGTCTTCTGTGAGTGATGTGATTAGTGAATATTTAACTGTACATTAAACGTATTCAGGCAGTCGGTCACTAATAATTGTCTGAATGTCCGCTGTCAGAGGAGAGAAACGACTGTATGATCATTAAGTTAAAATAAGGTGCAAAATATAACCAACAAAGATGTATTGGCCTGGTAGAGTGTTAGCAAGTGGAGTATAATTAAATAATTGCTTTTTGTCAGCTTTTGATTTAAAAGAAGAGGTGCTGTCTGACTTCTGGGAGTGATGAGGCGATAGCAACGAGAAAGTTGCGCTCCGACCGAAGTAGAAAAGAAATCATGAAAAGTACAAGTAAATTGGTTTTCGAGTCATATGTTTCCGACTGTGGAACCGGTTTAGATGGTTTATACGTCGTTCGACTCGAAATTTACGTCAGTTCTAGAAATTATATCTTCGACTTCGAGATCTTTATGAAAATGTGGAAAAACTCACGCTTGGGGCATGGAGACGGACCGACTTGCGCGCTCCATATTGCATTGCTGCACAACTTGCCCTTTAAGCCACGCTCAGTTTCACCTGGTCAACTTCTAAACACTCATCATATTTACTACGTGCGGAGACCGCTTTATTCAACACTTTATAGACTGGCAAAGAAGGACGAGCATTTGAAATTACGTACATAGCTATGCTACTTCTGCGTTGTGCCGACACGCACTGAGGCACTTCTTGTTATGGGACGTCATCCTTCGCATCCCATCCTCAAGCTGTTTCACCTCCGTTTTTCAGCTGAACCCTTGGGCGACGAGTACGCTGCCGGTCTTCCACATTCGTCCTGAGCTTCTCGTTCCCCTATAACCGCTGATTTCGTGACCATGCGATTTACATTCTGTCAAATCCGACCATAAGTCGAGTCGTAAGAAAACCCCCGAAATTCTGCAACGCCCCATATATCTGCACTATAGTTCGGGGTCGTTCATTGTCATGGAGAGCACGCGGGGGGTCAATTTCTGTTTAGAGGTGACATAGAAACTGATGCTTCATGAGGAAACGCCAGTGTGTGAATATCAGAAATATGCGTGAGGACGCGGCAGATTTATGCGGCTAGCCATTCTTCTTCACCAGTTGTTGCTTTTTCGACAGCTCGCCGTGAATTTAAAAAAAAAAAGTCTTACATATTTCTTTCGACTTAGATCTTGATCTGTCGACGCTGGGAGGTGTTGTACAAGTTTAGGCATACCAGAGGATAACAAAAAGTGTAGAAATGATCGATAGTGGATGGACTGGTACGGTATGCGCATCTTTGGTTTTGCCTGTTGGCATAAATGGTTTCGTCATCTGGTGGCAACTATTAAACCAGTCCCAGTAACGTTCCAGAAACATTATTTGGTAAAAGTTCGGGTCAAATTATTTGGTAAAACTTTTCCCAGAATTTTTTCCTTACTGGCTGCCAAATTATGTAATTCTTTTTACATTTAAAAATTTATTTCCAAAGAATCGAAGCGTCACTGTGAAATCGGGTTTAAGAGATTCCTTCGACGTAAAGTTCGCGCATTTGTCTTGAAGAGTTGACCTGAAACTACGAAGAGGATGCATAAAAAGAAGGGGGGCGTTATGCTGATGATGAAAAATGGTCAAAATTACCTAGCTGAGGGTCTGGTTTAGGAGGTTAATGGAATCAGTTGGATCAGAAAAAAGTAAATGTTTGATTGCACATGTTTTATTATTTGTAAGCAGCTTGTGGAACCGATAGTCCCCGTGATGCAGTTGCCAGATTGTATGTGCAATAAGCTTCTCAGTTACTATTGCACTTTTCGATCGGCGTTTTTCTACAGCCTAGGTAAGCCTCTACTTACACTCTGCAGTTTATTGTTTGCTGCAATTTCGGTGTGCGGGAAATACGGCACAAGAACTGCGTGCGCCGTCGAGTGGAACACGGTCATCAGCATAATTTTATGAACAGATTTTGACTGATGAAATAGGTAATCAGTAAATGTGTTTGTGTAATTTTCCTTTTCGTGAGCGCAGTAGCGGTTCGTTCCTGCTTTGGTTACTGTAACGTTCTGCGAATACTGTATTGGTGTAGCGTGTTGTTGATGCTGCATTGATTGTAGCTGAACGAAATGCTTATTTGAAGATTGAGATCCAGCAGGCACGCGATATCGATATTCGACGCCGGTGATTGTCTGTATTGTACCTTTTACACGTCGGATAGGCCGTAAAGTCGGTCTCGTTGAATTTAGAGGAACTGCCGATGGGTGGGCTGGAATCACGCAACGGCACATCGCCACAGAGCGAAGCATTTGGTTGGCAGGGGCATGGCAAACTGCGTGCACATGCTTCCTATCCTGGGCGCTCGGCATCAGCCTATTCGTCAAGAGAGTTCTTTCCTCCGCCTATATTACACACGTTATGTCCGGATTTTGACAATCAGATAACGGTCAGCAAAGCCACTGAGTTAATGGCATTAATAGCAAAGCGTAATAATCGACTGAAGAGTGAGCGCCAAGAGAAAAGTAAGCTGGAATTGGCGATGAGGTTATCATCAGCGTCAAGTAGCTCTTCCGGCTATGAGTCGGTGTTTCATGGCGATGCTCAGAGAGGGTGCATTGAGCAAGGTACATTGAAGGGAATCGGCAGGAGAGGTCGATTCACTTGGCGGCCAGTTCAACAGTCGCTCGACTCTGGCACAGAATTGGACGATGAGACTTCGTGCTTGGCCATTCGGGGAAAACGTGCATGCTTAGAAAAGCAAGCCACAGCAGTTGTCATACCTGCTGTAGGTGCAACTCCAAAGGGAGAGGTGTGCCCGCAACCGAATAAAAGCGATGTCAAAGCGAGACACAGGAAGACATTCAATAAATCGCTGAAGAAGTTTCGTGCACGGACCTTATCCTCACCACTACCGCTTATCAGGCGACCCAAACATGGTTTGCAAATTTGCTTCGTACCATTTTTCATTAATTGTTATTTTCCGTTTGCTTACCATTCATTTTTCAGCGATAGATTCATTGGGAAGGGCTGTGCGTTTTCTTCGAGACTGTCACATGCTTTTTGCATTTTTATTTAGGTGCATATGCATGCCAGAGAGCTCAGACGATATGTTTTTGTGCATACCCGTCGCGTCTTTCGTGAACCACGTTTGCTTTGGTCGCATATATCAAATTTGTACTTAAAGTCTTTTCGTCTGAGTCAGTTGAACGATGCAATCCGGTCGACCCAATTGTGGAAGTTTTTTTTTTGTTTTTTCAGCACTAATGCCGAAAAATTCGTAACTTAGGGGATGCCAGTGAATCTGCTTGAAATTGGATCTAGGAGGCGAACACCGACCATAGACAACTGCCAAATTTCGCATCTCTTGCTTCCATGTTCGCTAGTCGTTATAGCCAGACAGACAGACAACACACACGCATCACACATGCAGACATACGCGACGTCATGGCGCGTTTCAAATGCGTGTTTAACAGAGCGCATGAGAATTCAGTGGTTGAAGTAGTGGATTGATGCCGAGATAACATGTTCGTTTTGCACTGATCGAAGCACGCATGCTTCCGTTTAAGCTTGTGTTGGCTTTTTTTATTGGGTCTGTGGTACTTTTAGTGGCAAACACAGAATTTATATCGAACGTTGTCAGTTTCTTTGGTGGTTTTCGGGTTTCATTTTCCTCATTTCACATTAAGTGGGCCGTCAGCGAAATTTCCAACATTCCTATTCCCACTCTTGTAAATATTTTGGAGCTATTGAGTCGAAAAGGTTTCCTCATGTAGTGATGGGTAAACTGTGTCCCAACACATTGATATGACAGTCCCCACATTGCTTAGCTGTCTAATCTTTGGTGCTACCAGAGGTATATAAACTCGTGGCAAGCACATGGGAAGCTGTGATAGAACTGTGCTTTCAGCAAGAAAGTTTGAAAACGTCTCATTTAGGTAATCCCTACTAAACGTTGCATTTACTTAGCTCTCAACAAGGTAGCGTTGGCGAAGTAATGTGCATGTGTTCGGCGAGTCGTCTTCATGACTTGAATAAATATATAGTGTATGAGCTGTGTAATATGGTGCTGGGGATTTCAGGTGCAGTAACTCGGGAGAAGAAAAGCTTGTTGCAATTCAAATTCTTGAAAATCATGTCGCTCTACGTGAGCGTATTTGATGCTAGTGCAAATTGATATTAAGCGGCAGCCGACGTCAATCCATTAACTGACCACCAAGTGTTCGCTTTCGTTTCAGTATTCAAGTGCTCAGAGAGCTCAGGCCGTGACACTTAAGACAATGTCCTAAACCGTTGTGACTGTGCAATGGAGATATACTTTTTTTTTCGACTCTGAACCGCGCAAATTACGTAGCCGCTTGCCACTGCCATTCTCAAAGAACAATTACAATTACTGTCTTTCGTACTGTCAACCAGTCACTCGCTTAGTTGGCTATACAAGAGGAGGAGGGGGGTGGGAATGTTTAAGTAAAAATCGACAATCGTAAATAACCACAAAATGGAGCCATACTCTCCAGTGCAGTCCCTAGCACTTTCTTTCGTCGTTCTTTTCTCCTTTGACATCCTTAGTTATCGCGAGGCATATGCTCACTTGTTTGACGTTCCTTGTTTCTACTTTTGCGAAAGTTTTGTTCGATTGTCTAGGATATTTTGGCGTTGAAGCATAAATAGCTTCATTATATTCATATAGCGTTTGGGAATAAGAAAGGAGAGGAGAGTGTTTTCTTCTAGAAAAATTTTCGACATGTTGTTGATCTAGTGAGGGTATTCCATGTGGCGCAATGTGGTTCATACCGGTAATTAATAGTTTACACGTTCTGCACAGCAAATATTCATGCCACTCGGTTTTCCTCATGTGATACACTTTCCTGCTGTGTAGGACCGTGAATGTTTCACTCGGGGTTTGAAAAGTTTCGGCTAGCAGAAGTGAATTTGAACAGTGAAATTCAGCGATTTGAAATTGCAGCCAATGGTTGCCGCACCACGCTAGACGTATGACATAAAAATAGCCATAAGGAGGGTATTAAGGGTGGTACGAACGTCTGGGGTCACGTATTTCTGGTGCTTTATTCTTTCAAGAAAAATTTTATATATCCTATTGAAATGTTTTTTCCTGTTCTTTCTCTTTCGCAGTTCTAAACTGGCATGTATATGTACTACGGGTAACACAGTATTTTGCGACGGTAAATGCTCGCGCATATGCAGGTATTGCTGGTTACGTTTTTCCTGCTTGCAGTAAGTGATATCACTGTATCTCTTGAGGGGACAAAAGTTCTCCTGTCTCCGCGAAAAATTTGCAATGTAGAGAGAACAGCATCGTCATTCTTGCTAACTCATGCCACAAAGCCAAAATTGTGACGCCATTTTCACAGCTTCGTCAGGGCATCGGCTTAAAATCCATGCGCAGTCTGAGGTTTGTGCGTAGTAGATCACGCATATATAACCCCAGAAATTTGCACAGAGATGGCAAAGGAATTCAGTGAATGCAGAAATTCAGTAGAATATGTGAATTCCACTAAATTTTCCTCGTTTCTTTTCTAATGTTAAAAACCACTATCAGTTGTACTTTTTGACCTTTCAACTCGATGGTTTCTGTGGCACTACGCGTAGTTCTAGGCAGTATTCACCTTTACGGAGGAGATATTGTTAGTATTCTAAGCTATAGTGATATGAAAGGAAATGAACCAAGAGCAATCAGGCGTTTTTACTTAGCACAGTCTTGCTTCGAAGACCCCGGAGCAGCTAAGGGGATGCCGTACTGGGTGGTTGTGAGTCTCCTCAGTTATTTCGTATTACACCTGTGCGCCCCGAAGCAGAATTAATCTACTTCTTGACTTTTTTCTGTGCGTATTTCTTCTGCGCCGTAATCTTGCCCAACCGCCGCCAGCTGGCTGATGCTGATCGACCTCTGTTTTGTAAATTACACTTACCAGAAAGTCATTGCATGCCTCTTCATTGCCGGGAAATGCACTATTATCATTATTATTATTGTCATTGATATTTTTGTTCAAATGGGAAGTTTTCTACGTAACGACAGGTTCATTTTCGAGTAACCATTCCCCTTCTCTTGTAGCCACATTTTCACTGGAGTCTTTGGATCTCAAACGCAGGCGTCAGTCAGAAGAGACAGGAAGTTTTTTTTTTGCCTTTGCTTAGTCTTGTTCGTTTCGAGCCGTAGAGTAGATTTACGCTTTGATAGGGAACAAAGGACCACCAGTTTATCTTTGTGAGCTTACAAATGAATCCATGATAGTTGAGGTGCAAGTGTTGTTTGAAGGTGAAAAGCCGGCTGCTCCTGTGTTCGGCACAAGTTGTTTGGACCGAGAATGGGAGATCGTTACGGTGCAGGAAATGTGCAGACGTCTGTCGCTGGACCGTCTCGACCAGATGGCCATGCCTATTCCAGATGGCGCCACCTCATCTCAAATTTTGGACGAAGCCATGATTCGACAGGTGAGCAGCCTAGTGGTTTTTGACGATCATGTAGGTTTTACTTTCTGATTCGAAGTGACTCGATTCGTTCACGCGTCCTTAGTCTGTCAAGATGATTGTGAATCACACGTGAGCGCTTCCTCCTTAGCCAACTTTTTTTCAAGTAAGTACTTTCGGAATGGGCTTATCATGGCTTTAAAGTATGTTAATAATCCTCCCGAAAGTCTCCAAGCAATTCTGATTTGTTGAAGATGCCGAAAATTTCATGCTTTTAGATGAGGTTCTTTGAAATTTTTCCAAAATTTTTGCTTCTTTCCTATTCCACGCCACCACTCAC
Organism: Toxocara canis; assembly: GCA_000803305.1. NCBI lineage: Eukaryota > Metazoa > Nematoda > Chromadorea > Rhabditida > Toxocaridae > Toxocara > Toxocara canis. Next base: position 167,372 of record JPKZ01000733.1, read on the forward strand.
TAAATTGCGCACCAAAGCAGGTCTAGTCACAAATTTGCCGCGTTATAAGACCCGAAAATGCCAACGATGATGGTACGGAGAGCAATGTAAAACTTCCCTTTTTAACATTCTTAGATGCACAGGAATTTGTTCTCGTTTTAACGAAATATAATGTAGAAAGTGACTTGTCGTTTAAGGTTGAGATTATCTTACTGTTTCCTGCCTTGAATGTTACGCCCAGCGTATCGAGTAGTGAGGCCGTTGTACCAAGATTTTTGGTAGAGTGCTCTACTACTTTCCCAAAAGTAGTGTAATAATGTACTTACACCACTCTTTCAGATACCGGCTGTCCTGCACTTGTAATGCATTTGGGATTCAGTTTCGATATAATACCATTCGTTATTATGGTATATAAGTATATATTATGGTATATATATAAGCGTTTTGAGCCAAAGAGCAGAGTACTACTTCCGTTATTATGATGTCACTGTTATTAACTTTTCAGATCATGGAGATATTGCCAGCGCGCGCGGAAGGTTACCCCTGGGTGAACATCTACAATTCCGAAAAAAATGGATTTTCGTTGTTCACATTCTACAGGTTTCTTTTTTCCTTCTAAATGGCGCTTGTTCATGTTTCTATTTTTCTTCTTTGTAAGCGCGGTCAGCTGCACCAAACGAGCAAACGTAACGAAGCCGTTCATGTGTTTTTTGCTGGCGTCGTTTGTGGTTTACACAGGAATGGCTTTCCGTTCCATGCGTATGCTCTTTTTTTCACTTGCGTTGCTTCGGTTTCGAATGTGGTAGGTTACTTATGTTCGACCGAAAAAAAAAGCACTAATCCAAGCGGAAGGTTCCGGTCACATGGCGCGTGCTCGCTTTGCTGAAACCATATTTTTATTTTTGAAAGGTTTTTGAGCTTCAGGATTTCTAGAATTTAAAAAAAAAAAAAGGGAAACATCATCCACGATAAGTTGGAACCAAACAGAAGAGAGGGAATTCCCACAAACTAAGAGTAAACTGAAAGGTATTCGTTATGAGGGATATCGCATAAACTGCATCCAGTGTAAGGATCCCGCGCAAGCTGTACAGCTGATGAGGTCACGCAAGGTATTAAAGGCCTCAAGGTGCAATTGACGTAAAATCTGAGCACTTCGCTCAAGGTTCTGTTTTCGAAGGATTCCGTGCAAAATGTTTAAAACCGGATTCCGTGGAAGATGTATAAAACCTAGGGATCGCGCATGAGGTGCTTAGTAGCGTTCAATAAACACATGTGAGGTATTAACGCTCAAGACCCAGCGCAAGGTACACAAAGACATACATCCCTTCCTGCTCTTTTTTTTCGAGATTTTTTTAGTTGTTGTCGGGTATGGCTTTCATCGTTCGCATGCACTTGTTCATTTTGTGAAGAGAGGAAAGAGTTTCTCATGTACAAGCCGGCTGTGACTGAGCTAGGGCTGGCAACAGCCGAAAAGTCTTCGACGGCAAACAACATCATGACAGCGATGTCAAAGTGATGTATGAGGCATGAGGACAAATCGTAGATTTGGGTCTTTTTTTATTCGGAAGGAAATTTTGCTGTACGGGAGAGACGAAGGCAAATTTAGACTTCCGGCGCCCTTTCTTTCGTGAGAAGTGACTCATGGTACGGTGGAAACAAAGGAACTCTACTACGAGTCTGTATCTTCAAAGAAATAAATGAGGAAGCGTTTTGCTCATCTCCTTGTCCATCTTCGTGGCAGTCTCTTCCTTTACTTCCCACTACGTCGTCGTCATTAATCGTCTTTTAGTTGTCCACTGCCCCCTTAGCGGTTGCACTGTTCGCTTGCTACGCTTGGCATGCGGCACCACTCAGTGTTTTCATCGTGGCAGAAGTTTTGGTGTAATATTATGCTTCTATTTCTCCCGCTGAGGTGATACAACATTGTATTCCTGTCACTCCTTGAATGAATGGCTGGATTATACTTATCCTGCACTTAAAGATTAGGCTAAATTACAACACTGTACAGTTTTGGCGAAAAAAAATGCGACACCTATTCTATACTCTTCATGTGTTGGGTCGTTGTTGATCTGCATGAACAACACGAGAGAGACTAACTCATTAATGCGTGGAATAACGCGAAGCTGTTCGAGGTGATCGGCCAGGGAGTGTGATCACTGTTGAAACGACAAAAGCAGGTCGTACAAACCATGTGAGGTATTAACGCTCAAGACCCAGCGCAAGGTACACAAAGACATACATCCCTTCCTGCTCTTTTTTTTTCGAGATTTTTTTAGTTGTTGTCGGGTATGGCTTTCATCGTTCGCATGCACTTGTTCATTTTGTGAAGAGAGGAAAGAGTTTCTCATGTACAAGCCGGCTGTGACTGAGCTAGGGCTGGCAACAGCCGAAAAGTCTTCGACGGCAAACAACATCATGACAGCGATGTCAAAGTGATGTATGAGGCATGAGGACAAATCGTAGATTTGGGTCTTTTTTTATTCGGAAGGAAATTTTGCTGTACGGGAGAGACGAAGGCAAATTTAGACTTCCGGCGCCCTTTCTTTCGTGAGAAGTGACTCATGGTACGGTGGAAACAAAGGAACTCTACTACGAGTCTGTATCTTCAAAGAAATAAATGAGGAAGCGTTTTGCTCATCTCCTTGTCCATCTTCGTGGCAGTCTCTTCCTTTAGTTCCCACTACGTCGTCGTCATTAATCGTCTTTTAGTTGTCCACTGCCCCCTTAGCGGTTGCACTGTTCGCTTGCTACGCTTGGCATGCGGCACCACTCAGTGTTTTCATCGTGGCAGAAGTTTTGGTGTAATATTATGCTTCTATTTCTCCCGCTGAGGTGATACAACATTGTATTCCTGTCACTCCTTGAATGAATGGCTGGATTATACTTATCCTGCACTTAAAGATTAGGCTAAATTACAACACTGTACAGTTTTGGCGAAAAAAAATGCGACACCTATTCTATACTCTTCATGTGTTGGGTCGTTGTTGATCTGCATGAACAACACGAGAGAGACTAACTCATTAATGCGTGGAATAACGCGAAGCTGTTCGAGGTGATCGGCCAGGGAGTGTGATCACTGTTGAAACGACAAAAGCAGGTCGTACAAACAAGCTCCAAAATAAATCAGTTTCCTTCATCAAAAACATTTAATGCGAGTGTCGGTGAGTGCCATTGCGAAGATGGATCGTCCAAAGGTATTCACGAACGTATTCTTTCCTATCATCGAAAAGTTTGGCTAGGTAACCACGGCCTCATTTTTGCGTGCAGGCAATTCACGGTTGAAGAGGAGCTTGTTTTCGCAAGCGGCACAGAATGAGAAAATATATCGAAGATCATAGTCAAACGCACATATGATAAGCACCACTGAATGTTTGATTTCCATCAAAGTACCTGTTGATTATACGCTTTAATCGAATGCATTTTGAGCAAACTATCGTGCCGGCATGAAGTATTATAAAGCGGTTGGGAACTACAATGCAGAGCACGAAAGCGAGATTAAGAAGAGACTAATCGAAAGTGCGCTATGTCGGACATAATTCTATTTCCAGCAGTACAAACATCAATGAACCAAACATGCGGTTATTCGAATCACTGTTTCTTTAAACGGGTCATCGAGGGTGAGAGGAGTTCGCTCTTTAGCACTGCAGTTTTGTGAACGGACTGCATATACGCATGCAGACTTTTAGAGATACTTACTAAGCGAGCAACCGCTACTAAAACATCCAAGTCTTCCCTCGGCTTTCCCTTTTTATGTTGGTCTTGTTGAAGGAATGTCATTTCAATGCCAACAGCATAGCAAGTTCTAGAATGAGGCCAGACATTAGCGACATCAGTATGAACGGATTAAAACGCCTATAGGAATGAACGGTTCAAGAGACGAGCAGCAGAACTCTGAACCCTAAATTGCTATGCTATTTGCTCACCGGTTTAAACAGTACGAATAACCGATTACCATACAGCGCACGATTACGGGAGAAAGACAGTCGTTTCCTACTGTGAAAATAAAAGATTATATTTGTAGGTTACGTAAGAGTGGATAACTTCATCTAACGCTTGATCGTGGAACGCATCGCATAGAGCGTTTATACAAGTTTCTTTTCCTTCGGGATTCCAACACAGTAGTTCAGCAACGTCGTCGTTAACGCGACGGTAGCACCCCATGGCTTGACAAAGAGAAATCGAGTGAGCACGACCGGGCATTATTAAGTTCAGCTCGACCTTACCTTCTATATGATCCTTAACGGTGCATCGACTTCTGTACGACATCCGGTTGCCTTCAAACTGTTTGGAAGCGACAGTTGCAGTGCGTGAGTCTGCGCGGCTGTCTTTTCGGAGATCCGCATATCAAGCCCCTCCTTATTCTGCTGCTTTTCAAAATCATCAGTTTTGTCCTGATCAGACTCAAAAGTACCACCGTCACGGTTGGTAGGTTCACCGTCGTTTTCGGCACGTGAGATCATTACTGCCGCCACTCTTCGCATTCTGTGTTATCTTTTTCAGCTCACAATATCTTGCATTTATGAGCGCGCACTACGTTTGCGCCTGACTCAGTTACTGTCTGTGTACTGATAGATCGTTGATTCCTACTCTGTTCAAGATTTTAAAATAAGCTCTTTTAACAACTTGCTTATTGTGAAGTCCGTTTGATTTGTTCAAACCCAGGAATGTATTTTTGAAAGATTCCTCCTCATTTTCCCAGGTCGTTTCCCCACTAAACGAATCCTTGATCCAGATGTCAGTAGTGATGCACGTACGCTTTCAGTAGTCTTCTCGTTCAGTTTGAATGGCCTCTGTAGAAGCGAACAAATGCCTCCTTGGAAATTTGAAGGAGCGAATCGCGGATTCCAGGAGGGCTGCTCGAAACCTAGTGGTCCTGCTTCCGGCTATCAAAAAGCACTGTTTGTGTGCTCATCAGGCATCTCCGTCACTCACTTCAACGACCATTTCGTACATGTTGCCTTGCTGAAATAAGACGTCACCAATATTAGCGAGGACTCCATTAGGTTTCAATTTGTGGGTAGCAGGACATGCAGGCTTTTCTGAATGTAAATGTCAGCTTCTTTCGTTATCAGTGTTAGTCTCCATGCTTCCACCTCGCGCACTGAAAGGCAGGTGCAGGTCTGGGCTTATAATCCATCATACATCAAAAAGTCTAATTACGTTGGATGTCTACTTTTTTTATCCACGGTGTTACCCAACTCTGGCCTAATTTGGGGAAAAGCTTATAATGCTTCTTTCAGGGTCTGCAAGTTATAGGCAGCTTGTGCGGGATATTTTGGCCTTATAGTGGGCATTATTCAGTTACACCAGTCTTTTTAAGTTTTGGCGGTAGTCTGCATACTTAGGTTTTTATCCTCATGCTCTAAACTATGGTTGGTGCATTTTCTTGAGTAAGCCTATGCCGCTGTTGTTGAGGTTTTTAAACGTTCAGCTACTCGGGTGAAATCCGAACTTAACTTCGTACGAGCTAGGGCTGCTGGAGTCGAACGTCCTGCGGTTAGTGAAGGAGCAAGGTGTGCAACAATCCTCAAGCTTTCGCCCACACTTAGCAAACGACGTCTTGATGACGGAGGAAAGAAACGGGAATAAATATATAGCATTGAAATCGATCAAGCCATTCTCTCTATAACATTTCATTGAGCGGCGTCTTCCTTTGGTTGGTTGCGAAGCGGGAAGTGGAGGTCCTCAAGCATTTTTGCTTGTATCTATTCCATATTATTTTTTCTTGTCAGCGTGTGCGTCTTTGTTGACATCTGCTTTACATTCCCGTGAGTTCTTTTGCAGGAAGATGATGGAGTGGGAAGAGGAGATGTCGCCAGTTCTGCTCATTATTCGTGACTGTGAGGAGCATGTGTTCGGCGCGATTGCGAGCACCGCACTCCGTCCTTCGGAACACTTCTTTGGTACTGGTGACTCTTGCCTCCTGTTCAAATTCGTCGTCAACCCACGCACTAATGAGAGGTTCGTTTTTCCCGCTTTTTGCTCGATATTGAATGCGTGTGCTTTGGTCCGTACAGCATCGGCCTCCTCCCTCTCTTCTTCCCATTCATTTAGGATGCGCAAGCACTCTTCAAGAATTTGATGAGCTGTTTTGTCCATTCATTGAGGTATGCAGGATTTATTTTCCAAGTAAAGCGATCCTTTAATATTTCGCAAATGCGATTTCGTTTTGCTTGTGTTCACTTATCCCTCTGATTATTTCAGAATTCATAGCTTATGCTCCATTACAGATCAAGAGGGACTGTGATTTGGGCACTCGACTACTTGTCTTTCGCGAGCAAGGAAGCCTGCGATTCCCTTACCTTGAGACTTTATGACGCAGTGGTAAATGAACCCATGAAAAATTTCTTTTCAGTTATGTGCGGTGTGATGAGTTGTTACATTTGTAATTCTGCCGTCTTCAACTGTCCCTCCCCCTTCCATCAATTGATGATCACTGGGGTTTACTTGCTGGGCAGTCGCTGGCATGTATATAATGGATGCGTTCATGCTTACTTTAAAACAACATTGAATGAAAAAAAGGGTTTCTTATCATTAGTCATATAAAAAGAGTTGCAGAGAACTGCATAGCTTTGCGTGGACGGGCGATAACCAGTATTTTGTGAAGGCGAGCAAAGACTCGCTTTCGATGGGAGCTGGTGGTGGACACTATGGTCTTTGGCTGGATGCTGATCTAAATCACGGTCGCTCACTGCGTTGCGATACTTTCGACAACGAACCCTTGGCCGGCGATTCGGAAGACTTCAACGTCCAGTTCTTGGAAGCATTCGGTTTCTGTATGCAGTAACAGTAAAGTGTTGGTTTCTGTGTTCTGCCCGCCTACACGCGTGTTCTTGCCGCGCTTTTCAGCAACAGGTTCTTACGCGCTGTTCTCACCTAAAAGAGGCTGGGTTCGAAAATTCTAGCTAAGCGTTTTCCTATCGGCGCATCAGGCGATGGTAAGGTCATTTGCTGCCGAATCCCTTTGTTACTTAAGTTTCTTCTTTTTTACCATGTCCGGGTACCTGTTCGGGAGTCATGAGTGCAATGATCACAGGTTGATACAGAGATCTACTGTATGTAGTGTATGCGACGCAAACCGCCGTTGACGACGTGTCTAGACGTGTTCGCCGCTGCACGATCGTCTACGAAGTGATCCTATGTTGGCACTTGGTATATCGAATGAGCTGAAATTTTCGGCATTCTTTGCATTCAGAAACTGCTGTTATTTGGCACCGCGAGAACACCTATGTAGTCTGGAGAAGAATGATGCTGAAAGGAAAAGCAGAAGTTGGAAGTGAATCAGGCATCGCCGACCTCTTCTAGCACACCGCAGCACTTCAGCACTTTACAGTCGAAGTGAAGTGAGGAGACGTCCGGAACGAAGAGTTCAGTTCCCCTTTCTCCCCTTTTCATCTACAAAAGCTGCCACTAGCTGGCTTTCACGTGTTGACATTCAAAAGCGAATTTGTATTCGTTGCTGAGCGGCAATAGTGACATCCGTCTTGTTGAAGGGTACTATATGTGCATCTTCCTTTGTGCTTGTTGTTTTGCTTATTTACTATTGTTTGTTTCACTCTTTCCACACTGTTCTTCGTGATATGTGCTTTGCAGATTCTATGCTTGCAGATCACACTATGGTGGCATTGTTTGCATGCGTATAAATGTTTATCTTCGCCTTATTTTCTGCCTGTCCAGAAGTTTCGGCTTAGCAATCGCTAGAGCTAAAATTAAGAAGTTTGACAGGCGTGGTCTATATCATAGTGTCAAATCTTCACTTACCATGCCCATTTACATTCCGATTCATCTACCCCAGAGTAGGTATGGCTTTTTAAAGCAGCAAGAAAATGTAGATATTTTCTAACCCTTCACGTTGCGCTCTTCACTAATCACGAACGAAATGGAAGATTTGCACTATCGATTGGGTCGTGGGGAGCTCGAATTTTCGCCTGCACACTGTTCTTCGTGATATGTGCTTTGCAGATTCTATGCTTGCAGATCACACTATGGTGGCATTGTTTGCATGCGTATAAATGTTTATCTTCGCCTTATTTTCTGCCTGTCCAGAAGTTTCGGCTTAGCAATCGCTAGAGCTAAAATTAAGAAGTTTGACAGGCGTGGTCTATATCATAGTGTCAAATCTTCACTTACCATGCCCATTTACATTCCGATTCATCTACCCCAGAGTAGGTATGGCTTTTTAAAGCAGCAAGAAAATGTAGATATTTTCTAACCCTTCACGTTGCGCTCTTCACTAATCACGAACGAAATGGAAGATTTGCACTATCGATTGGGTCGTGGGGAGCTCGAATTTTCGCCTTTTTACGGGCAATTTACTGGACTGGGAGGTCCGGTGAGTGGGTTTGCTAAAGCGCATATCTTGTCAGCTTTCAAACATGTACTTGCTTATGAAATGTTCCTGCCGCGTTTTATATACATTTGTAGTTCATCTCGTTTCTAATGTTTGAAAGTAACGTTTCGTTCGAGCGGGATCGAGATCCTAGGGAGCGCCTGCTTGAAGCCCGAGAAATTCAAATTTTCTTCAAAATCTTTTTGAGTACTATTTTTTAAAGGCGCGTAAAAGGATAATGCAGTACGTATGCCTGTTCATTACGTATGGTGAGTGAGGAAGTATTTATTTGCTGTGAAAGTCTCTGCTGTTTGCGCTCATATGCATGGATCGTTTTCACTCCGTTTAAGTTCGCAACGAGATCACTGAAACGGCGGAGCGTTTCGAAGGACGTCAGCCTTATCGGAATTCCGTCCGCCGGTGGAATTATTTTGCTGGCACAATAATTTACGCAACTGAGATTTTTCCTCTTCTACCATTTCCCCTCACCTTCTGTCCCTTGCCATGCGGATGGTTCTGCCTATTATAAAACACTGTATGCGCCACTTCATATTTACAGTAGCTTAATTTTGCGTCAGAGGGTAGATGGGTCTGATGTGTTGTCAGGAGTTTTTCGCCTGGTGAACGGCGTTTGTTCGTGAGCAGAAATAGCAAAACCCCTGTTTTCTGTGGGTGTGTTGAAATGAGCGTCAAGCACACGGTTGTTAGCAGCGTGCCGCATCGCTGCAACGTACGGCAGTAATGAGGACGCCAGGTCAGGAACACACTTGGAAAAGAGTAACGTCGTTATCAAGCACACAAGATTGTGGGGCGTTATATTGATCAATACGAAAAGCCGACCATGTTTAATACCGTGATTTGGGAGTGGCAACGGGAAGGGACCATTTAAGTGACCCGACACATGCGTAGTTAGGTGCTGGCTGGAGACGGAATCGGTTATCAGCGCAAACTGAATAGTCGGCTTATAACTTTAGATCATCAGCGTATCGGTTAACCCTAATGACCGTGGGGAAGTAGCTGGAGAGATCGTTGATAAATAAAAGAAAAAAGCAAACGGTCCAAATCCTCTTTTTGAGGAACCCCGCTTCGGAAGAAAGGTAGTAGATAAGGATGGAGAGAGGCGAAACTTGAAATGAGT
>JPKZ01000734.1:4931-19285 GCA_000803305.1 Toxocara canis
ATAATAGCGGAAGCTTTGCAAACTATAATTGACTGCTTTTTCGCATTATACCAAAGTTACTTCCTAAGCAAACTTTGGAAACCCTTTGCATCTTAAAAGATTCATCACCTTACGAAGACAAAGACATCTGATTAGAGAACTGAATCGGACAGCCGACTAGAAACGTTCCAAATTGCCAACAACTTCAAATACGCGACGATGCTAAATTGCGTTTTCTGCTTCATTTGTTTCTTAATCGAATTTTTCCTATCGATGATAATTTTCAGATGTCAGTACTTTGCGTTGAATTTCAGAAAAAAATTTTCATGTTACTTGGATTTTTTAAAGAGTTTCTAGAGTTTTTTTCGTTCCAAATGATATTTCAGGAAAGAAATTTTAAATTTTTAAATAAAATTTATTCAGTAATAAATGGAGAAATGATTCAGCAAAATCTAACAGTAGGTGAATTGACATTTGTTTTATATTTATGAGCGTTCAAAACTATCGTTTAATCGCTAAACTTTTAACCAGTAGCGGTATGAATCGACCAATTTTTCCAAGAAAAAAAAACAATTATTTGTTTTGCAAAGCGCGTTCGATAAATTTTGGTTAGCTGATCGCTTGTTTGTTCAGCGATGGATAATCCCTTCTCATGAGAAAATCACTGGAAATATCACACTAAGAAGGACTTTTTGTAAATTGTATATAAGAATTAGAAATTTTCATTCGCATTTCAATTATGTTCGAAAATATGCCCAGAAATGTCGTATTATCCTGAATCAACGAACTTCTTGACAAGGTTTCTTTCGAAATAAACTTCCCCCTCCCCTCCCTCTCATTTCTCATTCCCAGTCCCCTCCCTCATCTTTCGTGGACGCGTCGACAAAAACAGCCACCCCTGTCGACATGGCAGGCACCTCTCCATTAAAAACTATGGAATACTCAAAGATTGAAAAAAAATGTGGCCATTTTCTACCCTCCTTGGAACACTCTAAATTTGTGCTCACAAATACTTTATTAAAGATAATATGGAAAATCACGGAAAAAGCATGGAACATATTTTAAGAAAATTTATTATTTTTTCAGAGTACACACGAAAATATATTGCCCCTTTTATTCGAATAATATCGAATGACCAATTTAGTTTAGCTGTTCACTGAAAATTTTCCGTCCATTGAATATATTTTATGAATTGCAGTGAAATTTAATGTAATGACTCAACTTTCTATCGCTTAACATATTTAACAAGGCCTTCTTGAACGTCCAAACAATACACTAATAAGGCAGAGATGATATGTGAGAGAGACTGACTTTGCAAAACATTTGCAAATAGATTTGGAATGAGAGAGACACTTTGCAAAACATTTGCAAATAGATTTGGAATGAGAGAGACTCCCTTTGCAAAACAATTGCAAATAGATTTGGAATGAGAGAGACTCACTTTGCAAAACATTTGCAGATAGATTTGGAAGAAATGTTTGCTTGGTGTATTTGGCGGCTTACAATTTTTGAGAGATTCGAACGCTGTTTTCAGGGAATAGCGCATTTGACTGCCGGAACAAGCATGAAATGTTTGTTTTTTTTCTTCAGTTCTACAGTCTGCGTAAATCTCACCATAAATTATAAAAGTGAAGAGAACAATTTTCTTTTTCAGTGAGTTATGCTCATTGGATTCAGTGGGAAGTGAGTGGCGATATATCTCAAATTGGCGTCCAATACGAAATGAAGTAGCGTTCCTGAATTCTGAAACTATTCTGAGAAACGAACGCAGCTGTTAATTGCGTCTTGCATCTAGACCGTTACCTCTTCGTTGTAACAAATAACGATTCTGAAAACTACACCGGCGAATATCAAATTTCAGAAAACGGGCAGCAGAGTACTCGATAATCGGGCCAGCTCTTACCTCGCCGGCTAACAATCCATTCGTAAATACCTTCGAGAAACATTCAAATCTGGGAAAAGGTGGATAACAGTCAGTGGAAAAGCGTTCAGATATCCAGCAAATTCAACTGTTCCTCAAAGAGCTGTTATCAGAAATCACAAGAAAAAATCAGCGAATCAGTCATCTCTTCACTGGATTCCACTTCATATGCGCCAGGATAACACATCAATTGCGCTGGCAAATGCAACTTCACGTGCAATAACTTCAATTGCAAACACCAGCCACCGAATTTGCTTGATTTTGCTCGAATCAATCAAGCATAACCGATGAACCAATCAAACAGATGAAGTGAATGCGTTAAGCATAAACATACTTGTAGGCCCTTCCGTCGAAAAAATCACGAGTTGTTCGCAAGAAACTGATAGTGTCGAGTAGAGAGCGCTTCCCAACTAGAACATCATCTTCGGCTGCAACCAAAATAAGCTTGTTATTTTTAAACAGTGATTCACTTGTTACAAAGTGGCACTTTTAGAACTGGAGAAGTGAGATGATTCAATACGCATCTTATGAACAACGAAATGAGCCAATGCCTGGATAATCCGTTGTTCGAGAAGTGCTTAAGAGCAGATTGAAGGTGTACAGAGGATACGAGAAATCGAACAACTCTAAATGCAATGCCATTGTTGAGAAAAAGGTGAGAATAGTCAATTTTTGAGGATTTTCAGAGAAAGCGTTTATATGGCCACTCATCATAGTAAAAACTGCTTTGGTGTGTCAATTTGAGTTTCATATTGGACGTTTCAAAGCGCTCTTAGCGTCCAGCTTTTTGGTGTCCGTACTTCCGCATAAATAAACCTTCACTCCCAGTGGGCCTGAAAATGATCTCGGATGCGTTGACAGCGGGTGACAAATACCAAAACTAGCAGACCTTTGAACGTCGAACCGTGATGCAACATATTTGGCTATCTCGGAGCAAAAATTGAGATTGCATTAGTTTTTTGCGTTGCCAGCAACAATCTGTGAGCAAAGATTCGGCGATATGAGGTCAGCAATAGCCTCATATGAACGAACATTGTGGCTATTGGCCGAAGTTCACACGCCATGGCTAATATTAGGAGTTAACGGACACTCATGAATTAGACTGGTACCATCTCCGTGATAAACGAACGCGTCTTTCCATCTTACCACTTCCCTTTGTACCGTGGCACAACAGAAAATAATTGAAATGAGCCTCTTTTGTGACCGGTTTTCATAAAGCAGGGAAGAGACTTCCATCGAAGTAAAGGTGAGTTTTGTCCTCCTCTCACCTTTTCAGCTATGCTACGTTAGCAGTCAGTACAATGGTAACCACGTAAACTGATATAAACTGGCTGGGGTTCGGCGGCAGGGAGGGGGGGGATGAGAGAGAGGAGTGAGTCAGAGTCTGCTTGCCCTCTTCATGTCCCTTTTTGGAAGCTTCGTTGTCCCACATTTTCCGAAAGGATCGTATCGGAAGTGGATGAGTGAAGAAGCTATTAACTAATTTTGCATATACAGATTTCCCTAACAGAGCTGCGATTAATAAAGTTTGTTTAAGCGCATCTTGCATACTGTAAATCTCATTTGCATATATTCTTTCCCATTTTTGCAGCTCAATTATTGCATTTCAAACGTTGCAATTCATTTGCAATAAATATACTTCACGTACGACACTCTGTACACTTTACTTTCCGATAGTCGATAATGTTCGACACTAAAGCGGCAACAACCAAGTTTTTTGTTGATATCATCGATGACCAGTGGGCAATTCAGCGCATCTCCGCGTCGACTTCCACATACGAAACGCCGAAAGTTTCGGCTAATAAAGCGGTACGCAATTTGGCGTAATCAAGACCTATTCAGGCGTTCGCATTCTTATATTAACTTTGTAACGTTTTCAGAAGCATTTTTTTGGGCTATGTATGAAAAGATTTTCAAAGGCAGAAGTGCTTTGTCTAAAACAAATGCGCCTAGCAACAGAAAACGCAATTCGTCGATCGTCTATGTGGGGGTGCGGATGAACAACTTAGCACATGGCAGCAATGATGAATATTTTTGTGCCTGAAGAAAAAAAGCTTCTTTAAAACGATATTTCAGCACCATTCCTCCCCCCCCTCACCCCCCTCCCCCTCTACATTTGTCCGATTTTTGATTGTCGTGTCAATTTGTATAGAGGACTCATGAGCCGTAACGTTAAGGACTAAACACAATCAAACCACTATTCCTCTTCGGGCTTGACGATTTTTGAGCGTATGAAACTCGCAAGAAACCTTTTGCGTCGCGTCGGTTGCGGTAATAAATTTACTATTACGGCTGTGACGCGATTCTTGGTAAAGTTCAATTAGATCCACTTCAGCCGATGCAATCAAATACTATATACCATTCGTAAAGCTAGCAATGCGTAAGTTAGGAATAGTATGGTTGTGCGACGATGTAGATCTCATCGATCGTATATTCTCTTATCAACTTTCTGCCCCATTGTTCGATTACGATTCAGTTGTTGCCTTATGTAGCCTTATGTATCGCTGAATTGCAGTTAGTGCACAGCAATTTGGGAGGAAATAATTTGTTTGTTGTGAACGCTATACATAAGGCTTATTTTTCATTATCAAAGCAATCATACATCAAAGTAAACGTTCGTTCGAATGATTTCATATTTGCCAACAATCGGACGACGTCATTAATAGTCGGTTATGATTTACGCATGATGTAGCTTACAGGAAAAGTGAGCTAAGCACCTATACAAATTCACATAAAGCACTCTTTTAAGACAACACTTACAATGAGTAAATTCTTTCTCCTAAGCGTAGCGAAAAAATGGTCTTAAGCTTTTTTTCGCTATAGATCTCACCTGGGATAATTCTCTTCACTCATAAAAGATTACATATAAGCATTCTTCACAATTTTCCAAGTATTTATTGCACCGCTTTGAGAAGTGTTGCTGCAAGAGCACATCACTCCTTTCCTTTGACGTATTTTGCAAATTATTTCAACCTTTCTACCACTTACACCGCCTAAACATATTATCGACAAACATAGTGCCAAGATAAATGAGAAAGGCAATCAGATCCTGCCAACAGGCGTCACAAAACTGAGCATTTTCGTTGTTACCGTTCTTACATGCATATGCAAAATTGCGTTAGCAAAGCGCATTATGGCGACGTTATGTCGGGTGCTACGCATCTGCGCATATGTATTTGGTTTTGTCCAAAAGATTCAGCCAACCAGCTAGAGAATATAAGGTAGACGAGATTTCGGAACAATGTATCCCTTTCGCCGTATGAATTTTCATGCCAGTATACATATACCTTCCTGGAGATTATACGGACATTCTAAAATTACTAAAAAAATGAATATTCACGCTTTGCGAACTTATTGTTAAACCGGTCGAATTTACATATGAGCAAAAAATAAATTTCCCCCAAACATTTATTGTTTCGTCATTTTGTAGTGACGCACGGAATTGACAGAACGCATAAAATAGTAGTTACTTGGTATACATATTCCTAAATGTTTCAAATTTTTTGTTGTTGGTCCGATGTTTTGGGCACAGTTTCAGTTTTGTTGATCACTTAGCGCTGGGAAAGTTTCCCCAATTGCTTACAGCCAAACCGAGTAATGTGAAGTTAGTTAACTTTTTTCGAGAGAAAAAATAACAACTGATATTTTGAGGGCAGCATCTCAAGCTCATAAAAATGTACGCGTAGATCACATGAAACATCATAGGGTTTGGCTGAGGTTGCGTCATTTAACGCACACATTTTATTATGCCGCCTTTTTCCATATTCCAAATGATATTTGCTAATGCTTTTCGAACTAGCTCTTTTATGTTTTGCGCATCATTTTCAAACGAGATAATAGTTACATGAAAACGCCTATAAGCCCGTTCGAATTGCTCTAATAGATCAGCAGGTATTGTCTGCTCAAGCTGTCTGATCAATCTATCAGTGCAATAGGTTGATCAGAAAGTTTTCAAGTTTTGGATGTTTTGTTCATAATAGAGAATGACGCACACACATGCTTGTATATGCACGTATATTATGCATATATTTATGCTTATATGCATATATATGTCACTTAAAAATTTGTATGAGTGGCTGAAAACTCAATACGAATGATCATATACTCGAGCACATAAAGAAAGAAATGAGGTAAGACATTTCATATTTATTTAAATTTTGTTAATTTTTATACTTACTTTAATTAGTAAAGAAATAAAGAAATATTTATTTAAATGATGAAACGATGACGTGTTCCGGGAAGGGTAAAGCTTAATGCAGCTAGCTGTATGCTTAATAAAAATTTTCATGTATAATCTTTTCGAACTATATAAATTTGTTTTGAAGATGTTAAGAATTGATATTCACACATATGGTTTACCAAATATCAACAAACCGTAAGAATTCGTTCCTTGAAAAAGGCAATCCCACTCTCTTACGGTGCCATAAAAATTAGCCTCATTCACTATACTTACCTGCATTCGATCAAATGACCTCAGTTCTTTTTCTTCTTCCCAAGAAAAAAACAAACCGTCGAGAACGTGCAAGTTTGATACGAAAGACGAACATTATGAACGTTTCTTTTTTTTACAAAGTAGAATTAACAGCAAACAGCTGTGGCCATATAGTTGTTATTGTGGTTATTTTCGTTTGGCTTTTATTGCTCCCACAAGAGAACATTAAAGCATTTGTTGCATTTGCTTACCCAACAAACCCAACTACTTATTCCCATATCCATTTCTGTGTGTTGTTGTTGTTCGATTTATATGCAATAAAGTTATAAGAACGCTTCAT
Organism: Toxocara canis; assembly: GCA_000803305.1. NCBI lineage: Eukaryota > Metazoa > Nematoda > Chromadorea > Rhabditida > Toxocaridae > Toxocara > Toxocara canis. The sequence goes on from JPKZ01000734.1 coordinate 11,604, forward strand.
TATACGGGCGTTTTGTGTGCGTAGAGGAGTAGCATAAGGAATAAAAAACGAAGAAATTTTCAAAGAAGAACAGAAAAAAATGAAAAGAGCAAAATAAAAAGTAATTCCAAATAGTTTAGAGTGCTGGCCGATCTATATGCTCACTGACTAAGTTATCATCAATCGCAATCACCTTTATCAAATAAAGATTCCCTTCCGACTATCTTGTATTTACGAACGTATAAATGAGTAAGTGTGTTATGAAAAAATGTTTGTTTGTAAGTGAAAAATGTATGAAAAAATGAATGAAATGAGATGAAATAAAAAAATTAAATGAGAAAATTATGAATGAGTAAATATTTCTTTAAGTAAAGTATCAATTTGAAACAATTTCGAATTTCTTTACGAGATTTCTGAAGCGTATATTGGAAAGTTTTCATTCCATACGAGATTTCTGAAGCGGCCTGCCTGTAAATGAAGAAAACAAAACAGCTGTGAGAGTGAGGCGGCGCAAGAACAAAGAGATCATTATGGTATACAGCTTAAGACACACAATAGTCGCCCTTAGAAAATAAAAAAGGGAATTTAAACGCATGAATCACTTCCGAAAATACTTCCCTTAACTTCTGGTGTTCCACTGCGATGATTGAGATAAATTGCTCTCTGATCGAATAAAACACAGCTGGTCCTCATAACCAAAGAAAAAAACGGAGAAAATTGACTCAGAACGAAGAAAAAAAATCGATTCAATTAGGAAATTTGGCAAAATCAAATAAACCAAAAATATTGAAGGTGGTCTCGAAAATGGCCATAAAATTGTTTTATAGTTCGTATTTAAATTCATATCGAATCGAATCGAATCGAATCTTTTATTTAGTCGACAGGCAAGGAGTCCATTTAAAAAATCATTTAAGTTCATATGTTCATCCAATATTTTTATAAAAGATATCAGCGACAATGCAAATATTTTGAAAGCATTATTTATTTTGTGATTTAATAGGGGTAAATTTTAATGGACTCCTCATTTTCTTGCGCAACCGATTTGTGTAAGTAATGCGACCCATTCTTTCAGTTTCATCTAGCCGATTATGAACATAGAAATGATCGACGGTCCAATAAGTGTCGAATCTAACATGAAAACGTCGCGTTTTTTTTTCTAAAAGACTCCTTCATATCACTGCCATGTGAAACGTATTAAAATGTGGCATTTAATAATTGAAGTTATTACAAATAGCATATTCAGATTTAACGTTCGGAAATTATATGGGGTGATCGAATCGAATCTTTTATTTGATCGATAGGCAAAGACTGCTCTACGACAATTTTTTTCGAAAAATTTTTTTGGAAAATTCTTAGATTGTTTCGCAAGTGATTTAAAAAAACTTTTTCGAGCTTGCAAGTTTGCAAATTCTCATGTGTGCCATATATTTTTATGGAAATGATACATGATGATAACATTGAAAATTCCCGAAATTTTTCCAATTGTTTAGGTATTTATGGTTAATAAGAATAACTTATGGTTGGCAAAAAGTTTCCATGAAAAAAAAACTCACTCAAATGAAACTTTGATTACGATTTACAGAAAATATAGGCGATGAATTTTCTTTGATTTAACAATTCACCTACTAAAACTCATCATTATAAGACAGCCTTTATTTAAATTTTTTAAGAATATTTTACTCTTCGAGCAATAAAATGAATAAATTTGTAAGATTTCTAAGAATTGGAATGCATAGTTTTTTGTATGAAATTTGACAATGAATGAACCAACTGAAACGACACAAATTAATGGGGAACACTATCGTATAATCGCCGCTAAGCTCCCTCTCTCCTGAACAGATGTTTCTTCTTCCACAATGTATTTGAAATGGCGGATGTAAACAGTTCATTAAAATATCTTTAAAGCAATTGGAAGAGAGTTTTAGATTGTGAGGTCGTTAAGGCAATGAATGATGTCATCTGTGTGTCAGAAGTACTTTTTAGCTTGATACGTCAAAGCTAGCTTTCAAAAGTGACCACGAACACAGCGAACAGAGTGAGGCCCAGCCGACTCATTTTCTGGATTAACGGTTGTCTCAAAGCGCTGCTAATAGCTAATTTTTAAGTGTATTTCTCAACCTTCTGAAAGGCTTTTTGCTGAAACGTTTAGGAATTTTTTTTCGTTTAAACACAATGGTTCGTTTAGAAAAAGTTTCGAAAGCAGTAGGCTCTTTCTCGAGTGGGAATTTTAGATCCGCAAAGTACACACATCCAGAATTCTTGTGAATGGAAAGGAAAAGCAGTATAAAAAAAAGAAAATAACTTACGCATGATGAATGAGTATGTAAGGGCTGAATGAATGATAAGTATCGAGAGAAGCAGCATCGGGCATCGCATGTGCGTCAATGACCAACCGACTGCTTACTGGTGCACCGCCCTCTCGTTCGCCTTTAATATAGCTTACTTTTGCAACCATGCTGTTGTGAGCCATTAGTCCCATAGGTTAACTATCGCCGTTTCACATTCAGCAGATTTAACTACTCGTCTTTTCAGTTGTGAAATACAGACAGCACAAATTGTTTGGATACATTTGGAAGCAGTAACACTTAAAGATTACAAGAACTGAGCTTACAGGAGCTTAAAGAACTGTTCATGTAAAGAACCAAAGACCGTAATGTGCCGAAAACGTAAGAAGGGTGTCATATCATATGCGCAATGCTTGAAGCATTGCATCACTCGTTCATCGTAAACGCTATAGATAGGTGGTGTCTCAACATCTGTGTCAGCAGAGATGCACATACCTGAGATTGATACTTTCTACTTTTACGGTTTCGCTTTTGTTAATCTCAAATTCGGATGCAAATACGCTCTTTAATGCTAATAATTAGCAGCAAAATTTTATTGTGCATATATTTTCGAATGTGGGCCGCAATAGCTCAGTGGTAGAGCCCCAGCTTCGCATGCGGGGAGACCCCGGTTCGATTCCCGGCTGCTTCCGACCGTGCCACTGACAGCATAGCTAGCGAGTGGTTATTAACAAGCCAAAGGGATGGCTGTGCTCGGCATGCGATTGCCTCAGTAACATCGAGGCCTCGCACTGAAGGCCCGAGCGATAACGTGCTAATAAAAATGTTTGAAATGTGATCAATGGAACAACTCATACATGTGCAAATCTACTGCGCAGAGATCGTTTACAGTAATGAACATAGGAACCGGGCCGTTTTTCGTTAAATAGGCGTTAGCGTATGCATGCTGGATTTCAGCACAATTTCAGATAATGAGCAGAATATAAAATTCACATAAAATGTCATTGAAGCATTTTAAGGCCATGCGCAAATCTGTTCCACTCTCTACCAGCTGAACGTGAACATTCCATATGGTTAAAATCAAAGTGTTCAAACGATAGACTCAAACAAAAATTTCAGTTTAGTCCGAGGCTGAAATATGCACATCTTTTGGAGCAATCTTATCAGAAACCTTTTAAACATCAAAATCCTCCTTCCGTTGTGTTGGTGAACTGTTGCAGGAAAGCATGAAATTATGTAAGCGTATAGATATGTTTTTTTTTCTCTCTTTCCATTTCGACTATTATTCTTTAGATAAAAACAACTAAGCCCAATTACTTAAGAATTTTCAAGCTAGAGAAGCAATGCTATGAATAAAACGTTAAAATGATTATAAATAAAAGACTTTCCATTCGATGATGCCAATCGAAGAATGGGTACGAGTGAGGAAATGTTCGCGAAACTCTTGCAGCTTTTCGATTAATTTTTGAAATATTCATCTGTCTTTACGCCTCAACATCCTAACAAGCTTCGTTTCATTCTTCATAAGCGCGATTAGTTAGCTCTTCGTTGGCAGCGTTAAAAGTGAAGTATAGCAATGCGTGCTGAAGCCACTTTTCAACAACCAGTATTTGAGAGCGCAAAGTAATGGAAGTATATAGTGGAGCAGAGATGCTCCAAAAACCGATCGAAACAAGTTTTTTGGAAGAGCAGATGGTTTGTTGAAAACTGAGCGCGAAGTATGGCAAAGAAATTTCGCAGGATACGAGGGGAGCATACTCAAGGTAGGGGGAGGGGGGGTGGTGGTAGAAGGACGGAATGGGAAGATATGAAAATACAGCCTCGAGGTTTCAACTTTGAGAAATTGCTCCTCTCGCTCCTAACTCCAGCCGCACGCTCTCTAAGGCTGAACCCCCCGGTCACTTGAGTCCGGATTGTAGACGTTTTCTTACTGATAGCTTTTGTTAACGCAATCGCAAACCAAAACTGTTTAATTAATATTAAGCTAATTAATATAACTGCAAGGTCAGTATGACCGTTCTAATAAATATGCAGACTGGAGTGGATAAAAATTTTGAAGCAGTAAGCCTGTTTTATTGGTTTGTAATGAGTAACATTTTCACTTTGGAGTACTGAAATGCTACCGGCAAGACAAGTAATTCAATCATCTAAAGTGGACAAAAACAGTTAATGGTTAAGAAAAGTAAGTCGCCGCATGGCTTAGGCATACAAATGTTTAGCGCATGTATAGCACAAGCATACAAATGTTTAGTGGCGGTATGGCAAAAGCATACAAATAATTTGCTAGAAGAACACTCAAACGGACGTAAAAAAGTAGGAACAGACGACAGACTGTCGTCGTTTCAGCAAAATACAGAACCAAAACAGCTGACTAGATTTCCCTTCATACAGATTCGTTCACAACTCAACACGAAAGCGTTTGCAATTCTCTTTTAAGAAAATGAACTGCGCCACAATGAAACGATCGCATGCGAATGATAGTGAAGTGGACCGTTCCGGCCAGCTTTCTAGTGCCAATTCCCTGACCACCAATCTTCCATGACTTTCATGACCAACTTATGTTCTAATGACGGCAACTATCGAATCTTCCAATCATATACCATTTGTTCTCTTGTGTATTGTTGTTATGAGAAATGAATGAGCCTTGAGTGGGTTCATTAATGGCAACTTGAGATAAGCATTTAGTGACGAAGGGATGCTTAGTTTTGCATAACGCAGAGAAACGAACAGATGAGCTAGCAATGCATGGCTGGCTGAATGATCAATGAAACTAAACACTGAACGCATTGCAGTAAAGCCCAAAGCAGCTGAAAACTTTTCAGAGTGGAAGAAGAAAAAACATCAAACAAATGATTACCCTAATTCCTAGAGAATTGCTAGGCTAAACAAGCAAAATAAGTATTCTGTGCAAACCCAACGCCCCTCATCACTAATGCACGAAGGATAACCATAAAAGGGATGGAACGAGGGAGAGGGAGGAGGGGGGGAGGGCATCATTAATCTGAATGGCTCAAACAGGAGAGGAATGATGGGAAAGTATTCCGAAATCTAGAAAAACTGGAAAAGTTTAATTGTGAGTGGTGAGGGCTAAGTGCAGTTTAATTATATTTTTCAACAATTGGAAGTTTTGGGTATGAAGTTATCCAGCGAATTAAAATCGCAGTAAAAATGCTTGAAATGATTTCTGCATTGTTGCCTGAACGTTATTCGAAGAATTGGTAGGCGCCCTCTCCTCATCCCTCTTTTCCTCCAAGGGCTGTTTCATGAGTGTGATTGGCTCTTGCTCCTGTAAAGTTTATCGTTGCGAAATACATCGAAAATACAGATGCGAACTGTGAGCACTGAAACCAAAATGTAAAGGCAGGTAAGATGCTAAAGTGTGGAACGAACTCAGGCTGCGCAGCATAGGTATTTACTTAACACACTGTTCTGCATATCAGAGCAAGTTTTAAATTGAAATGTAGTAGGTCACTGCTCTTTTTAACGTTCGGCGTCGCAATGCTATCACCATTTGCTCCTACCGACCCCTATATACAATCTTTCACGAAATCGTCCTCATTTCTTTTGTTTAAGTTTCTTCAGCTTCATTCTGCAATCGTCCTCCGCTCTTTACATCTTAAACCGATGATTTCTTAAATATCAGGTTCCCCTTCCCCAAAACTTTAGCCAAGTCTTATGCAAAAGTTTTGGGGAAGGGGAACCTAATATAGCACCATTTGAAAATGCTACATTTCATCGTATGAGCAATTCGACGACCAATACGACTGCCGACAAATAGTTTAAACCTCAGAGAGGATCAATCTTCAAAACAAGGCCTCTTTCGCTTCAATACAGCTGTCGTCACGTCGTCACCTATATGGTTTCGTCATGAAAAATCAAAGTGCACGAATACACATACATGTTTATGATGTAAGGAGCTGAAAGTTCTCTTCCTTCCAAAACGTGAACTAGTAAATTGACTCAAATATGATATGCGTGTCCAACGAAGATTGAATGATAAAATTTTTTGGAATGGATACAAAAGCTCGAACTCCATATTTAATGAGGATACGGTATCAAGACAACCTGACGTGATGTTCCCACAGTGCATTAAATACCTGATCGCCTATCCATATGCTTACGTTCGGTCAAGAACATTTTAAAAAAAAAAAGCTGAAAATGAAGCATGAAGTACGAAATTTTACCTCAGCTCGTCAAGGAATCCAGAAAAATCAAATTCCGGTGAGTTCGCTCGGCTTCCATACTGATTCACTGAAAAAAATGACGAAATTATCGCATATCTCTTAAAATGGTTTTCTCTCTTCAATTTTAATTACAATCTTTAGAGGAGGAACCATTCTCTACACATGTCAACGTATATATTGCTTTTAATTATGTCCAAAAATAATTTACTATTTATGTGGCTTTGCATAATTCAAAAGAGCGCAGCGTGGCAGCGTTCCGCAGATACGTACTTTTTATTTGCATATTCGGCCAGCATTATAGAATTCAATCCTAACACCACACTCACTTAATTTAATAAGTGTTTAATCTTCGAAGGTCGTTATCATATCATCAGTCTTATTTGCGCTCGTATAACGCTAACGGAATAGCAATCAAGATTAGCCACCGAGAGGTCCATCAACTTGCAGCAGAAAGAAGTTGCAGTAAAAGCAATGCAGCGGAAATGCCACACATATGTACAACACCGGATTTATCATTTGCATACTAAATAGAACGCTTATTAAACGATCAGAACGCAATTCACCCATTCATCAACTCTGTGAATGGGTGAATTGCGTTCTGATCTATAGAATTTTGTGTGAACGAATTTTTGGTATGAAAAATTACTTCGTAAGCTCGTTTAAGAAAATAGCCAAAAAAAACTGCTTAATTTTGTGTTGCCACATGTGCACCCTAACTGAAAGGGCTAGAGGCAGAAATGTTTGAACGGATATTCAAGAACATAAAATGAAAGTGAAATCTGGATCACCAACTATCACAGATGCACTCACTTATTCACTCGCGAGAAGCAGGAAAATATTTGTGGATAACAAAAAATCAGTCATCCTTCGACAAGAACTGCAATTGGCCAATCGTTGCCGACGGTCTCGACGGTCTCCGACTAAGCATTTATTTCTAAAAGCTGACTCAGTGTTGTTACTTTCTCGAGTTATTAGTACCTTCTGAATAGATTTATATGGTATAAGTCAAGCATGGTTCTTTCTGCCTCATATCTTCAGGCTTACTGTTTCTCTTACTAGTGGACAACGCCTGATGAACGTGCCTAGGTGCAAAATACACATACTTTATTTGGATACTGTTTCTTACTGTTTCCCCAAACAGCAGTCAGACTCTTACGATCAAGTTAACACCTATGAGCACTTTTTTGGATGCTGAACTCGGTGATGCATAAGTGTATTGAGTAACGCAAAAAAA
>JPKZ01000735.1:794-15193 GCA_000803305.1 Toxocara canis
ATAGGGATTTTGGAATCATTTGCGAAATCTTTGACATCTTTGTGCCGTTCAAATTCAAGGTCATTCGATTGCAGTGATTTCTTATGGTTGTTCGATGATCATTTTTTTGATTCAGTATGTGACCTCAATAAAACACAACGTTCTCTTAGCCGATCAGATTGAAAGCGGTTTTTCTACACTTAACCAGACCAGGTAACTGTTGTTTATAAGATTCTTTTTTTTTCTGCAATTTTAACATTGTTTTTGCCTCTACGTTGAACACTCATAAGATAAAACAACTGGGAAAATCTTCAAACTTTCATATTTTTTGGCTAAATATATTAAAAAAACAAATAAAAATTTCCGATCAATAAGAGTTCATGGCAATTCGTATAGCACTGCGTCGTGCGAAAATGCGGATATTATGTATGAGGAATTTCGTGCAGTGAACTCACAGTTGTTCGATATAGTAGAACCTCTGGTCACGACCATAATTCATTCCATAACTTTGGTCGGAACCCGATTTGGTCGTGACCCGAACTTAATTTCCCCACTGGATTGTATGTAAATACGTTTAATCCGTTCCAGGCCCCACGAACTGTATGTAACTATTGTTTTTAAAAAGCTTTTAAGCACAAAAGTAGTTAATTATGCCATAGAATCCACATGTAAGAGCAAACTAAATGTGAAATCCTTGAATAACACTGAGAAAAACCTTCAACAACAGAGAAAACTAACACTGCCGCGTCAAAGTTTAGAATCGTTCAACGAGATGATTGAAGCAATTCCTTAACGAACTTTTTCGATGGGATGGTTGTTCAGTTTCTTTGATTATACACATACATACGGCATAAAAACAAAAAAGTAAATTTTTTAAATGTTTTAATTAATAAATCATTGTTTCGTTTGCTACATCGATTGATCGATTCTGAGAGAGAGAATTCGTATGTTTCTAATAAATGTAAGTTGACAGTAATAGTACTTTTTAAAGACTTAAATAGTTGATTATACCATCGAATTCGGCGCTTGCAACAAAAAAAAAAAAACAGCGCAGGAGGGAAAATCGGGCGCGGCCGTGTTTGATCGTTACCCGAGTATGCGTTCGTGACCAGACTCAAAAATTTTGTGAATTTTTTGCTCGGAACCCGATTTGGTCGTGCTCAGAAGCGTTCGTGACCTGCGGTTCTTACGATCCAGTCAGTTATTGTCGGCGTGAATGAGAAGTCAATTTTAACAGCTAGAAATTTCCTCGATAGCTACTTCGCGTGCAAATCAGACGGACTTGGTTTATGAGGTAGTATAGCCGCTGAAACGAAATGACTTTAAAAAATGATTTCAGGTTGGGCTTCTCATTTTATATGGAAGTAGCGGCGATGTGTGTATTGTTAATACCGAGTACGCTGATGTTCCTCACTGCGGACAAAAGTCGTCGACGACGTGTCGAAAAACAAATACCCGTCGATAATACTGTTTTTATGTATTAGTAAACATCTCGGACCGCTCCATCTACTTGGTCATTCCGTACGACATTTCCAAACGAATCGCATTTGAAGGAATGCTAATCAAAATTTATCAGAGGTTCGTTAGGAAAGCATCGAATTATGCAGCGAAACATTGAGGAAATAATTTCAAAAATCAAGTTTCCAATGATCGCTATCGACCGGCTGCCAACATTTAACTCTTTATGGGTCAAACAATTACTCGCTGTCTTCGAAACACGTCCGCTCTCACAACTGATACAAAATGATATTTTGTTGTTTTTGTTGTTAGTAACACTAATAAACGACAAACGGCAGTTATTGCTCGAGTGAATGTTCCACTGATGTTTTTTGTGCGGTGCCATATATGAGACAATGTGCGCAGCATTATAACGCTAATTTGTTACTCGATAGGCTGAACACTGTACAACCGAAAAGCATCGGCTTGTTTTATTCACTGAGTGTCACACTTTGGCTCATTGATCGTTTGTTGGTCAGCTTTTGAGTGTCGAACATTTTTCACGTTCAACGTTTTCATTATTTGTGCCAATGTAACCATACGCTGCTAAAAGCTCTAATGAACTGTTTGGAATGTGTAAAAAAATTTTCGATCCTTAATGACTAGCCCAAGTTATGGTTGTTACATGATGCGTGTGAAGTATATACGCACAAAAAAATTTCAGAAAAATTGATTAAAATGCAGTTGGTTGATGAATATTGACGTTTATATGGCAAAAATCGCACACGTAGAGCATTGCGCGTCACAGACCACCCACGGCGCTCGCGCCCATCAAAACGCTCCTCTCACTGCGGCGCCACCCACTCCAATGTAGCTTGCTCCACCCACACACGAACTTTGTGGCTCGCTCCGCCCAGAACCATTCCCAGCTCAATTACACTAATGTACGGGCCAGCTGGTGAAAAGCGACGATTAAACGTCAAATACGGGCTCGCGGCTTCGCCGCTCCCTAAATCTATAGGTATTACACCTTCATTTGCATTCCTTGGGGATGTGTGAGACTACGGTGCAAAAAACGAACTAGTTGGCGAAAAGTGACGTTGAAAGCTGAAATACGGGCTCGCGGCTTCGCCGCTCGCTATTTAATATAAAATCGATTTCCATAATTATCGGCATATTTGGGGAATTCTACCGACCATATCTGATCAAATTCTTAACCAAATGCAATAAATCCACAATATTTGGAATGAATTCATCGAGATCTATTGAAAGGTATCAGTTTCATGAAAATCTGAGACAAAAACTTTTTTTCGAAAAATTCCACGTACCTCCATAGATCGAAAATTCGCAAATTTGGGAGTCTTATATCTCGGTTCCGGAGTTGAATTGAGAAAGGATCTTGATCTTGGTATCATTGTGATCAGCTTCGGGAATTGAGTTGAACGCACTGATTGCGCTCGCTTGCAATACGAGCCGAGGTCCAGGACCCTAAAAATTGCAGAAATCGACATTATGGGGTTTCTGGCCGATGGATTTGGTCTGACCTTTATCTCAATTATCCGAATGATCTGCATACCGATCAATAGCGTATCAATTGCTGATTACAACGAAGGGAAAACCTCAGCTCGATTGGAGCAACCGTTGCCGAGATATAAACTCTCTAAATTTGCACTTCCATACTTAGGGCCATTCATGACAATTTCTGTCCACCATATCTCGTCGAATTCCTAACCAAATCCTATAATTCTTGTATATTCAGAATCAGCTCATTGAGATCTATCGAACGGTACCACCTTCGTGGAAATTCGAGAGAAAAATTATTTTCGAGAAATTTCACCTCCATGGATCGAAAAATCGAAAATTTTGGGATGTCGTATCTCGATTCTGGAGTCGAACTGAGAAGAGATTTTGAAGTCGTTCCGATCAGCTCCAGGAGTTCAATTGAACGCGCTAATTGTGCTCGCTGTGGCTAGAACAGGATCCGAGATATAAAACTCCCAAAATTGCAAAAGTCGACATTTTGGGATTTCTGGCCGATCGATTCGGTCTCAGCCGTATCTCACCGATCTGGATGATCTCTATATACCCATCAATAGTGTATCATTTGCTGATTACAACGAAAGGAATCTCAGCTCAGCTCGAGCAACCGTTGCCGAAATATAGATCCTCCAGTAATTCCACTTCCATACTTAAGCTCACTTTTGCAAACTTCAATTGACCATACCATATCGAATTCTCTACCAAGTCCGATAATTTCTGGATATTTGGGATCACCTCGTTGAGCTGTATTACAGTCCAATGGCACTGGTGGGAATTTAGCCCTTGGTCTCCATCCCGTCGCCCCTCAATGCTATCCCCGGCTCCATCGAATTCGCCGGAAGAGGCCGCTCAGGGACCGTGGATATATCAACCAGTGCGCCCTTAAGTATGGAAAATACCTTCCGGGCCTGTTTTTGCCCCTTTCCGGTTTTCGTAGTCCCAACAACCTAGATATTGTCGGATGCGGAATTCTTAGCGGCATCTTTTGGTGTAGGCCCGGTTTCAGCCTCTGTTCGAGAAATCTCAAAATTACGCGATTTTTTGATGGGGTCCGAGAACGAGAAATCTTATACGGATAGAAGTTATATTTTTGGAAGCTGTACAACAAATGCAAACTTTTGAGATGTGCAGAATTTTTCCGGTTAGTGGTTGCGAAAAAAGTTATTAAGACGTCAAAAAGTGCGATTTTCCAACTTTGTTGAATGAAGTCTTTCGTGGGCGTGTCTTGTATGAACATTCAGAATCTGCATCTCTTATAACCCTTACTTGTTAGAAATGAGCCAAATCGGTCGAGTTTGAGCCGAGTTATAGCCGACGGAAAATTTCAACTATGAAGCCGGATAATTTTTCCGGAACTGAACTTTTTACGGATTTTTTGATATAGATCACACAAGACGATCCGTCTCTATAATACATTTTGAGGATTGCCCAAAAGTCTTAAGAAAATTTCCGGGGCCATGTTCCGGTTTTGACAAATCATCCTGACCAGGCACTCAAATCCAGAGATCCCACTACCAACATCCATCAAATCCATAAAAATCACGGAAATCCGGCCATCACATAAAAAGTTATGAGGAAAAGTTCTTAAGTGTCAAACGCATTTTAGACCGGAAAAACACCGACTTAGACTTTCCGAATCAAGCTCATCGTCAAACTCCATCAAACTACAACCTTAAAAAGCGTAACTTTAAGAAAAACCGGATCAGAATACTCAAATAGAAGAGAGATAGCCTATCAGAACGGCGAAAAAGGCTTGTGATTTTATATATATGCATAGACGAAATGGACATTTTGACTTTGGATTGCCCTCCCCTCCTCCAAGACCCCGTCAAAAAATCGCGTAAATTTGAGATTTCTTGGACGCGGTTTGTGCGATCGAAATGAGGCCTACACCAAAAGATGCCGCTAAGAATTCTGCATCCAACCATATATAGGTTGCTGGTGGTACGAGTAAGGCGAAGGGGTCAAACCGGGCCCGGAAGGTATTTTCCATACTTAAGAAAGCGTCTGGATGATACATCATCCGTCATTGAGCAGCCCGATACGGCGAAGTGAATGGCGCAGTGATGAAGGCGGCAGATTAATACAGGCGGAGGTTTAATTCAGTGCCCGTTAAAATCTTTATTCTTCGAACCCTTCGTAATTTCATTATTCATGTTTTTCTTTACTCTGGAACGATAGAGCTCGTCGAGCTGAATCGAAGTATCCAGAAATTTTCGGATTTGGTTGCGAATTCGGCGAGTTATGGTCGATTGAAGTTGCCAAAAGTGGCCTTAACTATGCAAGTGCAAATTTGGGGGTTTATATTCCGGGAACGGTTGCCGCTGCGAGGATCCCGTTTGTATACTTGTAATCAGGAGTTGATACGCTATCGATCGGTATATAGATCAGCCGGATCGGTGACATAAGGGTCAGACCGAATCGATCGGCCAGAAATCCCAAAATGTCGATTTTTGCAATTTTCGGGATTCTATATCTCGGCCCCTGTTCAAGCCAGAGCGAGCGCAATTAGCGCATTCAATTGTGATCCAGGAGCTGATCAAAACGATACCAAGAGCTCCGCTGGAAACGACTCCCGAGCCGAAATATGAGACCCCAAAAATTGCAATTTTTCGATCCATGGGGTAGTAGTGGAATTTTTCGAAAATAACTTTTTGTCTCGGATTTTCACGAAGGTGGTATCGTTTGATAGATCTCGATGAGCTGATTCCAAATATTCAAGAACTTCCGGATTTGGATGCGAGATCGGCGAGATATGGTCGATTGAAGTTCGCAAAAGTGGCCTTAAGTATGGAAGCGTAAATTTTGAGGGGTTATATCTCGGCAACGGTTGCAGCAGTGGGGATGCCGTTTGGATATTTGTAATCAGCAGTTGATACGCTATCGATCGGTGTATAGATCGTTGAAATCTGTGAGATACGGGTCAGACCGAATCGATCGGCCAGAAATCCTAAAATGTCGATTTTTGCAATTTTGGGGGTCCTATATCTCGGCCCCTGTTCAACCCAGAGCGAGCGCAATTAACGCGTTCAATTGAGCTTCATGAGCTGATCACAACGATACCGACAGCTTCGCTCAAAACGACTCCGGAGCCGAAATATGATACCTCAAAATTTGCGATTTTTCGATCCATGGGGGTAGTAAGTGGAATTTTTCGAAAAAAAATTTTTCTCTCCGATTTCCACGAAAGTGGTAGCGTTCGATAGATCTCGATGAGCTGATTGTAGATATCTAAACAAAATTGAATTCGGTTAAGAATTCGATGAGATATGGTCGATTGAAGTTGCCAAAAGTGGGCTTAAGTACGGAGGCGTAAATTTTGAGGGTTTATATCTCAGCAATGGTTGCCGCGGTGAGGCTACGGTATGGATATTTGTAATCAGCAGTTGATACGCTATCGATCGGTGTATAGATCGTCGAAATCTGTGCGATACGGCTCACACTTTTCCCGGAAATGCACCTAAAAGGTGTAGTACCTATAGATTTAGCGAGCGGCAAAGCCGCGAGCCCGTATTTGACTTGTAAACGTCGCTTCCTTCCACCGAATTATCCCACCGCGTTCGAGTCAGCTGCGCCGCAGTGGGAGGAGCGTTTAGATGGGCGCGAGCGCAGTGGGTGGTCTGTGACGCGTAATGCTCTGCGTGGGCGGTTTTCGCCGTGTAAACGTCAATTTTTGTCCAACTAACCCGATTTTAATGAATTTTTTTGAAATTTTTTGTACTTTAAAAAAATGTATACACACCGTGTAACTGATATAACTTCGTGTAGCATGCTAGTATGAACATTCAGAATCTGCACCTCTTATAACCCTTGTTAGAAATGAGCCAAATCGGTCGAGTTTGAGCCGAGTTATAGCCGACGGAAAATTTCAACTATGAAGCCGGATAATTTTTCCGGAACTGAACTTTTTACGGATTTTTTGATATAGATCACACAAGACGATCCGTCTCTACAATACATTTTGAGGATTGCCCAAAAATCGCTGAAAGCCGGACTAAAAGGTGGTCCGGAAAAAAGGTTCCATACTTAAGAAAATTTCCGGGGCCATGTTCCGGTTTTGACAAATCATCCTGACCAGGCACTGAAATCCAGAGATCCCACTACCAACATCCATCAAATCCATAAAAATCACGGAAATCCGGCCATCACATAAAAATTTATGAGGAAAAATTCCTAAGTATCAAACACACTTTAGACTGGAAAACACCGACTTAGACTTTCCGAATCAAGCTCATCGTCAAACTCCATCAAACTATAACCGTAAAAAGCGTAACTTTAAAAAACCGGATCAAAATACTCAAATAGAAGAGAGATAGCCTATCAGAACGGCGAAAAAAGCTTGTGATTTTCTATTACATATTCTGTATATGTAAAGATTTTCTATTTCTGTTACATATTGTCTATACATATATAGAATAGACGTGTCGTACACGTGAAACACGTCTGATCGTTCTGATGTCAACTCGTGAACCGAATTTCAGTCGTTCGCTTTTCGCACATTCGATCGTCGAAGGTCGTCTCCACGACCGTAATATTTCCCAACCCGAAATTGGTTTAACGAATGCCATCGTTGGTTCTTCGTATTCGTATTTTGTAAGTTTAAATGGATCAATCTTTGAAAATGATAAATATTTACTGAGGGCAGAAAATGCAAATTAGCTCGAAACATGCTCTCAGTTAGCTTTCAGTGGAAATGACGTTGTTCTAAGAATTCTGGTCCCAGAACACCTAGAAGTGCCTTTGCAAGTAATCAACCAGAGCGCAAAAGATGACAACATTTGAACTTACTATTTGATTTGTTTATGGGCGCGTGCTCGGTACCGAAGCTATTAAAAAGTTTGTTTTAACTCATTGATTGTTATGGTTCGCATAAAATATCTGCCAACCACATTTTTTGTTCGGAGACTTCAACTTCAACTACTTTGTAGTATGCAAAATGGTTACAGTTTTTGCACGAATCACAATATGTTATAAGGACAAATCTTGGCGCAGATCGATATTTGCGGCTGTTTGCGCGTTTCGCAAAAACGTTACATCAGTTCTCCGAGTTCTAGAATAGATATGCGCAACTAGCATATAGATATGCAATTTATTCGTTAATATTAACGAAAAATTAAATCTAATTCTGGAGATTTTTTTTTCAATGCCCATGCTTCAATGCTCGTTTCGACACTTTTACCAAACAAGTTTGTACAAGCTCCGTTTCGTGCGCGCCGTTGACAACGATCGATCACGCCATATCCTTTTTCTTGTTTAGCTTTCTTTCCTTATGCACACCCCAGTGACTCTCGCGCTTGCGCCGACAAAAACTTTAAATGTGCCAATTAATGGAAAGCTGATTCACACATTTTGAATTGCAAAAATATGCTTTAAGATCCTGATTCATACACGCTTCCGTTGACGCTGAATGAGCTTTGATCATGTTGGACCGCTTCGAATACACAGATACCGCCTCGAAATACTTGCTTAACTTACACGTTTACGTCTTAAACGATCAATTATGATCGTTTGGCATTTGCAGTAGCACATAGGTCTATAAGTACTTGACGAATTTTATTTGAACAGTGAAAGCATTTGGCAATACCTAATTGGGTAAAAGGCTGCAACGCACTATGTAATGCTCCTGTAACGAGCGCTCAACTGCGGTTGCTATTTGCAAGTTTCAAAATAAAACGTTTCGCATCTCTTACTTCCGATGATTCATTGTAACCTAGATTGGATTTTTATGGTATTTGAGCGGATGGGCGGTAGGGTTGTGGTTTTGCGGTGGGAGGTGTTGCGTTGTTTTGTGGACGTAAACTTATGATGCGTCGGTTGATTTTATTTATCCTCTTGAAGTTGACCGTTATTGGCGCATTTGGCGAGCGTTATGCAACGATGCCATGGGATTCGATGAACGATATGTTGATTTCACCAGCCATCCGAACCATCGATCGAAAATGACCTGCGAAGCAATTGGTCCGTGCTGATTACATTTCTGTGTTCTTTTTTACTACTCTTAGTCCACCGAATGTATTCTAATGCGAATATTTAGCAGTTGCATTCTTATCCATGTGTGGTGGTTTTATTTTAAATCTAGCATGCTGATGTTAGGCTGTTTCATACGCTTAAGCAGGAACGACCATACGTAGAAGGCGTTAAGTAAATTCTGCGCTACTATTTTGAAGGGTTATTGCTTTGTTCCAAGTGATCCCGAACTAGGATATTTCTGAAGTTCGAAATATATTTGGTGAAGTTCATTCT
This sequence comes from Toxocara canis, assembly GCA_000803305.1. Taxonomy (NCBI): domain Eukaryota; kingdom Metazoa; phylum Nematoda; class Chromadorea; order Rhabditida; family Toxocaridae; genus Toxocara; species Toxocara canis. The sequence goes on from JPKZ01000735.1 coordinate 9,993, forward strand.
TATGTGCTGATTATTTTACGACCTGTTATGGCATTCATAATGGGTATTGTCAGGAAAGGGCATTAATTAAAAGCTCATTCGCCGTAGTCACGCTGAACTACTCACCCAACTGCACCTCATCGGGAAAGAACATCAAATGCAGAACAATGTGTGATTTTATGATCGTAAGTCTTGTGCACTCTCGAGTTGCTGCTGAACTGTTGGAGTCGGAACAGTTTGTCAGGCGGTTTTTGAACTGCTACCCTGCTTCCCACTGGTTTCTGCGCGTGTGTGTGTGAACATAGGTAGGATGGACGCTCATCATTCCTTGTGTTGCAATCCCTACCATGTGCATTTATGCGTACCGGAAGCGGGGCGATATGCTCGTGAACACTACTTGTTGTAATCGAAGTCACTTGATTTCCTTTTTCTGGTCACGGAAATCATTTGATTTTCGCTAAAATCATTTGATTTCCCTGAAAGCCTTCACGATTTTCAGAAAAGGTACGATTTTCAAGAAATAATCGGCTGGAGGAAGTGCGCAGAATTATCTCTGCTTTGATAAGTTGGAGAGCAGCATGTCGTTATTGGGCCCACATACCACCTCAACTTCCTTATTAGAACATCGCATAGATTGTGCAGTCATCCATGTAATGGAAATAAAATAAATCTGCGTTTGAACTCAATCGTGGGTGCTTCTCCAGTATAAGGATTTTGTGATTGCAAGAACTTACGATCACACATTGTTCCGCAGTGGATGAGGGCACCTTCTCATGTGCACAAATTTACCCATACGTTCTCGATCCACTTTTTTTTTTCACGATATTTCGCGCACGTATCTAAAATTTCATTTTTATCAACCATTTCTTTATTGGCGCTCTGAAGATACCGATGCTGTTTTTTCTTTGCTTCTTTGGAAGTTTCCGTATTCATAAGCTTTCCAGTGAACGCATGATCCAGTTGAAGGGCGATCAAAAGGTCAGGCTTCCTGTACATGGTTGAATTATTCGCTGTTCATTAGTATGCAGTTTATAACAAGATCACTGTCGATACGGCGGCTGCTCGTTTGGCCGATTGCTGACTGGCTGGCATACTTAAACGGAAAATCTGTGAAATCAACTCAGTTTTCAGTTAATCATCGCTTTCAGTTTTTTTTGCAGATTTAAATTTGCCATTTTTCTTGTCTAAATCATTTTTCAGCTCAGTGTAACTTTTCGCCAGGAACGCTTCCAGATACGCGTCAAGTGAATTGGCCTTTTTTACCGTTACATATTGGAGAGCATGTAAATATATTGGCAACAGAGGAAGGTTTGTTTCCTTTTCGCTGCGTCGTCTTTTAAAGTGCCCATGTCCATTCTAAAAGGAAAGTTGGGAAAAAAAAATTGTGGCGGCTCCATTTGGACGGCTTAACAAAAAATAATGACCTATCATATTGATATGGATTCTACTGAAGAAATTCGCATTTATATGAGAAAAGAGAATATCTTAAAATGAGAGCTTTTGATATTTCTTTGTGCGCAGGGGATTGGCTTCATCGATTTTACTTTTACATACGAGTATATATATATGTCTCGTTAGGTTTTGCTAAGTTTGAGTCTCAACCTTCGTTGTTTTTAACTGTGCAGTTAGTAGTGACCCTGAACATTGCCTTTTAAAACAAGCCAGTTTTTAATTCATCAATCCCGTCGGAGAGGTTAACCGTAATGGTGCATGCTGAAGGCTAGCGTCTCATTTAGAGGAATAACATCCAAACGGTATCGTTTTCCATTTATGGAACCATTATTGTTTAAAATTTGCAGTTCGCACGATTATAAGGGGAGAGGGGGGGGATGGGGAGGGGAAGAAGAAAAGTATGGCTTCAATGTTTTCCTGTTGGCATAGAAAGGATTGCGATTTCGCCAGATTGATCGAAGTCGTTTATTGCATAATGCGCAGTACAAGAATACGTATACGAAGATGGGAAAACCAAATACTGAATGTATGCGGAAAATAAAAGGCAGTAAAAGGTGAAGGGATAATGGAGGGAATAGCGTTGGTGTTGGCATGAGAAGTTATAAAGAGGAAAATGAGAAGAATTAATGCACAGTTAAATTGCTTTTATGTAGATGCCGGTAAGGAGGAAGGCTGAGGGTAATTTACTGAGTCCGCATTTCGAAATGAAAACATTGCTAGCAGTCACTGCTATCGGGAGAAGAAAATTCCAGGGGTCGGTAACTCGTTCAGTGAATGTAATCGGTGCTTACGCTTGTAATGACCATTTTACGTAAAAATTTTGCATAATATGTAAAAAAAAAACGAATAAAACCATAACAAATTTCATGCGGTACACGGAGGTCGGGTTTAACTCTGCGAATTTCAATAGTGACAAAAGAACGAGGATGGGAACGATCNCCACGCTTGAGCAGTCTTTTTCTTTGTTTAGTACGCTGCCGCGACGTATTAAGCGCGCTTATTGTTGCTTAGTTCCATTCGTTGAAGTATCCGGGACCATCTGTGCTTCTGTCGCTTTCGCATGCTCTGTCATAGCCGAAATTTGGTTCCGGGTGTTTCCAGGGTACGATTGGCATATAGTTCAGTCATATAGTATTACCCGTTTTCGAGAACGTGTCGGAAAGAGACATTTTTAAATCTGCCATGTAATTGAGAAGCCTGACACATGCGTACGTTGTATTTTTGGAAAATATGAAAAGAATTGAGCAAGATAGGCTCTAAGTGGTTGGGGTACAGTCGGTCGGAAAAAAAGTCTAGCGGGTGAGAAAGTCAAAAAGTCGGTTTTAGTAACATGCCAAAGAAAATTCAACTTTTTGAAATCTTTCTGTCGTTGTCGGATTAGTTTGTTTTGAGCCAGATCGAACAGTCTCTTCCGGATATGCAAATGTCATCGTTTTTTTTTCTACAGTTTCCGTAAAGTCGTTGGAGGCGGTAGCTTGCACGGATTGAAGATAGAAATAAGAGCCTTCAAGTTGTGGTGTTTTGTCCCGGGAGGATGAGGGTCCGGAGGGGACGCTAACGTTTGATCGAGGAGGACATACAATAGTTCTCAAGCGTTCTAAAAAAACCAGTAACCGTACTTGATGCAATTTGCAGAGTGGTGCTATGGGAGCACATGCAGTGATCATGTTAAGTTTGGTATATTCCCGCAAACGGCTGTCATTCCGATTAGTAAAACATTCTCGACGACATCCAGTGAAGCACACGAGTTGATCGCCGAACTCACTGATGTTCTCACTGAATGGTGGTGCTCTATCAAAGTTAGCCCTTTTTTTTTTGCGCTACACGTTTTTCATGTTGGGCATTGCCGGTGATTTATGCAATTGCATATTCTATTTCACAAAACAGCCAGCTCCTCTCACTCGTTTCCATTCTCCTCCACGCAATTTTTGGTTTTTGTAGCGCCTTTCAAGTTTTAATCAACAAATTATTTATGACAACCGAATGCTATCGAGTGAACGCTGGTAGCGGTCGTGGGGTGCATCTGTGCTTTATTCTGCCACTGGAATTCTGCGTTTCTACATCGTTTTCAAAACCTCAAATAAATGGCCAAATTATGCTGTTGAGTAAAATGTTGTCGGCGAGTAGGTTTTTTTAAGAAAAATATGTACTATGCTTTTTAATAGTTCGTACTACTTTCAGGGTTGTGTTTTATGCAAATGAAAGGTCAGAGATGAAATGTTCATTAGTACTAAACACGCATAAGCAACCATAATTTCTTGAGGCCCTCCCCCAAACCTCCTCCCTTACCTTATAACACTGCTTGCCACGAAGGTAGGCAACTCGCAACTGTTTTCTCGAGCGAAGTGGCGATTGTTGGTAAGCTGAGGGCTATGAGATGCTGCAGGTCGGCGCTGAGCACCAACCACTCGCAGCAGAAGATGTAAAATTTGTGGCGCGTTCGCATTCAGTGTTCTCGTAACATTGCCCAAATGAAATTTTTGTAGGAAACATATGGAAGACAAGCACAAATGGAAAGTCAGGACGACATCCTGCTGTATATGGAAGATTTGATGGCGATGCGCAAAAGAGTCCTCTCGGGAAATGTTCCTGTTGAGGAACTTAAGGAAATGCGGCTGCAGCTTGCTAGGAAAATCGATCTTGGAAACCAGTAAGTTGATTGTCGACTACGCTGTTTTGTGTTCGATTTGAACTTATAATCGGTGAAGCTTAAGCCAGGACTAGATGCTGCGTGTAAAGCGGTTACTTGCTATCAGAGCGAAGGAGCGGAACAGAACTTCGGAATCTTCAAATGTGAGGTTGAAGGAAGAAAAAAACCCGAAACGGTTAGCGTTTGTGAGAGTATTTGATGTTATAATAACTGACTGATGTTATAATCGTTGACGTTTTCCACCTGCGGGCGATGTCATGCGTGTTTCCTGCGCAAACCTGCCGCTTTTCGCTTCAATGAGCTTCATTTTCAAAATATTGAAAAGTCACCTCACCGTTCAGTAGTGAGAAGGTCGCTCACCAACTTATCCGAGTTCTAGAAGCGCTAGTCCAAATTGCCACATCAGCCCGTTTGGCTCTCCGAAGTAGCCTGCATAATGATTACTGTTTTTCTGCTATTCTTTTGCGATCGCAGCGCTGATTGGAGAAGTGCGTGCGTGCAACGTATAGTGGCTGCTCATTGACACAGAGCAACATATGGTGTGTGGCTCATTAGCAGAGAGCCAAAAACCGAAAAAAGGGTGAGTGATTCGTGGTCATTAATGACCGTTGTTCGGGAAGAAGGGGGAGGCGAGGAAAAGGTAAAGCCGTCAACGGCATATAATGAATAACTAAGCGTATCATTGTTAATTAGCAACGGAAGACAGCGAACAGGTTCAGTGGTGGATGTTGCTGCTTAAAAAAGTGTCTTGAATTTTTTTGATTTCAGCTGAATTCGAACAGTAAGATCAGCCATTTAGGTTGTTTGCAAAGTATGAAGCGCATAGATGGGCCTTCTTCCTGTTTCCTCCACTTCCATTCTCCATCCCACATCCCTTATTTTGTAACTTGGTTGTGGTCTCAGTTTTCAGCTGCGTCAGTTCGTGAAGTGATTTTCTTTCTGATTTTTTAAAATATTCCCCTTCCTTTTTACACGACTTTTTCATTTTTTCGCAAATTGGTTTAGATTTCAGCCCGAGTTGGGCTTCGATTTGCCACTTTTCCTCCTTCCCTCTCCTCTCAGTTTCCCTCCCCACCTCTCCCCGTTTCCTCTCCTCTTGCCTTTCTCCCCCTCCCCTCCC
>JPKZ01000739.1:9765-35122 GCA_000803305.1 Toxocara canis
TCCGCCCCCCCCCCCCCCCCCCCTTCTCTTCTCCCATATTTTCCAGAATTTTTGTGGGACATAATTCTGGGCAAAAATTGTGCAAACCAAGTTTTTGCTTTCAGAAATTCTTAAGCAGTGGAAATAGCTTTACAGGAAGGGATGGTTTTTGTGACCTGCAAACACTGAAGGCGCCAATAATTCGACGTTTTTAGAAGATTTCTCGAAATTTTTCAACTCTATTTTATGCTTTTTAACCTCTTCGCTGCACTTTACTCCTTGGACGTCGAAATGGGGAGAAGATGGGGATGGGGATGCTCATGTATCGTTTGAATGGCATAATGTTGATTTAGAGGTTGTTGATATAGGTGTTGTTGCTGGGTGGTCAATCGTTTACGCTCATTGGGCGCCCTCTTCTACAATCGCCATCCGTACGTGTGAATGCGACTGTTGTGGAAAAGACCACGCAAGCACCCGAATTGAAATATACGATGGTCAATCACAAAAGCATTCGAAAACTGCTTTGTACGTTCCCGAACATTTTTCCCGTATCGTTCTTTTTCTCTTATGAGGATCAGTCAAGGTTAGTAGAAAAACGAGTCTTTCATCTTTAATCAAATCCGCTGCGTTCCCCGGAAGTGAGGATCTCTCACGTAATGTTGAGTGAGTCTCTTTTTCATTTTCATTGGCAGTAGTTGTATAATTGACTTGAGAGGGACGAGCACGTGTTTAAATGCATACTAAGGTTATCACTTAGGTCTTATTAAATAAATGAAATTTTTAGGAAACTAGAATTATCGTTCGGCTAAAATTGGCGATCATTTTCTCAATATTTGCTCGACCATATTTAACGCTCTAATGCAGAATCTTGTTGGTTTTGTTTATACGCTGCTTTAATTAATTAACTGGCAGCTGGTTATTCGTGTTTAACTTTACCGAAACTTAGCTGCTTAACTTAATAGGCTGCTTAGCTTTACTGAAACAAACTATTTGCCATAACGAATGCCATTGCGAAAGATTATGAAAATCCCTCAATAAGATTTGACAGTTTTTGTATGAACTGTGCTTATTGCCTAAAATCAAAGATAGGCACTGTTGATCTCGCATTATAGAAATTAGATATGAAATTTGAATTTGGAAGTGAATTGTGAATTTTCATGGTGGTAAGAGGAATTATTTGGCATCGTGCAATGTTTTATGGTAATAATATAAATGATTTCATGCACTTCAATACTATCAGAAGTCAGTGTCAACATTGTTCTTGTTGGAAATGCTGCTGATAAGGTGATATTGTTAAGTCTAGTCAACTAGTAAACCTCTCAGAAATGAAATTGATCAAAACGTCTCATTTGATGCCCTCCATTCAGTATTTCTGAAAATTCTGCTTAGATGATTTCCCACTAGCCAATCTTCTTGAGATTTTGCAGGACTCTTCAGAACCAATAATTTTTTGGGCAAATGTCTTTCTTGACTCCTTCAAAGAGTAGCCGTTCTGCATGTTGATGCAGAAGTATTATTCAGCTGTGCTGTCAGTCGGAAGGAGAGAAGCGTAGGGGGGTCGCTTTTTGTATATATGGCAAGAGTAAAGTATTGCTCTTTTGAATTTTTTAAATAGTATGACCGCATGCATGTCGCATACTTCATTTTGTCAAGGCCGATGAAACAGATAAGGCATGTTGAATGGAGAGATTGAAAAAGCAGGGGAACGCTGATAAAATAGCACCTAAAAACAAACGAGAATAAGTTTTGAGCGCTAACAGGGAATGCTAAATAGAGAAAATGACGAAAAAAAATGTGCTGAAAACAGAAAAGAGAAATAAAAAGGTGCTTTCATGGTTTCCATGTGATTGGGCTTCGCATCTCGTGCATCGCTCGATACAAAGCAAAAATTGCAACGAAGCACGAGGAGTGAATACCGCAATTATGTTTACTGAATACTGCAATGCTACGATTTTGAAACGTTTTCGAGTTTATCAGATTTTGAACTACTTTCGAGCATAATCCGGTTCAACGGATCAAAAGGAATTGGAGAGCGCTCTCAGAGATTACCGTATTATGCTAGTGAGCATACTGATAATTCTAAGCGAAAGTATTAAGGTCATTAATGTTGTCTTTTTGTGTTACGTTTTTTTTTTCAGTATGGCATCTCGTACTTTCTAATATTGTACCTTGTCGGCACTGAGTAATTTTATTTGCAGGGATGAGTCGTGAACTTACCGTTTTGCGAATAAACGAAATAACAATCGACAAATAGAACAGGAGTTGATATTGCTTGTTTTGTTCATTTAATTTACCTCTTTTTGTTTGCCAGTGCCCATACGTCTCATACTCACCTGTTTGCAACTTCTATTTTTTGCCATCTTCATTTGCGCACAAGTTAACTTCTTTATGTCTTAAAAAGTTTTTTCGGGTATATTCGTGCAGTCCATTCAAGAGAGCAATGCGCTTTCTTTGTTTGGTCTAAACGGTGCAGTATGTATTCACCTGATTCATTCATAGAATCTTCAGATGAAGCTTACTTTAATGAGGCTGTTCATTAATGGAGAACCCTCCATTAAAACTTAGACTCCCTAGGGCGTAGAATAGGTGTTTATCATACGTTTCTTGCAAATCGCGTCAAATTTCAAGTTAGCGCATTATGGAAAGGCGTCGATGTTTTGAGATTTGGCATCTTCAACTGAGTGCTATTGAGTGAATTGTGATACTTGGTGAAGTTTCTGTGAATTTTAATTTAGATATGGAATGTACACTGATTTATTACACTTCAAAAGTTAACGTATACTATCAATTGGTGTTCAACTTTTCATCACCTTGTAACAATGAGTTTTTGTTAAATTTGTCAACTTATTGTTACCTACCAATTACAGCACAATAATAGGTCTTTTTTTTTGAGAGCATTGCAGCTAAAAACTATTTGAGCATGATTCAATCACTAACCATATTATCGTGTGGTGTAGGAATTTTGGTCTTATGGAGAGGAGGGCGAATGTAGAATTTTGTCGTATCAGGAGTAGTCGTGCGAGAGGGGTGGGAGAAGCGAAGTTATATTTTCGCGAGGGGGACAGTCGTGTCGGAAATTGTCGAGCAAGAGGGGCAAGGAGACGCGATCCGATTTTTATTTGTAGCTTAACAGCGAACGGGGTAAAAGTGCTTAAGGTAAAGAGAAGAGCGAGCCGAAATCAAGAGTTGCTTAAGAGAGAATACTGAAAACAACCTGGTGGAAGTTTGGATGTGAGAGCATCATACATGAATGGCGTTTCGACGATTTCTTGTGCGGCAGTTAGTTGACGAAGTATTCGTTCGCAGTTGGTTACAAATGCTTCCAAATCTTGCCAGTGGTCGGTGGTTCTCAGGGTACATAGCTGATTCTGAAGCTGCTTTCTCATTTCTCCTTCATCCCTGTATGCATCTCGAAGGGCTTGTTTAGTCAGTGGACAGTTTTAGTGGATAAGAGTGTATCCTTTAATAACTTCTGCTGCACGGCCTCGAAGGGCATTGGCTAACATGGATGCTTTGACGATGTCAGGGAGAGCAGTTTTGTCCACTAGAGCTTCAAATAACGGCCAAAACTCAGCAAACTCTGTTGTGCCATCGTGAAATTTTGGCAACTGTACGGAGGGAGTAACTTATGCCATTTTATTACTAGAAGGTTGTGTATGTTGGAACGTAAAAGAACTTGTTCAAGATCTTCTCGATGAAACCTTAATTGCGTAATTGCGTAATTAAGATCTAATCGGGAAGATCTTGAGCAAGTTCTTTTACGTTTCAACGAATCTACCGCAAATACGCAACCTTCTAGTGATAAAATGGCATAAGTTACTCCCTCCGTACAGTTGCCAAAATTTCACGATGGCACAACAGAGTTTGCTGAGTTTTGGCCGTTATTTGAAGCTCTAGTGGACGATACTACGCTCCCTGGCGTTGTCAAAGCATCCATGTTAGCCAATGCCCTTCGAGGCCGTGCAGCATAAGTTATTAAAGGATACACTCTTATCCCCTAAAACTGTCCACTGATTAAACAAGACCTTCGAGATGCATATGGGGATGAAGGATAAATGATAAAGCAGCTTTGAAATCAGCTATGTACCCTGAGAACCACCGATCACTGGCAAGATTTGAAAGCATTTGTAACAACTGCGCTTGAATACTTCGTCAACTAACTGCCGCACAAGAAATCGTCGAAACGCCATTTATTTATGGTGCTCTCACATCCAAACTTCCACCAGGTTGTTCGCAGTGTTTTACTACTCTGTCTTAAGCAACCCTTGACTTCGGCTCGCTCTTCTGTCTACCTCAAGCATTTACTCCGTTATCTGTTAAGCTACGAATAAAAAATGGGATCGCGTTGCCGTGCCCATCTTGCTCGACAAATTCCGGCACCCCTCGTGAAAATATAACCACTTCACCCACCCCTCTGGCCCCACTGATCCTGATACGACAAAATGCTACATTCGCCATCCTTTCCACAAGACCAAAATTTCTACATATGGCATTTTTGAACTCAACAGAAAAAAAAACCGATTGTGCTTTCGGTACTTTCAGTTATTATACTTTGTATCCACTATATGTAATTTACACATCGATATGAATAAGTAAAATCAACAAATGCATTTTGAAGTAATAACTGTTTAGTTTTTTTCGAATGATTTTTCACATGGAAGTTAAGTGGTTTTTGCTAACTTCATTCGATTTTTCTCAAATCCCGAAAAAGTATGCAAGCGATCATTTTTGCGATTAAGCGCTCATTTGGCTTCTTTCGTTTTATTTTACTTTTTTCTCTCATCGACTATTTGTTCTACTGATTATCTGAAAGTAATTTCAACGTGAAAGTTGTTAATCGATTTTATCGATTCTGATTGTTCAGCGTATACTATAGGCAGTTTGTTCTTAAACGACAATGAAAGTATAGTGAAAAGAATGGCGATTTCGTGGCTCATTTAAGAATAAAATATGGGAATGGGTATAGATTAGTAAAAATATGGTGGAAATGTTCTCCTTAAAAGCATTTCCAAAGATAATTTTTGTGATTGGAGCAACAATGGCAATCGAATAAAGCTGTTACATTTGTCGCACAACTCATGAAACGTCTTTTCTATGAGTTTTGATGAAAAGTAACTGCATATGTGTCGCATTGTTCAAAATAAATCGAAAAAAAGCATCATTATTCGAGGCGAAATTTAACACGTTGAAAACGTGAGGTGGAAGATTGCTTTAAAAAAAAAAAAGAAGGCAATAAAGGGTATCCGTAGCGGTTAATTGGGGCACTGGCACATCGATTGTGCGTATCGCGCAATACAAAAATTTCAGCCGCTCATTTTGTTTCAAATTAATACCACCCACGTTCTGGGTTGCGGCTCTCTCAGATGAAACATAAACTGCGGACAAACCGATCGCATTACGATAGCGAATCGAAACATCCCTTCAGGGTTGCGTTAACTTCGTAGTCGAGCAGTACCATACTATTTTTGGATTCGTTATAGCATACCAGACTTTGTTGATGGGCCAACTTTATGGGTGGGTGCTATATCTGTTGTCTCATTGTACATTGTTGCTATAATCATCCATCCACCAAATGTTAGGAGATTTGCTGCACTCACACAGTTGTCAATGTGTCAGCGACAAATGATTTCAAAAACCGATAGCCGACTTTGCCTCTTTTTCCATTTTATCGACTCGCACTGAAGCCAAATAGATGCAGTCTTCAGTCTACGTACTTATCGTTGATACGTAGTGCACTGTAGTTGCGAATGGTGATTGCGAATTGCCGATAATTTTCATGCAGTCTACAAATACGTAAAGTTCCAAGCCACAGCACGTTAGTTGCGGCCATCTAAAATGTCAACAACGTTTTATTCATTCCGCATAGAAAGAAATACAACAAAATATTGCACGCTGTTAGAATATATAGTGCCATCAACGTGCGTCTGCTCATATGGCACATATTACTGTGCAGCAAAATTAAGCAGGTAACAAAAAATAATAAAACGAAGAAAAAAAGTAAAACAAAAGCACACCATTACTAATACAATCAACGCGTACAATTCACATGGCAAATAATGTGAGATAGAAGTTGGAAGGAAAGCGGCAGCGATTAATTGTAAGGTCATGAGCAGCGGCGACTAAATGAGTGCATGACTTGTAGAAATTCATGCTAATACTTGAAAGACGTTTGAATTTGTAAGCAGTATTCCGCAGATGTTGTTGGTAATGTTTGCGGAATTGCTATAATTGAGTTTTCTAGCGTTTGCCAAGATTAGCAGCAGCAACAACACCTGTAAGTAAATATATTTGCTTTATTGTTGCTAAGTTTTTATTTTTTAATTTTTCATTTATTAAATTATTTTCGGAGTTTTCATCGGTTTTTTGGAAGAGTAACCTTAGGTAATTTTCATATTTTCTCTCTAACGAAAATCCCATTCCAAATTGTTTTATTCATTTCGGCGATTTTCTCACGTCCAATTTTTTCGTTCCTAATGGCTGCAGTGACGTTCGTTTCACATTACAAACATCAATCGAGAGACTCAAATGAGTATGAGCGATCGATTTCATTAAGTTGAGGAAGATATTCATTGTTCATTGCGAACCCCCAAAAAAAGCGATTTAGATCAACGAAGGGCAATTTGGAGATGTCGTTGAAGAGAGATCACAAAGCGTAATTGATTGGTTCTATTTTAAAAAAATTCGGATACCACCTCACCTCCTGACCGATATTCGTATCTTTGTGCTGTTCCCGTTTCATGTGCTTAAAACAATGCACCTTTCGTCTCTTTGAGCACCTTTTGTCACTTCAATATTTTTGCCGAGAGGCATCTTATTTTCGGTGCGATATATCGTTGAATTGTTTTTTATATCTCCGCTAATGCGATAGTTGTCCGATACAGTTTAATTGCATCTGTCAACCCTGGTATAGGTGGGGAGAGGTGGAGGAGGGGGAAAAGGGGAAGGGGAATGGGAGAAAGAGGCCTGTAACCTTTGTTGCTTGATTTGAAGAACTTCTCAATATCGTCGTTTTTTTCTATGGAAACCTTTATCAAAATTCTTTCGTCATCACAAAAATAGGGAAACTTATTTCTTGTTGGGACTGTCTATTGATTTGCGAAATTTTCTTTCTTTTCCCTCAAACCTCCAAATTTTTCCCGCCGAGTTTCCCGTGCGGGCAATCAGGACTAATTTTCCCCCACTTGAGAATCCTCTATATAAAAGCATTCGTTAGAATCAGTCAGTGCGTCCGCCGAAATCTGTTGTGTTGTCCTTGAACAAAGCCCGTAATCGCCATGACTTTCTGCACTTTGTGGGGATGGGTACTGAATGGCGTTATTTAACAAGGAATTTGTACTATTTTTGAGGGAGAATGACTATGCGGAGAGGAAAAGCTATTTGTTTCTTATGCTGATATATGTGGTATTCGGTAAAGAGGCTGTAGCTGCAGCATTTCCTTATGCTGCTTTATGTGGAGGAGGGCTTTACTCGATATGTTACGGTATATGCTTGGTGAAGGCGATCCGTAAAGACATTTTTGTTTGAAGAAAGTATTCTATTAATGGTTATAAATGTGATTAGCTTGTAGCTTGTAAATATCTGTTCTTACTAGCAGTTTATCTGCATATTCCGTTAACCGATCAGCTAGTTTCTATATTCTTTAACCTTCTTACAATATAGAAAAACATAAAAATCAGGCACATAAATCACGTTTAAAATTCTATTCGATCACATCGCGTATGGAGTAATTTCACTGACTGTATAATTTTGGAAATATTATGATTTTTTCAATGTGGAATTTATCGGCGGAACAAAAAGTTATTAAGCATTTCAAATTTATGAACGTCAACTTCTAAACTGGTGCTCTTGTTTAAGATGTCATTGCATAGCGCCACCATCGCTGCTATAGTCTTCTCGTCGAGCACACTACTACTATGTCTATTCGCAATTTCGTCAATCTGCAATGATGTGAGCAATATCTGGGCTGAACTCGACTCGGAAATGAGTGCTTTTAAGGTAAGTAAACTTTTTGTGACGATAGTGAATAATTTTTTTGCCGTAAGAGGTGCATAATCTATTCCAACAAGCTGAAAAAAAATTACAATTTCGCATGAAATGACCTACTATATCACCTCTTATCATAAGCAATAATGCTTGTTTGGTGTGTTGATGATAACGAATACGAACATTTCAGTTGCGACTTATGCATATAGGAGATGGATTAATAGGTCACTTTTCGGAAAGCTGAATAGTTTATGCCTTGTATTTTCATTCCAGAAAGATTTGGGCACATTATTTCAGAAAATCTTATATCCAGCTTGACGTTGAATTTAGTACGGCCTTTTTTTCGTTTAGTGACAGCACTTAGCAAAAACTCGAGATATCCCCTCAAATTAAGTTCATCTTTTGGCAGGTTGGAATTCTGCAATTGAACTTGACGGAGTAGATAAATTATTACTCAGACAACAAAAAAATTAATGAGAAGCAGACTATAGAGTAGGCATCCATAAGAGAACTGTTGTATGAACATCCGACGACCCCCGAGGAAGTCGGCCATAGAGATCTCCATCTCCCTCTCTTCCATCCTCCTCTCCTCCCCCCTCACTCATGCGCACTACGTCCTTAAAGAAATTTTGCGAGTACGTTAACAAGTTGCCAACACTATTGTTGTACATTAATTCAGTAGTGCGTCATTTCATAAACAAATACCAGAGAATGTGAGAGTGTGGCTCATTTCATCCCAACAGCTCACAACGTCTGATAACATAAGCGAAAGAATTCCAATTTTAAAACATTTTCTCGTTATATGCGCATTCGGATAGCAAAAAAGTACGTTTCAATAACACTCTTTTTCGTTTGTTACGGCTCTTATTTGCCATGAGCGAAGGTCGTATCTATATATACGATGCGTTGACAGAGTGCTGTTTACACAGCATGTTCATTGCCTAAAGATCTTTTACAACAAATTAATGTTTTTGAGCAAATCAAAGTCAGTTCAAAATTGAATGTTGAATATTAAAATCGAAATGTTTAAGCTGCATAGTTGTTTTTTTAAAATTTTAATTGATGCCAATGTTTTATTTGCTGCTAACATTTTTGTTATTTTTTGTTATCTCAGCAGTTATCTTGCTTACTGATTAAATAAAATATTCTGTTCGGTTCGATTCAATTCGATTCGATTCGATTCGATTCGATTCGATTCGATTCGATTCGATTCGATTCGATTCGATTCGGTTCGGTTCGGTTCGGTTCGATTCGATTCGATTCGATTCGATTCGTCGGTTCGATTCGATTCGGTTCGGTTCGATTCGATTCGATTCAATTCGAGAAATAACATGAAGCTAATCGGGCGAAGTTAATTTTGATGAAGGCAAGAATGCGTTGTTTTTATGAATCACAACAGCGAGTTAGATGAAGAATACTTATGTTATGCCCATTCAATATTTTGTATTTGAAAACCGTTTGCGCTATCACTGTTATAATGGCTGATAACTGATTTGACGACCATTTTATCACCTAGATATGATGAGAAGTCGTTAGTAACACTAAGGAATCGCAAAAGAAATCGTCTATTTAATCTTAAAGAGATCAAATAAGTGTAAAGAAAGTTATCAAATTGAGTGCCTAACATTGTACTTCACCCTACTCGTGCAATCACGGACGCATTAAGCAGACTGTTATTGTTGAGGTGATGACGGATGATCTATGGCAAGATATGCTCACCCTTGGTGCGGGCACTCCAGCAAATCGTTTGAGGCGTCAAACGGGCTATCTTGTTGACGTACCAAAAACTCCTTCGTCTGTAGGAGGTTCTGGCGGCGGTGGACGACCTGGCGGTTATGGAATACAAGATGTTCCACCTAGCTCACCTGGAACTTATGGCAATCCCCCTTCAGGTAGCTATGGGGAGTTTGGTTCCCCTGCAGATGCTACTGGAAGTGGCGTTGGACCATTGTTTCCGGGAGGTGCACCACCTGAACTCCCAAGTAATTTTTAAACGCAATCATTTTTTTTCCTGAACAGTATTTCACTTCATAGTTTTCTTCGCTCACGATAACAGTAAGCAATGTGAGTTATAGACTTTTACAAACCGAAGAAGAATCAAATATTGCTTTTGACTTCAAATAATGAAAGCAGCCTCAAAATGACGTGAATTTCGGAAGATTCTACTCTGAAAAAAACCACTACTGTTTGCTGCTGCCGCGAAGTGACAGCAAGGAAATAAATTTCCATATTGGCTTAGGTCATTACAAGGTGACTGGAGTTTTAGGATATGGCAAGAAATGAGCCGAAGTCCTCTGTTTTCAGGCGCAGGTTTACCGGTTGCTCCGGGTGGGCCTGGACATGGACAAAGTCAGTCGAATGCTGAAGCAAGTGTAGGTAGACCAGGCGGACCTGAATTTCCTGGAGGACCGCGCGTACCTGGACATCTCGGAGGAAGTTCAGGTGCATCAGGAGGAGTCCCAGGTGGCCCTGGTGGCGGTCAAGCAGAACCAAGCAGCGGTCCGGGCCGATCAGACTTTCCTGGCAGCGGTGTGCCGGCCCATCCCCAACCCCAACCTGGAGGTTCAATTGGACGGCCTGGGCAATCTCAGACACCATCAGGAGGCGGAACGTTTACACCGTCCGGTTTCCCTAGAGGACAATGCAGTAATTTATTAAGTTTCCATTTTTTTAAATCGGTCTTTTATTTAGTCAATATGCAAGAACTACATCTGCGATAATAATAAGAACGATCAATACTCGCTTCAAGAGAAACACATCGCTTAATTAAATGTTCTTTCGTTTGTCGACGTTCCATCGTTACAGAGTTCGACAAACTGAATCGATATTTGGCGCTCAGATGACATCCCTCGGCAGTTTTGTGTTCAAAAATAAAACGAATTCAAGTAAACTATTCGCCTCAGCCAGTTCAAATGAATTTACTTTGGCGCTGATTAGCAGTTTCCTGATTCCATTCTCAAGAGGATGATCCAGCCACGTCTATGGAAGGAGCTTGGGTCACAGTCTAGCTTTTCATAGGCTTTAAGTGTCATCGGCATTAGAAAACCTTCAGATGCCTTTAAATGCTAAATAAAATTACCTACGATGCTCGTAATCGAAAACCACGTACCGTATAGTATTTATGTAGCCTAAAGACGAGTATCAAAGCTAATCTTTGTTCACCTTAAAGAACCTATTTTCAGCTCATCAAAACTGTGCTTTCCTGAATGAGTCTCTTGAAAATCTTTTATCAGTGTTCTTTCTTTTATCCATGTTTAATATTAAATTCCGTAAAATTATTGAAATTCTGTTGCTCGTCGAATTTCTGTCACATTATCAAAACCTTATGTCACGCTAAAGGCGCATTTCTATGTCCTTTTTTTTGCAGGTTGTGCGCTCGAAAATCCCTGTCCTCCTGGACCACCTGGACCTAAGGGTGAAAAAGGAATTACTGGTCCTAACGGTTTACCGGGAAAAGATGGCAAGAGCGGATACGATGCACAAGACGTTCAACTTCAAGGTCCTGTTGGCTGCTTCAACTGTCCCGCTGGACCACCTGGGCCACCAGGACCTCCTGGAAGGCCTGGAATTCGCGGCATGAGAGGACAAAGAGGACAACCAGGAACGCCTGGTAGAGACGGAAGTCCTGGAGCAGGTGGAGAAATGGGACCACCCGGACCAGCAGGTTTCTTAAATTCAATTCCACAATGCCTTAAGACTGGGTCTTTCCATGAACTGCGATTGCTTCTTCCTTGCTAATGTTATCGCTTTTGAAAATGCGATCCAGTCGTTATGGCATATCTTATTACCTTTAAATGATATTGGATGACCGCTCTCAGCATCATTTCGCTTTGCGTTAAAGCAAATTCATTTAGAAAGTTGATGAAATCGTTTTTCATTAGAGAGGTGAAACAAGTTGCTTGACTCTGGAGGAAAAAAGTCTGAAAGAAATATTGAAAAAAAAAAACAACTAAACATTGCCTGGCGAAGAAGTTATGTTGATGTTTGTAATGTTGAAACTTCATACTAATTTTGTTTTTTAACAATTATCATATTTGTTTTAACTCAATCGAATGTGCTTTCCAGGTGACGTCATTTGCAAACTGAATACACCTAAATAATGAAATTTTGCAAACATCATGAAGTTTACTGAGAAATTTCCCCTAATCCTCCTCCCTAGTTAACGTACCTAAGACTTTTATGTTTGCTGAGGGTATAATAGCAGTCTTCAAAGTAGTTTGCAGTTTCAAAATAATTTCGTAACTGTTTTTTTTTCGCAACGTCGCCAACAATTTCTTTTTGTTTCAAAATAATCTTTTCATCAAGAGATTTCACGACTATATGCATGTGTAGTAAATTTTAGGAATTTGTTCTGACGATAATGAAATATTAAAGGATCAGATGGAAAGCCAGGTCAACCCGGAGAAAAGGGCGCAGACGCCGAAAAAATTGTCGGTCGTAAAGGAGATCGTGGACCAACTGGAGATCAAGGTGATGAAGGGCTACCTGGTCCTAAAGGAAAAGATGCACAACCTGGGCCTCCAGGAGTACAAGGTGAACAAGGGCAACCAGGATTTCAAGGATCTCAAGGTCCCGACGGAGAACAGGGACCGCAAGGCCCACCAGGAAATCCCGGCAAAGATTCTGAGGTAAAATTAAATTGCACTAAACTTTTTAGCATTTTTTTTTAGAATTTTACGGATAATGCACACCCATAATGCATCTTATAGATTTCTATGCAAGATCGCTGATTATCATTAGTTAGGAAGGCCGATGAAAATATGGCGCACAATGAGTGTTCCATCGTCGAACTCGTCGTCCATGTATGTGAGTATCATTTTGAAATAGACTCGAAAGATCAGTGCTTATTTGCCTTAATGCAAAGAGACGTTGAAGTGTTGATACGATCACATTTTTACATTGTCCGTTAGTGTGAACATCAAACGAGCATTCCTGATAGACGGAGCATATCTGACTGTGAAGAACTTATGCGATTTTAATTAATGAAGAATAAAAACGTAATGGCTTCAAAAGAATAATTACGAACAACAAAACGCTCAATTGCCAATCTTCTTTTGATGCGCCGAAATTCTCTTATTGCTTTTGTAAGAGAGCGATAGTGCTGCATCTGTTCGATACAATGCTTATACAGTTGTGTAGTGTTTTTAATTCTTATTTTAATGTAATTATCATATAATGTAGCAGTTTATTTAGTACTGTCCATGTCCGGCACGTGAAGACCGTGGCGACGAACAAGGATATAGAGGAGGCCAAAAAGGAAGGAAAGGCAGTGGTGGAAG
Source organism: Toxocara canis (assembly GCA_000803305.1). Lineage (NCBI taxonomy): Eukaryota > Metazoa > Nematoda > Chromadorea > Rhabditida > Toxocaridae > Toxocara > Toxocara canis. The sequence goes on from JPKZ01000739.1 coordinate 23,007, forward strand.
CAGTGAGCGTGGTGAAGGTGGCGGACGTGACAAGGGAGGTGCTATTAGTCAAGGTGGTAGACGCGGCGGTGGGGAAGGTTCAACTAGTGGTAGTGCGGCTGGAAGCAGCGGTGAAGGACCAACATCGGGCGAAGAAAGAGAACGCGGCGACGGCGGCGGCAGTGGTGGGGCAACAATTACAGAAACAGGTGAAGGGAACCAGTATAATGGTGGAGGAGGTGACTTTGGAGGAGGAAGACAGAGCGGTGGTGGACGTTCAGGTCACGGTGGTCGTGGAGGCGGAGGCGGAGGCAGCAATACGGTGGGTAGCACATACGGATCAGATGGAGGAGGCTATGGTACACCAGATGACGACGAGCCACTTTATGGCAAGTTTCCCCCCGGTGGTGCCGGCCCTGTTGGAGACTACAGAAAACATCGATATTAGCGATCATTTTATGCTCCGTAGAGCTTTCTCCATTACAGAATACGTTGAGAAAATTGGCCACAGATTTTCGATTTACGTTCTAATCAAAATGTCTCTTCGAATTTTTAGTAAACTCGGTCGCTGACCTTCATTTATCTGACACTGCTAGGACCCTTTGTTTAATTTTCCTTTTTCACCTTCTCTCTCTTCCCTCCCCCCCTCCCCCCTCACACCTTTCATCGGCGCCAACTGTTTACTCCTAGGGACTTAGAAAACTAGAATTGATAGCTTCCTACTCAGTAGGGAGCTATAAAGTTACTCCATAGAATTACTACCCAGTAGCGAAATACAGAGTAATTCTTTTGTACACAGAAAACGGAATCAAAGCTGTCTTTGCTCTCCCCACTGTATGTTATTCGCCATAGATTTTTGATAACTTCGTCCATTCTATTCCAGCTTATTCATTTGTTTTTTAATGCTGCTAATAACTCATTGTCGTTCTTCTCTCATAATCTGCGTATTTTGATTTACCGTATTCCTTGACAATAATACCTCTGTCTCCTGTCTTGATTCGTCGTTCTGCATGGAATGTGAATAAGAATAAATAAAATAGCCAAAAAAGTTACTTCATCTTTGAGTGATATACGTACTGATGTGGTAAAACATGAGAAATTCAAAGCCATAACGTTATATCACAGCCACTTTTAAGCTGTGAGCAATGAACGGAAGCTTCAGAATTCCCAACTAACATAATATGTCTTAAACTACCCCATAAACTGTACCTTAAAGTATTGCTTCGACAGAAAACAGAACAGCATAAAGCAAACAATTCATTCAATCTTCATATAGTTCTATTGTGCTTCGCTTTGCTTCCCGGTCAATTTTCAGAACAAATAGAACAGCTTCGAAATAGAGCGATTACCATTATTCCAGAGTCGAGCATATTTACAAATCAGTTTTTATCTTCCTTCAGTCTACAGTTAGTTACCCATCGCAGACGCATTTTGACAAGGATGAAATATGAGTGGTTAACACTGCGTCCTAACTGAATGCGTATGCAGATGATTTTTTTTTTTTTGCAGAAGTCTCACTTCGTTCTGTCTTTAGTAGTTAAGGTAAAAGGATATACAAGAAATATACAAGGATAAACTTTATAAAATAAAGTTCTAAACTTAATATACAAGGATATTCCTAAACTTTATAGTATAAACGGCACAAGCATAATTTACAACTGATTCCCATTTTGATGAGTCCAGTGAGGTAAGGAAAATGACTACGGGAATTTTTTACATTTTCTGAACGATGGAAAACCATCACCCTCGTCGGCAGAATTTCCAGCTGATTCGCGAGTTAAAATATAATGAAACAACATCTCTCCACTCAGTTCTTAACCGAAATTCTTCTCCGTATCGTAAGGCGCCGACTTGATATGGCGCAATTGGTGTTCTTTAACAACAATGCTGAATATATTTTGAAGGCTTCAAGGATGAACAGAAATTCAGATTACAGGCAATAATTTGAGACTATCAAACGATATCGTTTGCCGTTCGCAATTGCTTAGCTGCAAACAAATTTTTGCACTCAACGCTGTTTTCGTTGTTGGTGATAAATGCACATAAAAGCAATTGCAGATCGAATGACGGAAAAAAAAAGAAAAGAAAACAGCAACAACAGGTTTGCCGTTTCTTTGAAGTTGCAATTCCTCATACAAGTTATCTACGCGTCTGTCTCATCGCTGTGTCAAAACTCCACTTTGCCAACATCCCGTAGTAGTGCATGTGCTGCCTCCATTTTGTGTCTGTCCGGCAGCTCCGGTCCAGAAACCACTGAAGCCAGAGTTGGAAAACGTTGTAACCACTGAAGCCAGAGTGGAGAAACGTTATGACTTCGTTTTTTTTTCTTTTTCAAATAGCCAATCCAAAACATCTGGCCGATCGTAAAATGCTTGCAAGTTTTTTTTAGCACGTTTGAATATTGAGGTCTGTGAGTCGAATCGAAGTAACGTATAGGAGTAATGTAATATGTTCCAAAACGTTGTACCTATAACCTGCTATCCTAAATCGCAAGGCTTAGATTTTAATGTTAGATAATACCTACAACGTTTTGGAAAATATTAGATTGCTTCTATTTGCTACATCGATTCAACTTACAGACCTCAACACTCAAAGATGCTAGAAAACTGCCAGCATTTTACGATCAACCAACTTGTGTTTCAGGTCGGCTATTCCAAAAAAAAAAACGAGGCCTTCAATTGAAGATCTCTAGATGGAGCTATCGGATCAACTAAAACACCAGTGCTTACAGTATATGCGAGCATATACTGTAGGAACTGAACATTATTTATCGAGTCGTTTGTGGAACCGGGTGGTCTGATGGAATCATCAAAGAGTATATCGCGGTAGCCCGATTATCCATGCTTGATTTTTTTTTGTTTTTTTTTAACCATTCAAAATTGCTGACTTATTTATAGCGAGCGCACTACATTACAGGGAACTCACTCATTCATTCACGTCCATGTCGTTCATCAATTCAAATTTAGCAGCATAACTCTTCAAGAGCAACAAAAGTAACCAATGACAGTAATAAAAAACTCTAATGAAGTTCTGAATAAAGTTTTTTCTACTGTTTGGCGGTTTCGGTTAATATTTCAGTCCGTCTGTGTTCTATCTGAAAAGTGATTAATGAAGTTCTGAATAAACAGTTTTTTCTACTGTTTGGCGGTTTCGGTTAATATTTCAGTCCGTCTGTGTTCTATCTGAAAAGTGATGGCTTTCCATTTGGCAAGTATCGGTGCAGTATTTCGGTGATCGAAGTCTTCTGTGCCATTCGATCGCTTTCCCTTCTTTCGCTTTCGGTTTGTATACATCAAAAAACACCGCACACGCATAGAGAAGAGCAGAAATTCTCCATTAAGACAGTTGAATTTTTTTACAAACCGTCGGAAGTTGTTTCACTTTTCAACAGTATCAAGTCATTGAATTTCGGATTTGGCACAATCCGAATTCAGCGCACTATTCAAATTCTCGTCCGCAAACTCATTTCTCAGAATAAACCGTATCAGTCGCTTGCGTAAACTGAATATTTATGAAAAAAATGGAAAAGTTTTTAGAAAAGTGAAAAAGTTCGACTCTTGTCGGCGATTTTCTTTCCCCTCCTGTACTCACTCACTGGAGTTCACCACTGGATCGATTCCTAAACTGCTAAGTTCTCCGTTCCCTGAGTCCTCAATACATATGCAAATAGATAAGAGTAGTATACATTGCAGAAGTGAGGCAAGTGAAGGGTTAGAGGTCAAGAAAAAAGAAAAAAGAAAAGGGCTTGAGTAATTCAGTTTGCTCTATTCAGGTTGCTCATAGCTAGTTTCCTTTTAATTTAGTCTCGAAATTTTTTCACATTCGTTTCCGGCTGTTATATATTTTTGCGGGCAACATTTTATCCAATATCCCTATCGCAACAATAAGAACAACTTATCATAATCGATTTTTAAACATATTTATTCAAGATGAACGAAATGGTCAAAAATGAATGTTTGATGATCATGGGCGATTATCGAAGAACACTGGTAACTGGAGTCGTAGTAAGTCGCTAAGATAAAACGTTCGCATATCATATGCGAAAAAAAAAACATAAGCTATGCATTTTATTTTCTCGAGTAACTAAGACCCCAAAAGTGTACAGTAGAAATGTCGAAAAATATTTACAATTTTACGAAGCCATTAAAGTAAAGACAGTTAGACTAATTTCATGTGAAAAAAAATAGGTTATATCAAATACATCGATGAACACTCGATGAGGAATTTGTCGGTACCTCGTCAAGAGAATGATGAATGAATGTATCATGCTGAAAACTTAAAATATATTAGGGAAAGAAAAAATAAAAACTTAGCGAAAATTCGGACCAATGGCCATGTTTTCTTGCTACTCAAGGTGACATCTTTCTTATCAGCTAATACATGCTAAACTTACTGCGCCATACTATTTATCATTATGGAATATGATATTTTATTTTTTCTGCTTACTTTACGACATTTTCGAATCTATAGTGCGGTATAGGTACAGTATAAGAAGGTACAGGTACAGTATAAGAAGGTACAGGTACAGTATAAGAAGAAGTAGTAGTGATAAAACGTTGCATAGAAGTCCTTTTTTAAACCATTTTTTCTTACCAAAAGAGTCGTTTTAATTGAAATTCCCGAGACTTCATACCTTCTCATGGAACTAGTTTTTTGAGATTGGCTGTCACATGGACTTAGTACGTACCTATCTCAGAGTTGTTCTTTGATCGAATCTCTGAAACGAATCTTGAACGTGTCCTCCACATCGTTCCCCCCCCCCCTGGCCCCACCTCCCCTACCTCTTCAGGAAGCATTAAATGAATGAGGACTACAAAGTACTGTTTAAAATCTCGTCTATTTCATAATCTTTTCTGATCATCGATCATATTTCTCGCTCATAAAAGGTATGAGAGGCTAAAGGGAATGGCAAAATGTTCTTTAATTAAATTCCGAACCATAGCACTTATTGAACAACGCGAACGATCGGTCTTTCAGGCATTTCGAGGACCGGGTCCTGATCTTTACTCCAGCTGTTCAGCAGGGCTTGCTCGTCGTTCGCCTCCAGCATTATCGACTCATCTAAAACAATACGACTTTTTTTTTCATCAAAGCATTTTCAAAATTCAGCTGCTTTACTTCAGTCTCTTTTAAATATCCTCTGAACCAAAAATTTGTTGCTAAACGAATCAGTTGATCAATTTTCTCAATAATCTACTCGAAAAAACTAACATCTTTCTTTTGTGGTCTTCCCGAATTTTTGAGCCATGTTTCTCTCCATTTTTAAGCGATGAGAATTCGCTGTAATATTCAAGACCTTTCAGTGTCACCTTCAAGCCATCAAATGTCACCTGTACTAGGGATCAAAGGCGTATCTTGGGTGGCCGTACTTTGAGGAGCAGGCGTCTCTACTCCAACAGGACTCGTGCCTTCAGCTGGTTCCGGTTGGTCCAGCTCCATGCCGGATACCTCATCTAAATCGATCGCGCCTTCGGGAGTCTAAAATAGCTCACTTATTATTTACTGATGGAAGGATTTCACAGAAAGTGAAACAGTTTTGTTAACTGTACAAAAGTTGAGCATTAATTATTTAATAAACATAATCAGCCATAGGTTTTGTTCGAAGCAAAAGATAATAACTCAATAAACATTACAAGAAAAGAATCATTTGCCCAGCGCTAGCAATGTTACTCGCTAGTCGATCGACGGACCCGACCTTTTTCATATTCGTCTTATACAAAAACGTACGGTCACAATAAATGATCCTAATTGAAATGATTATCAAGCGAATTTGACGCCAAAAAAAAGCTAAGGTAGAGAATATAGGAACCAACAAAATTCACCGTTGCAGTTTTTTGAGTGTGTTTCTGAGTGTTAACTATGGGAAAGAAAGCTAAACGTTGATACTCATAAGGTCACTTTAATGATCTCTGCGGACGCAAAATTTGAACCAAATCCATAACCACACCATAAGCTTCCCCCGAAACTCGATCTTTAAGTACATGATTGTTTTAAATGTTGAGCATTGCAACTAATGATGGGATATACCTGAGTTGTAGCTTGAAGGCTGAGGGCCGCAATATCCTGAATCGCAGGACGAATTTCGCTGTTTAACTTCAGGGCCTCGTTTTCGAAAAATCTGCAAATTTTGCGCGGTTTATCTACATTTCTCGACTTAAAAATTTCTCATCTGCTTATGGGTATGCTCTCAACAATTTTCAACGATGGAAACCTCATTAACTAGTCAAGGAAATGAATGGATAAAGATTAGGAATATTCGTGAAAGTTTAACCAAAAAACATTTGCCCAGAACATTTCTTAGGAGGAAATTTTAAAACAGTAGACATCACTTTATCGCTCATCAAGAATGACCGAAGGACTGTGTTTTAATGCTGATGACTATGTTGTAACCGATATCCTGTGACGATTTTGTATGATGTAAGCGTTTAAGTGATAAGATCGACTCCTTTTGCACAACAACGTCTGGGTGATCGCATTCACAGGAGAGACTACATGTAGTGATCAGGGCCGTAACCAGGATTGGCAGTCGGAAAGGGGAGGGGGGAGGGGGAGAGGAGAGGGGGAGATCGGAAAGCTTAAGTGACCATCATTAGGGTAACAGAGCAACGCGGGGGAAAAACAATGGTATATCTGAGAATTTCAGAGCAAACACCACCAGTTACGTCTATCCTCGTTCAAAAATTGAAAGGATTTTTTTTCGGAAGATTTTCCTCAGCTGCTGTCATTATCGGTAAGCCATGATTTACGAGCCCCATAATTACCCGTGTCAGTGAAAGTTTGAATGGTACAAGAAGACCCTATTACCCCCTCTCTCTCCCCCCCCTCCCCTCTCCGACAACCCGTCCTTTCCCCTTTCCTTCCTTACAGGTACTAATCACTGTTCCTCCAGTCATAATAATCCAAATCATTTTGATGCTCTTTAAACGCGTTTGCGTTGTGAATGTCGGTTGCAATTGTTTTTCATTCATTTTTTTTGTCTTACTCCTGCCTTAATTAGAGAGGGGAAGAGCGTGAGTCGCATGATGGTGATTTTTTACTGAAAACATTCATCGATTTTTACGTGAAAGGGGATTTTCAACTCTTGCTTGCCTCATCTGTGCATAAATTAGCGCACATGCTAAAGGTTATCTATGAGTGGGGCACGTGAGTTGGAGTTGTATAGGACGTAATTTGCAGCTGATGTATGTGTAATTTATAAACCAGGATTCAACGAAGAATCCAAGGTCCACGAACGTTTTAGCTTAAAATAACTGCAAATTACGTCCTATACAACTCAACTAACCTATAAAGCAACTTCCCCACCGTCTTTGCGAGTATTACGGTACTCAAAGGTGTAGCGGAAACATGATCTGCTTCTATCCCTTCCCCATCTTTCACAAACCATACAAGAAGTGATGCCTATATGACGACATTAACTTTAACTTTGATATCTGTACCATGATCGCCAGCATATGTGAGTAAAGGAGATGAAAATAATGTTTCTGGAAAAGTTACTGGTAAATTAATTGGATTATTTACCTGAAGAAAGCAGCAAGAGGGTCTGGGCGAGGTGTTGAAGAAACACTCTCATTGCTAGTCGATTCTTTAAATGGTATAGATGTGCTCGACGGTTGTTCCTCTGGCTCTGCGACTGTCGATCTACGTGGGAACGAGTCGGCAATCATTATTTTTGGCATCTCCGTAGATGACGTCTCAGTGGTTATCTGCTCAACTTCCTAGAAAATATGCAAATTAAATGGATTATTCACTTCAAAATTAAATATTTTTCTTCCAAGTACGACAAACGGAAAGAATATTTTTGCATGTGAAAGCGATCCTGATAGGCAGCAACATAAAACCTTCCCATAAATGTCAAAAATTTTTAGAGGAGAATGTGAAAAGTTTTAATTAAGGATTCCAGTTCGACTAATATTATGATGAAAGTTCCCGTGAGTTATTTAACTTCCCGTGAGTTATTTAAAAAGGAGGGAATGGAAAGTGAATAGATAGCATGATAGATAATGGACGCTCTAAACTTCCCTACATTTACGTAACTTGGAAGTCATTAGGCAAGCAAATGAGACTGCCGTTCTAGAAAAAGTAATGAATGAGCTTTTAACGCATCTTAGGCAAATGAAGACAACAGTCACTAGTGACATTCATTTTGATCGATCTGTTCTGCGAGGCATCAGGAATCCTTTAACTAATAAAATATACATATTTTATGTAATGAAGTCAAAACCAACAAAATGAAAAGGCATTTTCATTGCAATTTTCTTTTTTTTTGCATTTTGCAATAGTCGAAAACTTTGAACGAAAATTTTGCTTTATTATCGTTGACTTTATGAATTGATTGCATTTTGTTGAATTATTTAATTTTGAAATTCTTGTGCATAGACTACTTGCCAATATTGTGTTTTAACATTGCACAAAGTTTTAAATAAACATTGTCTTTTTTTTGCAAAACAACGCTTTGCAGTAGCTAGTCACATTTCCGAATATCATAAAACTGTTAAGGAAGCAGTAGTTAAAGAAGCGAAAAAAAAAACGCGCTGAAATGAATATTTTTAGGAGTGCGAAAACCTGTTTCAACTGTGTACTCTCGGCTGATTCTCTGGCGTCCGCTTCACGTTGAAGTTGGAGTGATTGTTGTTGAAAAATACGGAAAATTTCGTCGCTTGTTCTCTCTTGCTTTTGCAAAGCGTCATCGCCGTTAGTTTCCTAAAATTGTAAGTGTGTACAAATAGTTTTTTTTTCTGGAACATGGCATCACTCATAGATGAGTATTGACGCCATTGACGCAAGAATTCGTTGACATGATTTTTAAATTTCAACCAGACGGAATGAAGGTTAATGAGCACCGATAGCGTCGGCATTTTAAATGAATATCGTTAGAAAAATACATGGGCAAAACAGCGTGCAAAAACTCAGAGAAGTCAATTCCAAGACGTTGTTAGAGTTAGTTGTATTGAAGGGGTGTTTATAATGATTTCGATGTTACATTCATGAAGGCGAGGGATGCTAATATCGGAATTTTTTATGACATTGATAATTTACTTTCTGGATGAGCATTTTATGTCTGCATGCTTAACCGGCAGCACAACGGCATGAACGAACATCGTTTGAAAGAGCGTTTCTTGAACTTGATGTTAAAGAGCGCCTCTTGATGCGGTCAGCGGCTTAACTCGGGAGTTCCTACGACACTACTAAGGGAAAAGTCAATTGTAACTACGTGGTACAACAACTGTTAGTACAGCTTGCACACGTTCTATATACTATACGTGTAGTGGTGATATTACGAGCGAGTGCTTCGTGCGGAACCATGGCTGGGCAGGGAAGCGGAGGGGAAGAAGCAACTTTGTTTTGGTTTTCTAGTACAACCTATATTTCACGAAAAACTAATGCATCATTACTTTTGTCGCAGAAGTTACTTTCAGAGGAGTTTAAAATCATCGTCACTATGGCGATATTTCGCTGCCGGCTTGCCGTACCTGTTGTTGGTCCATGTCTTGCGCAGTTTGCTGCATTTTCCAAATCTCATTATGAATCTCTGGGTTTGATTGGTCGTTGCTTTCTGTCGCTTCTTCTTGCTGTTCTTGACGCGAATTTTCGACCTGCAAAATACTGTATCCATATATCTGACCACATAAGAACGCCCGCAATGTGCTAGCTTTCGCAGAACTAAACTCACTTAGAACAACTGTCAAAGATCCACAGCAATGAAGCGCCTGTTTATATTTTATGCATGCCTGAGAAAGGGAAGTTACAAACGTGCAAGGAACGCAACTGGCAAATGCCTTGCAAGTGTTTGAAGGACTAAGGTGATCATGCCTTCGTCCAGAACATGCAAATAAAATGCGCGGTCAGAAATCTTTCTGAATATGTGAGCAGTCAGAGCGAAACCTGCGACTGCGCTAGAAGTCGTCGGAAGATAGCGTCGCGATCAACCTTGGGATCGGCTTGCATCGCAGCAAAGATCTGATCCGCAGATGCATCATGAGGGCGAACCATCGGCAGTTCGGGCGTCTGCAAAAAGCGATCGACTTTTCATTAACTCAGAGAATCATCTTGCTGTTTATGTATTGATCTTTGAAGGTCGATTTTAGCATTTGTTCGCATATAAAATAGCAATTTCAAAACAGTCAGAGATATTAATAGGTAGTAGCTGTCATACAAATTTTAAAGTGTGTTCTTCACAACCATCCCCCTTATGATCGTATATATACTTCAGTTCCCTACAATATCAAAGTGGCGATTCAGATTACACATGAGCATCCTCAACCTCTCATTTCAGAATTCTTGTGGACTTATTCGCGGGCACTCTGGAAGCCGTTAGGGGACCTTAAGCTATTAAGGCGACCCGAAAATCACTTTGATAACTATGAAATGTGCAACTCTGCTAAACAATCAAAGCACTTAGAAATTTTATGTCTTGAAACGTTCAGCGCTAAAAAACATTCTCAACAGTTCCAACTCTTTTCCGTGCTTTTCACAAAATTTTCAATTCAACCCAATGCGCTTTGGAGGATTGAACGATCACTTCTAAAAATTTTATAAATATGGACCGGAGGGTATATATAAACAATATCGTCTAGTAATCGTTAATTCTCACAAAGAAAAACATCCTGTTAAGTTACATCGTTATTAGCTGAAGTGGTCATTTGAAAGTAACAGAAGCTGAAAAAATTCAATAGCATCCGTTTTTCAAGAGATGGAACGCAACAGAAAAAAAAAGCAGAATCTGCTTCAAGTTCACTTAGAAGGAATACACCTCACCTCAGCTTCATGCGATTCGTCGAGCTGCTCGGCGACCTCCTGCTGCGGAATCATCGGTTGCCTGCGCGAGGGTTTGTAAATTTCGTCAAGAAATCAACTCAGTTATGAAATTTGAAATGTTCCTTTCTAGCACTGCGCAAAAAAAAAATCTGTTTTCGGTGAACAAATCTCATGAACACATGTTGCACTTGTTGTTCATGTATGTGATTCCTGCCATGAACAGGGAAAAATAAGTGAGAACGCGCACCTGAGAATGGCATACAATTTGGGCTTGAGTGACTCACACATATTACACCAGCCGATTTCATAAACTGCTCTCGAATGATGAAAATTCAAAATTTTACCCAACCAGACTCTCGAGCCTAAAAAATCGTTTTCAAACGCTTTGGAAAACTTTTCATTGGAAGGGCGCATTTTGGTAACATGGTATTTATGCGCGTTTGTGTTTGTCTTTTCATTCGGTGATTCCAAGGCAAGAACCAGTAAAGTTTGAGTTGCACAATTTGGTAGATGCAACTTGCACTCTAATACCACTTCCAACACCTCTTATATTCAGTTTCCAACGTGCCCGCCAGCTCCGGGTAGAGCTAGTCCCTTGAAGAGAATAAAGTTTTGCATGCATTTTATAATTGGTTGGGTGGCACGTTCAATCGGCTTGGTGGCAAAAAGGAGGTCAAATATTTGCGTGCACTTTCACCATTTGAATTTCATAATGGACCTATCCGTCCGCAAAAAAAAAGCGATTCTTCAGTAGGAGATTCGCTTTTCTTGTATGAGCGGATTTGTATGAGCGGTCGATTTCGATAACATTCAAGTTTTCGTCATTTACGAACAATCTGTAGAGCCGACTGGTTTCTTAGCTTAGTCGTCAAAGCGCATCTCGGGTCAAACTTCTGATATGCGCTCCCATTGTTTGTATGCTAACCTCGGGCGATCAAATGCCAGCCAGAAATGACAGCGAAACGCCTTCGAAACCCTCATGGGCATAATCGATCTTAGAGGCATCGGTTGGCAGCATTAGTGAATGAGTGTTGGAAAACGATTTTTTTCGGAATTGATGATGACTCTCGATGACTGAACTACGGTTTGTGAAACCCTCGATGGAAATAATGAGTGGCTGGACCACTCAACCGTTCGCTGATCGTCTCGATGCATTCGGTGCCATCTAATGTGTGCTATGCTACATTTCCTGTTCTATGTTCGTTATTTTCGTCGCTTGTTTGCACAGAAAACACATTTTTCCCAAGCGTTATGTTCGCGCTTTTCCAAATCCCCGTTAGGACTTTCGGCGGCATAATTTTTAAAAATATATTTTCAAAAGAATTTTTCACGCAGTCTTTGTTCTAACTTGCACAATAGACGACTGACCGAACCCCCTCCCC
>JPKZ01000740.1:0-58673 GCA_000803305.1 Toxocara canis
CGTTGGAAGTGGAATTGAAGAAATGAATGTGCCCTCAAAATACCAATCATAGGGTAATTTTTGAGAGGAATGAGAGCTGCTCTAGACAAGATTAGCTCTACGCAAATTTCTACTTACCATAAGTTCCACTAAGCTCAACCTTTCCTCCCCTACTCAACATAGAAGGCTTTCTGTTCGTGATCGCCAGCTTTCTCTTTTTGATCCTTTCTATCTGTGGCCGCCAGTGATCCTTTCTATTTGTGATCGACAACATAAAGTTTACTTCATCCTTCCTCGCCAGCAATAATGTCCGTTTCCTTTCTACTTAATCGAAATTGTTAGTCTATGTTAGAGTGATATTGTATTTGAAGTAATTTGCTATAAGTATATTCAATTGTTGTTTTTTAATTAAGGTTTCCAAGTACACTTTTCCGTACTTTCTGCTCATACTTGATCATATGTTTGTGATACAACGAAACCAAATGTATGAACTGACTGGTGATTTCCTTGTTAAAATTTATTATCTTATAAAGTACTCGATTTGTTATGCTTAATCATTTTTGCTTATCGGAAAGGTTCTTTCGTATTCCTTCTCTTTAGTTGCTTGCTCTTTGTTGCATTTTTGCCACTTTAAAAAAAAAAATTTTAAATCTACACCGTCTATAACGGGTATGTTTGTTACGAATCCTTCTTTGCTCCTGAAAACTTCCAAAGCTCAAGACCAATTATACGTATACGCTAGTGGTATATCCCCTCTTGTTGCGTAATGAACAAGGGCCGAGCGTCCCCATGAATCTTCTTGTTCCCATTCTGAGATTCTCCATGGTGTCGATACTAAAATCAAAGTGAAGCTCTTTCCGGAGTAAATTTCATCGTTAGAGAGAGTTTTGAAAAGATCCTAGACCAACTCTAAAGCACTCGTCCCCTCGCCCTTCCCCCTTCGACCTCCTCGTTATGAAGAAAAATGTTTATTTTATTGTGATTTCACCAAAAACTTCGTCTGAGATTTCATAAGTGCTCTTTAGTAGAGAATCCTTCATCAACAACATAGCTTTAAGCTTTTTCATTATTAAATCCCACTAATTGCGGATAGAAATCGAAAACAAAGCGTGATGGTCAATCACAATAATTATTTGATAGATAATTATGTTGGGTTCAGAGATATTTACATCTTATACTCCTTGATGAGTATGTACGTTATAAAGCACACTATGCGGACTTCATGCGCATGCATATTTTACAAGTTTGTCTTTCCTCTGTCTCCCTGATTGTTTCAACCGTGAGTTTGCTGAAACCAGAGTTGCGAAATTTTATGTACATCGTAATTTCAGACCTTGGGTTAGTCGGGTGGGGAGAGGGGAGGGCGGGGAAGGTGAGCGAGTAAGCTATGGCTACTTGAAGGTACAAAAAAATTTAATGTAAACTACAACTGGCCTGGTTACGGAATGGCTTCGGAAAACGCAATCCCAGCGGACGGAGGGTATGGCCGAGTGGCTGTACAAAAATGTGTCTGTAATACGAAGGATGTTTCACTATTCGTTGACAGTCAATGAAATCAACTGATCTGATGGCGAAAACTGTCGGAACGCATATCGCACCATCTCTCAGGCACTTTTGTTGATTCTACATCATCAGCTGCTTCAATACGGTGATTTACAATCCTTAACCCCTACCCCTCCCCACCCCATATGAGTTCATCCAACCCTGCCTTGGATCGTCATATGTTTTCATTTCGTATTAATCATGCTTTTGAACAAAATGTGCAATCTCAAGTATGGGCGTTGCAAGATGACATAAGTTTAGATCAATCTTCTTAGCTTATCTTTCTCTCATAATCACGTCAAGTCGGGTTATTTGTGATTCTGCGGGCAAATAGTTTCGAATATGTTCCCGTTAATTTTGCTGACGTTTGGCAGGTGCATTGCATTGTTTTGAAGTGCACAGAAAAGCCGAAAAGAACGATCGGAACGCCAATGCGCTACCATTATCCGAAAGAAACACTTGTAAATTGAGCAATTGCTATTCGGTGCATATCTGCGATTATATTATCCATTGCTGCGGCGGCCGTTACTAATGCTATTGAACGTTGACCTCTTCTCGCAACATTTGCTGATTTGCATTCAAAATAAGCTCTATTTATCAAGTACTTTTTTACAAGCGCAAAAAAAAAACACTCATAATTGAGTTTGTTTACAAGCAACTAATCTTTCAGAGTTAAAATTTACAACCGACAACGATTTGACTACAAAACGATTAATAATCAAGTGTAAAGGTGCAATGCCACATGGCTGACACAATGTATATGAGTCGGCCGTTCCACCCAACAGATCAACCAGTTTCCCAAATTGTTCAGAAATAATGGAAACAGTTTTATTGACTCGATCGCTTTCTCAAATGCTCTACTAACGAATCGCTTTTATGGAGTTTGGCACAAAAATAGTGTCTGTTGTTAAATCATATAGACAAATAAACAAGATAGGCATCAAGCACTTACACCAATTTTCAAATCGGGACTGGAAACCACTGGAGCTAGGACTGTGAAGGACACCAACTCGCCGATCATATATGGACCCGGGTGGAGGGCGGGGGGAGGGAGAGAGGAGGGCGGGAGGAGGGAAGGGCATTCCTATCTTAAATAGGGAAAAGTTGCTTCCATTATCCATCGTCCCTTTGCACAGTTGATCAATTGGATTGCAGGAAAAGTTGTCCTAAGCAGAAGAGCTGTGCAAGCGATCGGGCTAGAAAAAAGAATGCGGACTTCCTTCATTTGAGGGCAATTTACGGAGCGGATGGTTCGATAGTTAGGTAGCCTTTGTCTATAAACGGACCCGTGGAAAATCTAGGGCTATAGTTGTCTACAGCAGCCAAATATCACCACCGTCTCAGCACTGAAATTATCCGGAGGGAGAAACAGGTCGATAAATACATATGTAGGCGGAAACGCAACATTTTCACAAAGCGTTTCGCATATGCGAATTTGCCGAAGTGCATACAGTGTTGAAATGTGGTTTACAGAAATGTTACTGTCACTCCGGTGTAACAAAGACTACATTTTTCGCATTCAGAATTTCTACCTTTTATCTAGAGCCACATAAATTGCAAACTGAAATTAACCGGCTCTTTAGCAGTGCCCACCGTCCGCTTATTCAAAGCAGCCAAGTGATCGTCTTATGCATTCTAAAATTGGCGTATTTCAAAAACGATTTGATTGATGGAATTGATAATGCAATGTTCAAATGTTAATTCCCACCTTACTCTCACAAATACAGTATGTTTTTCTTGCCGAGCGTTCCAAATGATTTCTTTTTTTTGGGGAATATGGAGATTGTTTAAAGAAAAATAGTGTACATTTCGATAATGACTTCACTAATTGCTTCTTGAAGAGGTTATTTATAATTTTTCACGTTTCATTGGACTCAGGCATCTTCGTCAACCTAAGAAACAAGTCGAAAAACAGATCGCTCGATTTCAGTAGATTTAAATTTTTATTACGCCTTTCAGAGAGCTAACCTCACAACGACGGGATTCAAGACAAAATCGCTGCGACGTTTCATAGGTATTGTCTTTCTTCTTTCTCATTTCAGTGTTAATAATGCATTTGGCAAAGTTGTGGTTTACAAAACAAGAAGAATGGGTATAAATGGTGAATTATCGAAAGAAGAGATCGGCTCCTGAGAATTGATGGCGAATAAAGTCAAAGTTGAAGCCTTTTAACGGACATCACTCTTTTCAGATGCGAAAGGAGATTGCTTTGCTGCCTGTACCTTCGGGCATCTTTCCGCCTGTGCGAATGATGGGGAGGTGTAACATTTGAAGAGTTTCTGAGTGCCTGCGACTCCTGGCTAGATGGATACCAAAGTAAGCTTGGTTCGATTTGACGGAAGGAACTCTCTGCTAAATGCATCGAGTTAGCGTTACTATTAAGTGTCTGTGGAAAATTCTTCAGGTTAGCGTTCGTACCCATGTTTGCTGCCACACCTCATGCACTTCATCAAAGTTTGTTATAAGATGCCGTAGCAGTAGACTCAGCAATGTGTCCATGCATAAGGCACTCATTTTGTGCGCCACCTACGCGTCAGTTCGCATTTCCATATGATGTACCGCATACGTTGTATACATAAACACGTAACGCGCCACTAATTTTCCAGGTTTTTTAAACAATTCGTCTTGGCCGGGCCGCATTTTTTTCCCGTGGAAATCGCCAATTAATCCATTTTTAAACTATAAAACTCTGATATCTGCTGCAAACACCGAGAATAATTTCATCAATTTTTGAGTGGTATGCGTTTCCCGTTCTCTTCGCAGCTCTCTTGTGAGTATTTTTGATGATGACAAATGCTGGAACGTTATCTAAACGTATTTGTTCAAACGAACAATCTAAAAAAAGAAAACCCGTTTAAACGGATTCTAAGTTCCTGATTTTTTTTTCTACGGCAAACAATTTTTGCGAATGAATAATAACGAAAGGGATATTTGTCACCTTAAATTGAATCCTGTTAAGCTTGTATACATTCTTTACTTTTGTATTCGTTTATCATCGTGAACTATTATTGCCTGGTATTGTTTCGTTTCAAATTCCCTTAGCTCGAATATTACTTTAAAAGCATTTACCTTAAGCGATTCTAAATGTTATTATATTCTAAGTGCAAATGGTTATTCGCTAGTTGAACGTTAATAGTTCCTACAAAATTACTCATCAAATATACTAAACGCATTAAATTTTCCATAAAACGCCTATCGTTTACGCTTAACATTTCTATTCAATTCCTTTCAAGTTATTATACTCTTTTATACATTTATTTTTGTATTCGTTCTTTTGTTACGAGTATATGTTAATCTACATATATTTTTTACTGTTGTTCAACCATCTGGTTTCGATCGTGGAAAAAAAAAAAAGGAATCTCGAATTCGATTAACAATAAACGATTAAATGTTTATGCGCAATTAACTATGTGAATACTTTTTTGTTCATGTAAACGTAAGAGAGTATTTATGCATTTTTGAAACGAAATCATCTATTTTGATGGTTAAAACGATTGCCTTCTCCATTTCAATTAGTTGATAACTCTAATTATTGCAATTTTGTTTGAAAATGATGTTTCACTTTTCTTTAATCATAGCACATAGTCGAAACGTTTTTCAAATAATGAATAGCGTAAACAGCACATCGAAAAGTTAAATAAAATCACACCAACCATGAGATCAAATCGATTTTGAGAATATCTCAAAGATCAGAGATCAGAGCCAACGAATAACAAAAATGCGAAATGGAACACATCACCACCTGTCGATCCAAAAACATAATTAACATAGCATAAATCCGAAAAAAAAAACAACAGCAAAGCCCTGGCATGCCAAATAAACACATCCCTTACTCTAATGGGCTAGCTATAACATAAACAGCTAGCAACCTCAGCTATGATTATCAAGAACGAAGCGCTTAAACGAAAGCGATAGTTCACAAGTAATTGTGGAGGCAGTGAGCGTTGGGTGATGGCAAAGCAAATATCAGTTGACTGAGCTCACAAAAAGAAGTTCTTTTTTTTTTTTAACGGATCACTTGATGTCCTCTAGCATCTCGAGCTCATCCTCTACGTATCTCATAAAAACAATCGTAGAATATAGTTATTTCTGAAGCGAAATTCTTGATATGAATTATTAAAACGAACTGTTAGCCTCTCGTCGATCAGCTTTACGTCTTCACAGAAATGAATATGAAAAACATCAATGCACAAGTCGATACGAAAAACATTTAAAAGCAAAAGAAAGTGTAAAGTGGCAAAGATAAAGAAAAAAATAAAGTAATGGCAAAGCAAATATCAGTTGACTTAGCTCACAAAAAAAGTTCTTTTTTTTAAATAACGGACCACTTGACGTCCTCTAGCATCTCGAGCTCATCCTCTACGTATCTCATAAAAACAATCGTAGAATATAGTTATTTCTGAAGCGAAATTCTTGATATGAATTATTAAAACGAACTGTTAGCCTCTCGTCGATCAGCTTTACGTCTTCACAGAAATGAATATGAAAAACATCAATGCACAAGTCGATACGAAAAACATTTAAAAGCAAAAGAAAGTGTAAAGTGGCAAAGATAAAGAAAAAAATAAAGTAAACGAAAAATACATGAGACAATAAAGCAGCAGTGGTTAAACAATGAGCGAAGATCATGGAAAGAAAATTATAAGCAGTTTTGCTCATCGATTTGTGATTATCAGAAGTGCTATCGAACACTTAATTAAAGACAATTGTGTAAAATTCTAAAGAGAAATCTAGAAGAATTGGTCATCAGATCGTTAAAAGTGGTCAGAGAAAGTCAATTTTCGTCGAATAGACTCAAGAGATAGTCGTTCGACGGTTCATCATGTAACGTTTATGTTGGAGCAGTAAAATGATTACTTATTGTTTATGGCGACTCTGACGAGAACATCTCATACTCATTTCGGTGAATAAATAAGACGATTGAAGGTCAACTGCTTTTCATCAATTGCCCGTTGATTGTTCGCACACAAAAGTGCCGTAATTTGTTTTCGGCAACAATTTAAGCAACAATCTGCTAACTAATGTGTAATCCAATTTTCCATCCTATGTGCTTTCGAACGTACCCTCTCGTTTACTCGGTTTATCTTGTTATGAATAAAAACAACAATTATGCGGTTCACTTAATGAACAATTTTATAGTGCATAAATATAAGTACGCTGGCGAAACAGTTAAATAATTTGTGCCTTTTTAAAAATTTATTCTTTAAATAAATAAGAAGCCTATACACCAGTCTTTTGTATGGCAAACATATCGGGCCGTACCATAGTTTAGCTAAAAAAGTCCATCGAAGTATTTGCTCGCAAATCTAGTAATGCCTATTCGCATAATCTTCGATTATTGGAAACCGGAGTTTCTACGCAAGATGCATTTCATCACCAACATTTTTAAAGATTTTTTCTTATATGATCTGATGCGTTTATTCAACTGAAACTTAGAGCAGTCATTCCTTTTGCATAAATCTATATACATTTAAGAATTCGCTTAACACAACCAAAAAACAAATCGAAAGATTTGAAACAAAAGATCAAGCTCTAATTTGAGCCATTTCGTCTTATTTTGGTTAAATGACAATCACTGTCTTGAAATGTCTATTAAGGTATATTTTTCTGAATTAATTTTTCACCGATGCTAAGCGAAGAACATTCATTGACTAGTATCTGCCATGCTTGAGTGCTAGTTCCGATTTGTTGGTTTGTCGGCTGAATATTTTGCAAAATTCAAGTGTTTCTCCTTTGATCCATGGCCGTTTCGAAATGCTCTTTTTTTGCATAATTCTCCTAAAACTATAGTTTAAGGAACCGTAAATTTCACTCAGTGAAAACATTATTAAGCTTTAATACATCCATCAGCTTCGCTTGATGAAGTTTGCGCTATCGCTGGAATCAGCGAATAAAGACTCCGAAGTCGCAATCCACTCGAATTCCATTTGCATATTTAATCAGAAAGCGTTCGGCCGGGTCGGTTTTACTCTCTTCACTTATTTTCGAAATGCATATGTGACTCATTAGGCTGCGATTAAACTCGAAAAATGTAGTAGCGAAATTGTTTGGACTCCAGAACCGCCATTCACTAGCTTGAAGAACTTTAAAATAATTAATGATCGCCAGCACTAGCGATAGCTAATCTTGCAGTAAATCGATCTGGCTTTGTCGCATGCAAGCGGATACTTTCGCATTATCAGTTCTGCGGGAAAATGAGACCTTGGTAGGTCAAGCCTGAACTCTATTTCTTTGGGACTGTCAATGCAGCTATCAAACCTTTATACGAATCACAGAACGCTGTAAAAGAGTACGTACGGCACAAGTGCTGCTATGCAAAATTTAAAAACTTTGGTGTTGCTTCATAATATGATTTCGTTTTTGTGAAAAGTCTCGCTTTCCCGACGAAGATCTAATTGAAAAAGACGTCCATTTGTTACCCGCGCAGCAAGTTCCGATCACATTTTTCTGTTGCACAGAGCTCTAGCTCATATGAGTTCCGCGTACTGAAATGTTTTAAGAAATCAAGATAAAATTTTCCAAAAATTACAGGCCTCCCAGTAAGATAGAACCTATAGCATCCGAGTTGACAGTACCATTTAGGCAAGACACCCGCATTCGGAGACCTTCATTCCATGAAGAAGACGTTTACGAAGATCATTTTCCGAAATCGCATAGACCACTTCGAGAGGATCGTACTTGGTTGGCGCACAGCATGGCTCATGGATGATCTGTAGCATACGACGGTGCCCATGTGCGTTTTCATGTTTTGTACAACGTCCCGCACAGTAGTTGGCCTGATAACCGGTTGGAGCAATGATGAAGTCGTTGAAACCTGAATTCCACAGCTCATAGCCGTACCATCATTACTGACCGTTTCTAGTGGTGTTTTCGACTGCATGTGATGTTACTTATTTACTCTAATCTTTCATTTACATACGTTTGCTCCTGTATGTTGTGCTGCAGTTTAGTTGAATGATTCACTAGTTAAAGTTGCTCATATTTTTAAATCCTAGTCAGTGCATAATGAAACTGAAAGACAAAGGTGCAATGACGATAGAAAATTACATATTATGCATAAATACAAAGAAGACTGGGTAAATTGACTTACCAATCTCTGTGAAATTGACATACATATGATGCAGACAGCATGAACCATCTGGTGGACAACTGGACGATCTTCGTCTTCGGGTGGGAACCGAACGAGGCAATGAAATCTGAATGATTGGAGACACCTCGTTGTTCGTATCGATGAACTGCTCTCCGCGACACAACACACATCCATCTCGTTTGTTGCACAACCCACATCGCGCCAACTGAAGTGTTTTTCAACTTGATCAGATGAACTTGTCAGAGAGTAGTTTGCATAAACTGTCACTTAAAATGCTCACTTAGTCTAAAAGACACTTACATTGCTGAGGTTATAGCAAGCGAACAAAAAAAACGTGACACAAGCGAAAAAAAAAAACGTAAGTTATGCGCAATTGCTTTGCATTTCTTTTTAACTACTGAATTTAACTACATTTTAAATACTCTTACTACTTTAACTACTTTAACTACATTTTAACGCAATTTTAACAACTTTGCTCCAGTTGGTCGCGAATGATAAATATGACGCGGCCAAGTTTTCGATGTTTTACGGCACCTGAGTTAGTAAGTCATTCTTTTCTTGGAATTACACTATGTTTTCAATGAATGTCCTATAGACTGGCGTGCTTGACAGATTCGGTCCTTAAATAGTGTAAACCTATACCAGCTCTTCTATTTATTACCGTATTTGAGGATGGGTGGGGATTGATAAGGCTAAAAATGGAATGGAGAAAAACCTGAAATAACTACTGAAATGAAAAAATCAAATAAAGTTTACTACATTTTACAACGAAGAAATTTACAGCGATCGACGTTCCCTGGTTTGCGAAATAATGATTAGGTATCCTTAAATTTATTTGGATATTTTCGAGAAAGAACCACAGCGCTGATCATGATGTTTATTCGATCTACAAAACCGATGCTAAGGTATAACTACGATGCGTCAAAAGTAAGAATAAGTTAAAAGCACATATAGAATACCGTCTATGCAAATAGGGAAAGGTTTCGTGCGGTTAATGAAATTTTTCCAACGGCTTCACCTGAACAGTATGTCCAGTTTGCTTTTCTCGTATCCAGTCGCGGACGGCAGATGTGATGTCGAATTGTATGGTATCACCGGCGTTTGCTGTTATTCGTTCAGTTTTAAGTATTTGTAAGATTTCTGAAAAAGCCCGTCTCACACTATCGACGAAGTTTCTTCACTGTTGAAGCAATGGTTTTGTTGGTATTTTAGTTTTCTACTCTGATTTCATTTTATCCGCTTCGAGAAAGTTGCATCTATAAAATGATCGTGTCTGAGGGTATGCTTGCACGTGTGCATAAAATTTGGCAGTTATAATTCGCACAATGGCGTAATCGCTGAAATTTTCGAAGATTTGCACGGCCTCTCAGATGAATGAAAACTTGAGCTCACCATCATTTGGTGGCAGTTTGTTAGGACGGTTAACTAAATATGCAGGATTGCGAAAACGCATACCGTCAAACGTTCTGACACAGGTTTTCTTTAAGTCATTAATGCCTATCTAATGCGTCTGAGCTAAAAAATGCATAAGCGGTATATCGCCTCCGGGAAAATGTTAGTTGCTTGTATTGCTTAAATGTTTAACTTTGAGGACAGGGCCACTTTTGGTCTGGCCAAGAGTTTTACCTATAACTATTTGCTATAGCGTTAAAGGAACCGCTAAAGGAACCTGAGCCAATGGGATCACAACAAACAAAAACGATGCTCAAATTTTTTTGAAATTAGCTCACCAATGGAATATCCGTTTAGTAAGTTTGGAGTTGCAAATGTGATCATAGCGCGCACTCATGTCATCATTAGCTTTCGTCATAGCGTTTGGTAATCAGTATGGTTATTGCGTGACGTAATTAACAAAGTGCATCGTCGCTAGTTTGATAAACTATTAACCTGGATGCTTTAATAAATAGAAGATAAATTTAGTGACTAATTGCAAAATTTATAAATAATATAATTAGAGCGTTCGCACTGAATCTTTAAAAAAATTCTAGATATTAATAGAACACTTAGAAATTATTGCTATCCAAAAGCCAAAACCATTAAGTTAAAACTTTTATCCCATAAATACTTTAATGATAGATGAGCCATTTCACTTCAGTTTTTTAAATGGCAAAGATGTGAACACTGGTTACGAGTATGCTTGTTATTAGATCACTTTTTTTCGTAGCTACCACGGTTATGTGAATTTAACATTAGACCTATATGTAGATTCGTTGTAACTAAGACATCCAGTTGAATGCGATGGCGAAAAATGAAGAAAAACAAAGGAAAAAAAAAGAAAAAAAACGTGTAATCATAAACTTCTGTTGTCGCCAAGTTTCCACATACATCATCTACTAATGTTTAAGTGAACCCATTTCGAGTTCAGAAATATAAAGCATAATTTTGAATTGTATTTTTTAAATAGAAGATTTCAAATTACCAGAATATTATGGTAGCGCCACTACTGCACATCTTTGTTAGTTTTGCATGCTAAAACATGAATTTTTTTTTTTAAAAAAAAAGTGACTTTTATTATTACCGAGAATTTTTTTATATACGTGCCGTCAGATACCTCTTCTATCCTCTTTTCTTATAAAGGCATTCGAGAATGAAATACAAATGAAGTGAAGAGATGCTCAGAACTTATACTCGAAACATACGCGTAATCGGTTCAATTTCGCTCAGCTGCACAATTTCACCGTTTGTATCACCAGAAAGCGTCAAAACGAGAGCCGCTGATACGACGAAATCAATTCTCGAATCGATGTCAAAGTGGAAGCAATTTGGAATCACTTCACCCGCCAACGATATGCAATGCGGATCATCTGAAATTTCATACTGATCACTTTGCATATGAAAGAATTTCGTTAGTAAAACGAAATCTGCACTGAGTTAGTAATTCGATGGCTAAAACCTAGAGGGGGCAGGAGGGGAGGGGGGGAAGGGGGAGAGAAGGTTTATTATGATTAAAATTGGAGGTTTTCTAATACCGCTCATTTTATGCACCGAAGTAGTGAGCATTGATCGCCAAGCGGCTGAAAGGTTTATCAAACAAACGCGTGCATTTAGTGATCGCTTCAACAGTACTATTTAAAAGCATTCGGTCCAGTAAAATTTCTCGTAGATAACCAGGATTAAAATAACGCACTCTGAAGAATACTGATGGCTTTTTTTTTTAAATTTCCGGTGCAGAATTTTAAAAAAATATTGTTCCAGTATTCCAATTTGCGCCTTTAACTCATCATTTTTTTGCTTTTTTAAAAGTAAAAACATTTTCATTGGTGTGTTCTTGAACCCTTAAGTAGCGATAACGAATGTGATTAGAAAGAAAGAGTTCAAAGTTCGTTTGCAAAAGAAATTATTGTGGCAATTCGAATGGTTATTATCGTTCTTCCGCCATTTCATCAAATAACGATCCCCCTTGCTGATCTCCAACAACAAACGTCCATATGTTCAATCGGCTAAACAATCAAATCTTTCGTCATGAAATCTACATGCATTCCTCTATAATTGAACAACTTGTATCGATATAAGGAATTAGTTGTGCTTCTCAATTAAACGCTTTTCATATGGCTTCTACGGTTTGTTCGCCTCAAATTGCTCGAAAAACAAGCTTGCATCGGTTTGCGTTTTCTTGAATTCGAGCTAGCGACTTAGTGTTTCTGGCAGTTTGTAGAGCTTCAGCTCACGTTTCATTATCAGACCAGGGAATAAGTAAGTCTTGAGGTTTGAATCGAACAGTGACATCAAAATTGCTTAAAAAAAACGAAAAAGAAAACCATTCCTTGAGAAACTATAGGAAGCAGTGTTATTCATGAAAGCTGCACATTCGACAAGATATTTTTATATTTTTCGCTCGAGAATATCGATGTTTTGAGGGTTCCTCACAAATGATGATGCTAGCGAATAGAAGAACCTCTTGATAGAATGATCAACATCGGGAAGATATAGGGGAAAGTGGAAAGTTTCGGGGAAACGATTTCGGAAAATATGATTTTAGGCAAATATTTTAGCGATGTAATGTTTGAGTCTAATGAGCCATTTTGCAAGACTGCTTTCAATTAAAATCATAAAAATCGACTTAAACGAACCGGGTGAATTTGCGATCACAATACGTTCCTCTTCAGCGTCAGCGATTTCATCGTCCGTATTCACGACGTGCTTATTGACAGCCAGTTTTGAAATGTCAACATGTGGCAATTTCTCTCCGATTCCCAACTTTTCGAGCAATCGCTGCTTTTCGGCATTCAATCGTCGAGACCTCTCTACCTCTTCATTAAAAGTCATCAAGTGACTAGTCACAGAGAGAGCGGCCAAAACGAGCGCACACAGCAGCATCCCAACCTGGAATGTCGTTCATGCTATATTCTCACCGATTTATCATGCCGGCTTCGCGTAGTATAGTTTTATTTGTAATCATATCGGATGCCTTTAGTTACATTCCGCACTGACAAGTATTTAAGGCATTAGTTATGTGGAATTGTGACGTATACAGCAAACAAAGCAGATATTACGTTAAGAAAATAGGACAACTTGGAGAGTGAAATGGAAGAAAAGGGAAGGTGGCAAGCACTAAGCATATCAAAAGAGTAACAAAAGCTATGTGATACAACTCGTAACTGGTTGATGTGAATAGAACGTGGTCATGGAGTATATCTTTCGAAAACGTCTTTGTGAAGTGGTTTTCGAATATTTCTAAACTTATTTTTCAACATTCAAAAAAAGCTCTCTACTCTTTCGTTTACTACACCTACGAATTGGTTTTATTTCAGTTTCAAGACTCCCGTCCACTCGGAAATACACACAACATTTCTTTGTCAAAATTTTCAACAATGTCACCATGGAAGAACCAATGCAATCGTTGAATGTAACGCACAATAAGCCTCCGAATTCATACCATGGGGAGACCTTAGCCTTTCACTTAGTTGAAAACGATATAGTTTAGGAGAAAGAGAAGATGTAGAGGAACTTATGGGTGGACTTGCGCGTAGTGGTAACTGCAAAGGTGGAAGGGGGGAAACGAATTAAATTTTTGCGTTGATAGAAGGGAAGAAATTTTCCAAAAGGAAAATTCAAGGATAAACAGAGGTCAAATTCGAGAGGGTCTGTAATAAGAGGAGAGGAGAGAATGAATCATCGCGTTTGAAACAATCATATGAGTTGGCTTAAGCAAACACCGGGCTTATCATAAGCGTGATCGAATATATGCTATCGTAAACGTGATCGAAAGCTTACTTTTTCGATCACACTTATGATAGCATTTCGATGGCCTAGACATAGCTAACGGTGGGTCACTTCAGTGGACGCACCATCTTCTTTCCTGAGCTCACCATCTCTGACAATGCCGTATCATCTGTGGTTCGTGTCGCACTATCTCTGGCGATACCGCTACGGTCTGTGGCCACACAAGTCGTTCTCGATCTAGCTAGGAGCAGCACTAAAAATTTGCTCACCCTCTGAAGAGTGGAAACATTCGATTCATTCGTTCTAAGGAGGCGGAGTCGAACGCTTAGAGTATCTAACGCCCACCTCACGTTTCATTGTATTGTCCCACCTGCTGCTGCAAAACCGCCGCCATTTGTTGGTTGATCTTTTAACGTAATGAAAAGCAGAGTAGAATAGTAATAAGCAAAAGTGTTTTCATATGTGCTATACTGAAATCAAAACAGTGAGCAACTTCAAAAACTTTAAAAAAGGTGAAAATTTCTCAATGGAAAAAAGTGTGCTTTATGTTTTCTTATGATCTGCTTTACACAAAAGAGTCTCATTTACAGCTCTCTCCTCTTAGTGTTTCACTGCCAATGCTTCCGCTGTCTTTAATCACATGACGTTCGGCAAAACCTAAAAGGAACTCGGATTGGGTGAAGCTAGTTAGTAGCCCAGTTACACCACTTCACAAAAAAATATACGAAAATAAAAAACGGAAAAATTTTAAAAAAAATCAAAAAAAAATTAAAAAGAAGAATAAAATTAAAAGAATAAAAGGAAAGAAAGAATCGAAAAAATAAAAGGAATCAAAAACTTGCAAAAACACTCATCACAAAACTCACCGAAATCTTCTGTTCGGTAAAGAAAACAGTATGGAGAAATCGAAGAAAAAAGATGGAATAGTTTGCGATTAGGAAAAGAGAGGTTATCTAGGAATAAAGAGTAAAGGGGCGGAAAAGAGGTCCGCGTTTATGCGATGAATTGATCAAGCCATAAAAGACTTCATCTAACTTTCTCTGATAAACGAGGAATGATATTGCTAAATATTGAAGAGTTACAGTTGTGTATGACTAGAATGATATCTTAGCGCTCAGAACAACAATTACCTCGGAGTAACACAAATTGTTGCAACCGAGTTTGGCCAAATTATTTTAATATTGCATTACTCTCAACTAAAAAGTTGCTCAAAAATTACTCAAAAATTACTCAAAATTATTCTCGAAAAAAAATGTATTACTCAAAAAAAATTACTCAACAAAAACAACTGTATTACTCAACTCAACTAAAAAAAGTTCTCAACTAAAAGCGATGATCAACTAAGCATTAGAGGTCATTTGAAAAGTACGCTCAGCATTAAAGACAAAACAGCAGTCTTATGCCATTAAGGTCATCTCTAAACAAAGCTTCATATTTGGTTACCGATTAGATCGGATAGGTGCAATCACATAAACATTTCACGTGACTGTTCCTTGTGATAAGTTGCTTTTATTACATGATCGTCTTTCACTTTCGTCGGAAACACAAAATGCAATCAGAAAATCGGAAGCAACCTCATCAAAAGATCTTAATTTACTGGATGTACTGAATAATTAATGCAAATTGATTACTGTGTAAGAATGTTCAAGAGCATCAACGAAGATGTGGCCAAAAATCGGCACAAAATATGAATTGCAGTTCCCTTCTGAATTTCGTATATGCCTCTACTATCAATCTGTGTTTACAATTCTTGTTTAGTAATAACTCAAACATTAAATAAAAACATGTAAACCGTTTTGTCCGCAACTTTAGCGCACAACCGACTAGATTCGGGCTGCTAAATTTTTGCAGAAATAGAAAAAGTGAGAACTTCCTTCTTCACTTTCACCAAATCTCAGAAGCTTCGACGACCATTTTCTCTCCCAAGTAGATATCCTATTAAATCGCGAACGAAACGGAAGGGTTTTTCTGTTGCAATTTTATCGGATGATTTGATTCGCCGACAGTATTCGAAAGTAACAAATGAATAATTATGGTTGGTGATTGCGCAGCATATTTTTTAAAGCTTGAACGGTTTTCATGGAGCAATTTATATCGGTAAATTTGATTAATTTATTCGATACTTTAGCTATAGGCGGATCTTTTATCGTTTCGCCAATTGCTTCTGCTCCTTACAACAAAAGGGTTTTTGAGTGCTGCAAAAAGATGCAAGATACACTTTCTGAAATAGCTTATGACTGAAACAATTTTTCTCGATCGTCTTTTAAAATAGTGTTCCTCAATTAGTGCAACTTTGGTAAATACATATAAGAAAATTTGGTGGTATTTTTTCGCGAATTCTTCATTAAAATTTCCAAACTTGATATTCAAAAATACAAAGCTTATTTGTGTTGCATGCAAAAAGCTCATTGAGGCATGATTTATTGTATGTAGTAGGCATATTTGTCGTTTCACAAATTTCACGTAAAATGAAAACGTAGTGATAAGAAGTAATACGTTGTGCGCTCTAAACTCTTAGTAGTAACGATTAGTAACATTGTGTTAGTGTCGACCAGCAGTATGAAAAGTTACTTTTCTTTAAATTACTATACTCGATTATTTGCCAAGAATAGTGTTTTGCATATGAAATCCTCAAGCATTTTCGATACTTTTTCAAATAAAGGCGTTTTCAGTGAAGCGGATTTCCATTACAAAGTTCTACAGCATAGAACGCTCATGACTTGCAGTTCAACTGTGACAATCGTCTAAAGGGATTGCCAGTGATCGTTAGGTTTTCATTAGATACGTCTGTTATCATGTCCAATTTTTAACATAACAAAATTATTGTTCGGAAAGGTATCATTTAAATCGTTTCTGAAATTATGTAGATCTATCTTAATCACTATCACGAATGTATTCGTACACTGAGTTTATCCGATTAGTCAACTGAATATTCCATTCAATATTGAGTTTTATCCTCTTCACCAACTACAAAAGGTCACACAAATTACTATATTTCACAGAATCGATTGCTGATAATGAATGCAAAACCAATTGAGAAAAATTTGAAGCATTCTAAAGTTTGATGCACATTTTGCAAAATTAGCGTGGAAATAATGTTATGATCATATTACTCATTCCATTTATCTTTTGAATTTGTGAAAAGAGAAAACGAAAGAGGAAAATGCTTCCGTTTATCTTATTTCATCGAAAAACACAAATTATGTTTTCATCAATAAAACACAATCTAATAATAAGAAATTGGCCAAAGGGGTAAATGTATGAGAAATGTGTGTAATTTATCAAGGTCGTCGCACTGAATGGACTCAAAATTAGCCGCTAACAATTCGTTCGATTTGCCTTATGCTGTGAATCACATCCGATATTGGAGATGACAATTTTTATGAAGATGCTAACAGCACAACAAATTTGCTTAAAAAAAGGTGAAAAATATTCAATACAGTTGAAATTAAAAGTGAAGTCATAAAGAATGTAAAAGCTTAAGCAAAGAAGCCAAAAAATGTTTCATACGCATAAATATTTTTAAGTTCGACGATAAAACTTTGATCAATTAGCAAACATTTTTTGGTTTCGGTTAATTAATAATTAATGATTATTATGATCGACGTTTGTTTATAAGTTGGATTTCTAGGACGGCTATATATTTGCCCGATAATTGGCACTTCAAACTTTAAAAAACATCAAAATCGAGAAGAGCGGTAAACGTACGTGCATTTATTATTAAGTGAAAAATAAGAATCATTTAAGCTGTAAATGTATTTCGAACTTATGAGGAAGTGCGTGCTAGAAGATCGATTGCATTCAATTCAAACTTACTTATTCTCTCGTTTCGGACAAAAAAGTTCAAAGGCAAATAGAAAGAATGGATGTTTTTCACTAGAAAAATTAAGTTCAAACGGACGTTTTTGCTAAAGTGTAAACTTTTATTGAATGAATGCCACTATGATTGGAGTCGTTTATGAATCATTATCAAACAACTTGTTGCATTTGCACGTATATGCTATTGAATTAGCTAGGCAATAATGCAGCCATTGAAACTTTTGCATTAAAGTTAATATTAGGATTTATCACTTACCCATTTATGTAGTTAAACAAAAATATTCGTCACATAGATAGTAATCAGCCAGCTGATCTTAATTAAGAAAAATACATAAAAACATGAGAAGTGACTTTTAGCGTAATCACAGTTGACATGGAAGGGGGGGGGGCACATAGTACAAAAGGTTGATTCAAAAATGTACATTAAAATGGGCCAAAAAAAAATGTTCACTGAAATGCAATTCGATTTTTGTAGCAAAAGCACATGCATACGTATGCGAACTCATTGTTTCTCTTCTATTGTCTCCTTTCTAGATGACTGTTCGAATCATGTTCCATTCCCGAAAAAATCTATGCTTTGAACTACTCTTTTAATAATCACCATACTTTTGAGATTTTCTTGTGTATCGAAATTTACTCTTTGATAGAGGAAAATGAAAGAGTAGTTACGCAGTTGATGATATCTTTAAATAAAGGTAGTCGAACTCCTAGATAACTAATACTGAATACTGAATACCGTACAGAAGTTTAGAGTTGCAAAGATCAACCAGACACTTTTTGATGGACAAGAATTAGGCAAAAAAATTAACGCTTTATTCGATTCCACTTGATGTCTTGCTTTCCAGGTTACACTGCATTCGATGTGATGTTTTGTGCCAAACGACAGACTTGCGTACGCTGCAATATCGCATTTGTAGTAAAAGATTATTGCACAGGTTCTTGCGTTATGTTTGCTGAGAATGGTACAGGAAAGATGTCTGTTTAAAGTTTAGTGATAACAAAAATACGATGGAGCTTAGAACCGGCAAAGGATTCCTTGTAAAATGGATGATATCTAGTCAAGAAATGGCAAGATAAGCTTCCAATATTTTAGTGTTGAGCCATCCATCCGGAAAGCGGAAAGGTCATGGCACAAGGACGGCTTTTGAATGACACTTGTAGTCGCAACTTTTATCATCTCAAAGTATGAGCTAGATCGGAGCCAGCTTCCTCATGGTTGGCATTAACAAACTTCACTTGTTAACGTAAGTAAGGCGGGTCTGTTAGATCTAGTAAGCACGAATGTGCCATATTTTTAATAAAAATTGGGAGTGTTTTTTTAACATATTCAGACCACATCATACACGTTCATCTATGCAGGCTGCTGGTTAAGGGCAGAAATTTTGGGTAGAACATCTTTAGGTGAATCGTTACGATGAATGCTGATATGCATTTCGACATGCATGACTTGGCGTGGCGCTGCTTCCGTATGACGCTAATTAAGCAACCGCTGATTCGAAGACTGTAATTAGGATGGAATCGGCGCTGAAACTTATCGAATGTTTGTTTTCGTCCACTCCAATTATCCAACCTACCCACCTTCTGTTTTCCTCCTCTAGCGTTACAGTGCTCATGACACCTTTAACGGTTTTCCATCTCTAATCACTCACTTCCATTTTCTTCATTTCCATGGAAAAAAGCCACTTCGTTCCGTAATGTAGTGTATCAAAATTACATAGATCACAATTAACTGATATATGTGGAACTTCCTGCTAAGTTTCGATACCCGCTCAGTAATTTGCTTTTAATGTTTTGAAGAAAATTTTAAAGCTCCAACAAGACTTTGAAAAAATTTCGTTAATGTTCTAAAACATGATCGTCACATTAATTTCAATACAGTTCAGGATGGATGCACATCTAAATTCTCTCCTTTCACATTCGGATAAAATTTTAGTAAAGTTATTCGAACGGGGATGCATAACGACAAAACATACACATCATATACATAGCAGAAATAGGAGTAAACGATCATTGGACCAAGCAAACGATTTGAAGGTTCATCTATTGATGGAATATGCGTTTCACGTTGTATATTAAGTGAACTGAATGCTAAGCTAAGATTGTGGCCTTTTATACGGCAACCGTTACTCTATTGTATTTTGGGCTTATCTTACATATAGTTTGAAGATCATTAAACGTTAAACGTTGCTCTTCATTAAAAGTAAAAAATTGGCACCTAATAACCAATAGGGTGACCTAGTCGATGAGAGGAAACGTGTGTACAATCAAAATGAGCGGTTCATTAAGTAATCGGAAAATGTGATTGCGCTTTTTTATCACAATCGTTAACTAAGTGAACAAATTAACGACAATAGCGCATATATAGGCTGAATGAAGTTTTGTTTTATAATTGACCATTTTGAACGGTAATGATAGTCGATCACTGTTAAAAGTCTTCAAAAACAACTTGAACAGGGGCGAGCGCAACACGTCATTAAAGGCTTAATAGCCAACTAGATCTTCCGTTATAGGCAGCTGATTCCGTTTAAAACTAATAGAACTACTTTAGATGAGAGAATTTTTCAAAAAGATCACAGCGAATTATATTTTTCAGTGAGTATTTAGAGAATATTTGCGATTTTTATGCACATACAAGAATTCAATATGTTGAGTAATTCCATACGATTATCAGTTGAATACTCAGTCTGTGGTGCACTTCAGCAATATACATGCTATGCTTGTGGGAACACGCTTTAAAAAATATTAATTTATGCTTACCGGAATCGTATGTTAATACTGATATTAAGTGTTGCTTTAAAACTAAGAACTTCTAGTAAACGGGATATCTTAACGTTTTGTGCAATCTTAAGCTAAGCTTAATGATGCACCAATAATGTGCTCAATCACTCATATATCCTTCTTCTTAGTGACATACAGTTTCTTATCACTACTCTTATGCGCTAAAGTCAAACATCACATTTGCAACGACGAGCTTAAGAAGGATATAATAGCATCTCTCATGTTCCAACAGAAATTTGGCTTTATAGCACAAATAATAATGACTGTCCATATATCACTATGTGCACGAGAAAGCGTTTACATTTGCAGATTCGAATACAAGTAGCTCAACTACAACAGTTTTGTTGAAAATCTAAATAGAGTACTCACTGTAGAATCTAGCGAGTTATTTGCGGTACATGAGAGATTTGGAGCCCAGATAACAGCAAAAATATTCGTTCACATATGGATGAATTCCCTATTCATTGCTCATAATCTTACAACTTTTGCTACAATTGTAGGTGCGTCGGTTATCGATTTGAATTACCTTTTTCATAGGTTACTTTTTTACGATAATGTTTTAATTATTAATTAATTACGATTCAATTATTAATTAATTACGATTTATTATACGTATAATTAATTATGCGATATAATAATTATGGTATCTATGCAGTTATCTCAAGAGTTGTGTAAACGTTATTACTTAGTGGATGGATGGCAAAACAAAAAAAAAGAGGTTCTAGCAATCGGGTATTGCGACCTTAGTTTCCTTAGTGCCCTATCGATCAGTCTTTGTGAGTAGTTTAAAGGGGAAATGCAGACAAGTTAATCTCAAATTTTACATTCTTCTTTTGTCGATAATATTTTAACGCCGTATACTTGTGTAAACTAAACGATCCGTTGTTTTTTAACTGATAAAGATTTCTCTTTATCAGTTAAAAATCTTTTGTTCCAGAAACACGAAAAATTCTTTTCATATATTCAAAGATTTTCCATGAAAAAATAGTCATGTATAGTTGAAAACGATTAGGCATGCAATACTTCCAAATCGTACACAATAAAAAAAAGCTTATCTACTATCTGAAACGGCGGCTTACATAACAATATATATGTCACCTAAATTTCTACTCATGATGATACGAAAAATATTTCGCATTTCGAAAGAAACTGACCTAAGATCTTCAATAGCCTTGTGATGAATTTCATTTAATTTATCGGGGAAAACAAAACAAAATATATTCCAGTTGAATTTCGTTACGAAAAAGCATAAAAATTGTGAGCGTTTTTTTTTGGAGCACTCGCTAAGATGTTCTATAAAAGTTAATTGTATTGTCAATTATGCGATATTTTTACGATTAATAATTTCAATTCAAGTCTCTTAAGAGTTTTCGATGCTATTATCAAACAGGATTTGCTTTTCTTTTGAGCAGACAAACAACTATCGCAAACACGTAGTGTTGGTGGCATAATGATTTCTCGACAAATTAACGAATATAAATTCGCAAACATTACCGCTGTCATTTCTGCAAATTTTATTTGAATATTTTTGATGAAAAGTTTAAAAATTTGCTCTAAAAATTTTTCGGTCACCGCATAAAAAAAGAAAAAAGTAATTGAGTTGTAATTATTTTGCTCTCCTATTCGTTCATTTTTCTAACCTCTAGCTGTTGTAAAAAGAGATCGATATGTGGCAAATATGAAAAGTGGAAAAAGAACTGAAATATTTTAACCATAGACGAGCACTTTATCTGTCTTCCCCTTGATTAAAGGAAATACTTTGAAAGTGAATTATACTTGGCAAACTCTGAGCACTGCAAGGATTTCAAATTTGGAAAAATTTTCAAAAACAAAACGCTTGGAAATGCGAACTGTTTTGGCACAAGAATAATGACTCGTTAAAAGAAAATAGTCAAGAAATTCTTGATCGAGAAAATTTCAATCAAAGAAAGCACTTGGAAAATTAGAGGTTGGAGAAATTGGGTCAAAAAAAAGAAATTTTGAAGAACTACAAATTTAATCTGGAAATGTCACGAATTAAAGAGTGCGAAAATTATGAAGTAGATGATTTTTGATATGCACGATAATAAGATAATTTTTTTGTTACACGCATGCCTTAAAAATTTGCTGCGAGTAGCATTCATTGATGATCGTTGAAAGTTGCAAGTGGAACGGTTTTAGTCGAAAAGGTGATGCGTTTGAAATTTTTTACATTTGCATAAAATTGTTCGAGTGAAGAGTGCTCACATGGGCGCCGAAAAGTACAAAAGGCATGATGCGTTGCGTAGTATATGAGACGTTTACATCCTATGTCATTCTCGTATATAATAGCTACCTGTAAGCTACCTGTAGTCATTCGAAGTGCATCTGTAAGTACAGAGGTTATTTGGAAGGTAAACTAGACAGAGAAGAAACTTTCTAATCTTTGTCTGATTCTGAACTGCTGATCATTACACACCAAGTGCGCTCTTAGTTGCTTATGGCATTTACTTGTTTTGAAATCTGACTACGGACAATGTTCCGGATATTTCATGTTTCAGATTGCTATAAGTGGCAATTCAACTGCCGATTTGATAGCTCTACTGGTGAGTTAAGAAATTTCTTTATTTTTATATGATAGAATTACCAAAATTTGTTAAAATAACCAAAAAGAGAAATTATTGCACCTCGGATAGATAAAAACATCGAATGAAACGTGAGCTTTACGCCAACAAATTCTATTATGAGGCTGCAATAGGCAATTGGCACCAGGTGGTGTATTGAGATGAATGAATGAATGAATGAATGAATGAATGAATTTATGCAAAACGGCTTTTGCTTACACGGATCCGATTATGTGTGTCAATTCGTCTTAATAGGCGCTAGTTCTAAAACTCTCTTCGGCACGTCTTTAACACTGCATTGCGACCATTTGGCTGATGCATATGATCGGGTTCATGTGAGCTTTTAAGCTATTTTTCGTAATTCAACAGTACTGCAATGAGCATATGCGATCGACGGTAGCCATGCATATAGGTACTCCATCCGCGACATATAACACTTGTTACAAATTAAAACTGGTTAGTCGATGGTCACTTCTGGTATCGGCTACCATTTTAGTCAAGAATTCGAAAACTTCAGTGTATCATAAGTTATGGTACAAAAATGGTGATATGCAAAAAACATCGAAAATGATTGAGGGGTAAAGAGCAAAGGTGCGCTGCTCATCGTTAATGCCAATTCGAGCGACCTTAGCATACTGCTTTATGTTGAATTATCTAAGTTGCACAGAAATAAGGACACACTTTCACTCATCCTCTTTTTCGTCAATTCGTCGAAACGGTGATCGTTTCCTGTTTTATTTCACAAAAATGCGCTTAGTTTTCTTTCCCAATCCCGTTTTTTTTTTTTTTTGCGAAGTCCTTAAATTGAATCAAACTGCTCTTCATATTTTTGCGTAGCAAAATCTCACTGTAATTGCTTAGAAAGTTGGAAGCTATCCTATCATCCATCATGCGTCAAGTGAGTTCGTCGATTGTATGAAAAGAGTGTCTGACTGTTTTGTAAATAGCTTCCACACTGACGATTATTGGCCTCTTTTAATGAATTCTTTCCATTCGTACATTCCTAGAAATACAGTTATTCGGAGGTTATCATTTCGCATGTCGACCATGTGCTATTTCGCTTAATCTTATGCCTAGTAATAATTATTGTCATTGTCATGCTATATTTCTTCCTCTGACAATCAATTACGTAAGCATGTCACGTATTATGAATCTGATGCCAATAAATGATGCCGACAAAATGCTTGCAGAATAAAGTGCTCCAAAATTTCAACTAGTTTTTTCAACTAAACGATGCTTTGATGACCTATATAAGTATAAGTATTTTGTTATGGTTATACCCAAACAACTTCGGCTTCTTAACATCTTATTTCACTTTATAGTAGTGAACCAAAAGCAAGCTTCATTTGAAGAACGCGTTGAAAAACGTTCAAAGCATACTTATTTGCAATTGAGGACAAAATGGACAAAATGATGGACAATGATAGTGATGGAATGATGGACAAAATGGACATGATGGTGATGGACAAAATGCAATTGAGCGTTAATATTTTTTGCATTTTTCGCCTTATTTGAATGGCTATGCTCTAAGAAGAATTCAAATGCACATTCTAATTAAGTTGTCGTCTTATGATCTTCAAAAATAATTTCCGCAAAAACATCGACGATTAGGCAGCTAATTGTATTTAGTTCTAAATAGTCAACGCTAGCGCCATGTTACGCAAGTTCGTTACGCAATGTGCTTCCGCAATTTCGGTCATCAGATCAACCAGTTTCATAAATAGCCATCAAATGATGAGAACTTATCATTGAAATGATTCGATAGCACAAACGAAGCCTATGCTAGAAATTTGTTTTTTTTTGCAATTGGATTAAAGGAAAGTCACTTTTACCGACTACAAAAATATGCAAGTTTTCTTATGATTAAGGGCTCATGACTTTCGGTGTCCATTAATTAATTAGAGGTTGAATATGAGAAGTGTCAACAGGGTACAGATCATGCTCACCAAATTTCAGAAAAAATCGGCAAAACAGACAAGCAAATGCGCGCACAAGATTGCGTACGAAACGCGCACGACGTCGCCAAAATGCTCTTTTGTGAATGAAAGTTAACTAGAATAACCCAAATTAACGGGGCCATAGTTAATTAATAACCCATAGTTAATTAAGGGTTATTTGCTATAAACAAAAAATATACTGCTAATATTTGTGCATTCTGGAGATCTTCTCTACCCCTTTTCATATCAAATAGATTGATTCTTGTGGATCCATTGACTACCAATTTCCAAAATGATTTAAAATTACCCGACGAAAAAGATATCGGATCGAAGCCATCGCATAACAGTTCCGTTAACGTGCTGTAATATTTTTTCTAAAAAAGTCGAGATGTTGAAGAAAGATGTGTTTCGCGAAATAATTTTGCCTTTTTATCAAACTTTTGACGTTGTATCTTTCAGCAGTGGAAAATTGTTTGAAACATGACTTGACTTAAAAGCTGCTCGGTCGAAACCATTGCATAACAGTACCTTTAATATACTCCAATCGTTTATGGAGTCGTCCAATGACAATGAGAGTGGAATCGAAGCATGCCAGTGCATCGAATATTACCGACATGGTTATGATACACACGAATTTTATTCTTGACTGCTCAACCGGACAACAAACAAAAAAAGGTTAAAGCATTTTACAAGCAGAATTTGTCAAACAAAATTTCTAGTGTAAGGACAACTAAGCTTAAATGGGCAATTTAGCTTAACTGATACATAACAATTATTTACGAATATTCGATAACGCTATTCGAGTTTAAAAGAACTGACTATTTAATAAAAGCATTTGCTGGGAATTTGGCAAATGCTCTTCTATGTGCTATGCTGTTTACAACTTGGTAGAAGCGTATTTGATTACGACTTGTTTATGTTTGTGTATTCGCGTTTGTTTCTGTCTGTGTGGCGCTTTAAAATCATGAACTAGCAATGCTATAGTGGCGATAATTGCCCGGCACATAGCCTATGGCATTAAGAGCGTTCCCAAGCTAGGTTTGCTTCAGTTATGGTCATAAAAATTACTTCGGCGAGAGAGGCATGACCGAAGTTTGAGTGCTGATAGGTTCATCATTTGTGATCATAATGCAAACATAAAGAACTTTGCATGCAATAGTGTGCATTGATTAGAGCTGCGAATATAGTAGATTTTGGGTCGAGAAACGTAAATGCCGAAAGAGCATATCCGGTTAGTCATCTCGGACGTTTCCTGTACGCTAAATGTTCGGATAAGTGGGTCCCATCAACGACCCAAGCTGTGTCCTTATGAACATCTTTTGACAACCGCCGAACTACAACGTGTTTCGATGGCAGTTGCTTGATCGCCGATTGATCAAGAACGTTGATATGTTGATTAGGGGTCCTCATTTAATTTTCGAGAGTTCATTGAGCCTTTTGGCAAATTAACCTGGAATTGGACATGCGCAAATTTCGGTATTTTATTGATGCACTTTTTAACTTGTCCTCAATGTGTTTATAATTTCTTCAATAAAGATGATCCATTCGTTGTCTAGTTTTGTTTTAGTAAATGCCGTTCTTGGTGATCTGTGATCTCTTCATCAGTAATTGTTCTCATTTTTTTTTCGACCAAAAAGAGTGACCGTATTTAGTATTTATCAAAACAAAGGTAACCGTATCTAGTATTTATTAATGATTGAGTCAAGAAAATTCAACCAAAGAGGCCCAAAGAGATAATCCGTTCGGATTTTCTTTCGTATTTTGATTACGCATCAATGTTCTTTAGAAGAAGCATTTTTCCAGTGATCAGCATAAATAATACTTCGAATAAAATATTTAATTACAATCACAACACAAACCCACATATAAATAAACGGTTAAGTGAAAAATAAGCAGCTGTATATTTTCTGTATGTATGGCCCATTAGCATATGAATTTGCAATCACGAAGATGAATACGAGGTAAACACAGTTATGCACAATATAGTAGCTCAAACACCTAAATATAGGCCTTCACTCATAATCATAATTAGTTGTGTTATTGAACGTAGAATTTTTTACGAAGGGAACGTTTGCACATCTTAAATACTCATATGGGATTTCGACTTCAATAATCACAAATTTTTATAATGATTTTTCGATAAATTTGTTTTATATGATCTTCATATGAAATATACGATTAGCGATTTTGGAGCGTAAATGAAAACGAAGAGTACAAAGTAAAGTTAGATTTTTGAGTCGTATAAAGTACCTGCTCTCGTGCTTTAGCATTGAGTTTGTTTCGTCTTTTTTTTAAAAAGATATTTTACTCAAAGCATTTGTGAGGAAGTTTCATTTATTTTCTTCACATTTCAAAGGAATTCTTTTGGTTTCCAGTCAAATTTTATAAATGCTCAAAGAATGTTATTTTGTTCGATTGATCTTCAGAATTTTTTTTAAAAAAAATATTTGTTCAGAGATTATTTATTTCCTTTTATAGAAAGAACGAAATGGTATCAAATGTAAAAAATTCATTCACTGAAAATTTTTGAATTATGAACTCTGCAATGAAGAAAAAGAGTGATGCAAAATGTACGACACGTTCATAAATGGTTATCAAAAACAGACGAAAAACGGCAAATATTAAGAGAAGCGCCAAATATTGCAGAAATTAACATTTTGTGCAGTTGTCTGCATTCGTTCTTTACGTAAGTTTTCTCCCTCAGGCATCAATTCTCTTGCCATTTCTTGTGATTTTCATACTGTTTAGGACGTATATATTTTCCATCCGTAATAATTCGAATCGGATTGAATCGAATCATTTATTTAGTCGATAGGCAACGACTACTTTACTTTGTCTTAACGTCTTGAACGATTATCACGTTATATACTTTTCTTATGATCCACACATTACTAATTTGGTGGTGGCAACAAATATGGGTAATCCATGCGCACATTAGTTGCACTACTTTTGAAAATTTTTGTAAAGCTTCATTTTCATTACCTAAAATTTGGCATTTTAATGCATAATATTGCAAAGATCAGACCGCATAAGGCATTTAAAATTTTGCAGCATCATTTGCAAAAAGTTTTTATATCTTGCAATCTCTTTGATGCAACTACTTTTGCATTAAAGGTGCGTGATGGATGCTTGCGGATTTCATGCGTTTTTCTTTAATCGTTTAATAATCACAATGACTATCCGAACTCAACTATTGCGTCAACATTTGTATTTTGTGGATTTTTAGTCACCGATCAAAGATTAGCATATTATTGCAATGGCGTATGATAAGAATTACATATCGTATGCGCTTACTGCAAAAAATATCGCTCATTTTCTTTTATCGCTTTTTGTGTAACTGGCAAACAGAATTTCTCAAAGATCAACAAGTATTCGTTTACCGTAATACGTTATCAGAGAGAAAAAAATCCTCATTATTTTTTAGATTCTCCCACATTTTTGCGTTTTCTTATAATGTAAATATAGAAAAGTTTTATTTTCAACAAAATCTTCAATGTTATAAGCGGTGGTTGCTGAAATTTTATAAGATTACTTATGTTTGTTTTTCTTGAAATTAGCCGATTTTTGCCGGAATGCTCACCTTACCATCTGGATCACGACAATTGCCTCAATCACAAAAAAAAAATCACATCGCACAATGACTTGCCTTCTTATAAGATCGTATATACTCTTGCTTCATTATTGCTTTCAGTTGCAAACTTAATAAAGTCAGAGCTATGATGCGAAGGAAATGCGTTAACGATCTTCTGTATGGTGGCCTCATCATAGCTGACATTTGTTTTTCTCGTTTTGAAGAAAATTTTGAGATTTTTTGATGATCGTTGAGCGTTATAGAGGAAATCAACAATTCATATAAAGGCTATCGAAACATGTGAATAGTGAAAACTTTATAGATGTTAATTTCAGCTAATTATAATGGTACTGAAATGATGGCTTTTCAGAATTGTCCACGAGGATGTCGATTATAGATGAGATGCCAAAATGCGCATTTTCAAAAATTCTGTTAGGCATTTAACGTTCAGCGTCGATGCAGTTATGAAACGTATTGAGGATGCCATTCTATCGAAATTCGAGCTGTATATTTTCGTTCCCTAAAATTTTCAAATTAGCGGATTTTATTTGGAATAATCTGAAAACGATAACAACCTTAATACCCTCAATACTGTCACCCATGCCAAACAATATTTGCGCATCAAATTCTCAAAAAGCTGCCTTTGCTATAATAAAAATCTTTAACATATTTTTATCCATTCAGGTGTCTGAGCGTTGTAAGTGTGCACCCTCTACATTATTCAAAATTTTCTGAACATCAATGAGAAAGTTTTATTGCTTAATTTTAATCTCCATGTCGAAGGAGAGTCTAGAAGTGTGGAACAAATAGAGGATCATAAGTTTCAAAGGTGGTGCAGATGAAGAGCTCAAAATTATGTACATCTCAAATTACACAGAACTGATCGTGTCTCATTTATGACTCATGCTGGATTAAAGATTTCCTTATAACGGGCTAAATATTTTAATTCTTGCATATTTCTCTATAAACTATCTTGAACGCATAAATCGCTCTAACGAACTAATCGTCCAATTACATAGTGCAACTTTTTTTTTTTTTGATTTTGAACGTAGACAACGACAAACTATGATAAATCTTTATTTTTCTCCGTGGAATAATAGAGACCTTTTTTTCGGTGAACACATTGCATCGAAAATTTGATGTAAAAATGCCGAACAAATATGGTTTAGTATACGTGAAAACTTAGCGATAATCGCAACTTAAACAGAGCCATCCAAATAGAACGCTCTTTGATTTTGTTTGATGTATCCGCAAATGCCAACAGGATCCCACATGTGCGCTCTTCCTCAATTATAGATGGAAACATCGAAAGACATATGTTGCAAATAAACAGAAATTGTGATACACATTTCATTTATGAATAAAGTATCGTAATCGAAATCGGTCTGTTCAAATACAAATGATCAAGAACTGTGATTGCTTTCCGTACGATTAATGCAGACGATGTCGACGTTTCATTGATATTATTTCACACAATTCATATTATCTTCAATGAAAAAATAAAAAATAAAAATATCACTTAATTTGAAGGCTATTCTATTCTTGAACTATTCCACCACAATAGATATCTTTTTCATCAACTAATATGGAATTTATTTTCTCGGTGTTGATCATTCTTGCCTTTAAAACGTAGAAATCTTTTCAGATTGCATAATTTGTACCGTTCACATGATTGCTTCGTTCTGGGTGTTTTTAACAACAGAAATTATCTGCCATTGTTTGAATTGAGTTGAATTTTATGGAGAGCAATCGAAATGAAGTTTTTGCTTTGACGATTAACGATCAGAAACCATTAAAAACTTTGTTTTTTTTAAAGCCAGACAGGCAGAAAATTCGGCATTGTTCAAACGATGCTCGGCAATAACGAGGCATGACGTTCGGCAAAGACAACGTGGCACATTTTCGTCTTCACATCTATACGGCGACCATTTATGAAGAGTGACTCCGGATTTAAACTGCGGCTTACGAAGTGAACAACAGTAGCACCCGTTTTGACACTCAGTGATCAAATGACATTGAAACTCGTCCTAGCATTTCAAGCAAATACATTTTGTATAAACCTCCCAGTTGAGTTCGACTTCTAAGTCTCCTTTCAGTAATGATCAATTTGTGGCATGCTATCTGATCTGGATGCGATTACATTACAGAAACGAACGAAATGAGAAAAGAATGTTTGTCGAATAGAATGCAATGAGGTAAACATCAAATGACGACAATATGATGCCAAGTAGAGATACAACAAACTGTAATGGCTTCAACAAACTTACTCTCAAAGCATATTTTCCAGTTGTTTCCCCTGTATGACAGTACACCTGAACCGTATGCGCTTCTACTTCATATCAACGCTGTTTACACCCCAAAACGCTAGTAAACGGAACTGATGCACCAATTACCTGCTCCCACTGCAATTGTAGATTATAATCTTACTTTATCATGCTTTACATTTATCATGCTTTACATTCATCTGGGATATCACAACAACTCACATGCTTTACGCAAAATCTTGAAGACCGCTTTATCGGAGCATTTCACATGAGACGGCTTTTCACATTTCGTTTAAGGCCAACAATAGCAGTAGCTCCAGTGCGTGATGATGTGTTCATCTGGAGCAGTATCAAGTCGAAAACCTAAGAAATACCGTACGTTTACGCCATAGTGCGCTTGATAGGTGCAGCGAATACGTTTTAGATTGAATTCGACTTCTATGCGTCGAGGCATAGACTTGACGCTGTTAAGGCATGCGCATAATCTGATGATAGCAATAAAATCTTGATTTGATTGCATGAGTTCAGCTTCCTGTTCAAGATCGAGGAGTTCAGCTCAGCTCTATTTAGCCACCGAAGTTGGGTTACAGAATCATCATAAGGTAGATGACGAG
Source organism: Toxocara canis (assembly GCA_000803305.1). Lineage (NCBI taxonomy): Eukaryota > Metazoa > Nematoda > Chromadorea > Rhabditida > Toxocaridae > Toxocara > Toxocara canis. The sequence goes on from JPKZ01000740.1 coordinate 31,340, forward strand.
AAGAAAATGAATGGAAGCCTTACTTCGAATTCACAATGCGTCAACAAAATCGGACATGGTCAAACCGCAAGACAATGCGCTCAATCACCTCGCAGACTGCAACGTCGACGGTCAATAGTTGCTTTATGAAAACTGTTTAAATACTCACCATTCTTTGTTCTTTCCATTCTTCGATGAAAATTCGGGTGTTGTATACGTCTCCATCATCAATTCTCCACTTGCACCGCCATTATGTTTTGAATAACAGGCGCACTTCTATGCGGTAGCTGAGACTGGTAGAAAATAGTGTTTGTGAAATTCTACAAAAGGATACATACTCTCATTTTTTCCCCACACTATTTTCAAAAAAAATTTGTAGGTAGCTGCTTTCAGACCAACTTTGAGGTGCACATTTTTAAGGCTTAAAAAGACGTTTGAATTGTAGAAACAGCCCGTGTAATTTTCGAAAACTTCCAGTTTTTCAGTACTAATCAGCCTGTCGATTGCGACCCACTCATCAGAAAACTTCAAAGTTGCATTTTAAACCTACTCGTCGTAGGAGGGGGGAGGGGGGGAGAGAGGGCAGTTATGATCTTAACCGAAATGTCGACGTCGACAACATTAATGGAATAGACCTTCTATTCAAGAACGCCTATCTGAACCAGTAGTGGTAATTTAAAAGAATTACTGTAATACTCTACGCTAAATATGACATTTAATATTCGTGGACATTGTCACTAATGCTATGAAACTCACAATTTGCGAGGACGAGAAGATTTTCAGCTTCTCGTTTTTTTTTAAAAAAGATTTCGTGCTTTTTTCTGTTCGTTTTCATTGAAATGAGCTTTGATTAATCTTTATTTCTGTACTACGCGCCAGAACGACTACTTTAATTTATGGAATTTGTTTTTTCATGCGCTTCAGATACTCACAATTTGCAAAGCGTAATATGACGACACTGCCCTTGTTCTTGTACGGCAACCTGGGCATTTATAGTTCTATGCATAGTTTTGAAACGGGATTAAGTGAAGCACGAGTTCAGGACTTTGATAGTTCTAAAGCACACCCTTGGGCTATTTCCTTCCCTCAAGGTGTGTAATACGCCTTAAAGAGGACATGAAAAAATTTATTTTGGATCTTACGACTGATTAGAACGTACGTGCAATATTTACAAATTTTGAATTTTTGCCATTTGCGAGCGGTCTATGAAACCAGCTGGTCTGAAGTGACAGTCGCCAAAGCGTAAATCGAAATGCCGTCGAAACTCCAATTTGCTCATTTTCCACGACCTTATAATATTCACAAACGCGAATCGCTTGCATGAATGTTTCCTTGTACTGTTCATGTGCTTTGGCACATTTGCGCTTGCAGAGTGCGCTATGGCAAAATGACATTTGTGTATTCTGAAATCCATAGACATTTCGATATACATGCAAGAGAAATAGTTTTTGGAAACTTCCTACATCACTTGACTCGGCGTGCCAAAGATTCGCTGTTTGTTGACGCAAAATTGGCCACTCAGAACAACCCATGCAAAGCGATGCAAAGGCAGCTGTAATTTCATCGTTTCCCGTATCGATGCAGCTGACGATCATGCCCACGCATGATTGTTTTGACCAGTTTCTGAACGCCTGCTGGTCAGCCTCCTGGCGATCCGTCGGGTAAGCGGCAGGGAATCGAACCCAGGTCTTCCCGCATATGAAGCGAGAGCTTACCAGTGAGCTACTGCCCGCCGCAGAAAAACCCATAATGGCGAATAAAATAACGCTGGAAAGAAGTATCTTGAATCAGTGACATTCACTGGAGGTCGCTAGCGCCTCGTGAGCTTCAACGGATGGGGGAGATGGTGGACTCTTCTAAACATGCTGAACTCGGAAGGATCAAATGTTGGTTAAGGGCAAGAGAATTATTTACGATAGTTGGATGAGAGAGGAATAGACGATGATGAAGAAGTCCCATCGAAGAGAAGTTCGAGGGTGTTTCATTCTTCGACAACGATTTTAAAGGTGATAGGACGAACAACACTGATCGATAATTGATCAATAATCAATCACTCCTATGTTTCGTCTTAAGTGCACATTTTTATAGATGCTTTTGTGACACTAATAGTAAGAGTGCGAAACTAATATTTCTGAGTATGCAAATGTATGTCATTAAATGAACTATTTGTTCAGGATCTCTTAATAAGCATTTAGATGATAAAATTGCTCAGTCTGAAACGACAATTGCGAACGACATTTGTATCCACCGATCCTTGAATATGATGCAATTATTCTATGACGTTCTGAGATTTCATTTCTCTTACGTTAACAATGCCTGATTCATACGTTGAAGCCTTAACACGCTAACCGGAAACAAGTATTAAGTGCATCATGCATAATGTGTAGTTGCACCTCTAAATATTCTTCATGTAAGGTCGCTCCCACGGTCTTCGAAAGTATGCATGTGGAACAATGCTTAGACGCATGTGTGGTGTGTTGCCGATTGATTGGTCCCCGAAGAAAAGGAATTCTTTCGTCCATTTTCGCTGGTGGTGATTTCGCCCTCGCCATGGTAGGAAGTACAGCTGAACGCGAGAGATAGAGTTGGCCAGAGAGAGATGAGGAAAATGCACGAAGATGTAATGGAAAAAAATGCGCCAATCCTCCTAGACATTAACCCTCCGCCCCACCCCCTCCCTTGTAAAACTCGGCATCGCTAAGTGATAGGTGATTTTCCCTCGCTTGTTGTTTCGCAGACGCATATTCGATGGTTATTCGCATAAGTCATAGTTTTCGCCAAACAGATTATGAACAACGGCAGCACTTTTATGAATGGAAAAACATTTAGCGAAGTATGCATACGTGAGTACCATATTTAGGCCTATTATGAACACATCAATAAATGAGTCAATAAATGAGCGGTCTAATGGATGAGGTGGTATGAAAGAGGTGCACATAATATCGAGTAGTGAAGCAAGGAAGGGAGGTTGGGAATGGAGGTCATAGGTCGTGTAGGAAGAGGTTAGTTAGATACAAAAGTTCGACGCAACCAATGAACGATGGTTGCGTCGTAGTTTTCAGAGGTGCGTCGAAGTGTTGTCAATGGTTGTGTCGAACTCTTGTCCCAGACTAACCTCTTCCCATACGACCTGTGACCTCCCATACATACTTTGTTAAATGTTTTTTTCTACTCATAGAGGCGCTGCCCTTGTTCATAGTTTGTTTGGCTAAAACTACCACTATTGATTTCCAGCTTGTTGTGCTATGATTACGGCTCAAGGAGCCTAAACGTCAGCTTAAACCCATTATACTGTCTCGCTGCAAAGCATTATATGGTCTCAACTACAATCTACCTTATACGAAGAGCTTCCTNTGGAAGGGGTGTTTTTTAATGAAAATTATTGCTCTAAAGTTTCACATGTCATACAACTTGCAGACTACTGCAATAAAAATGTGGGAAATATAACACAATTCAGATCATTTACTGGATGAATCTTTTCTATAATATGTTTCAGCTTGCTTACATAGTGGATTCTTTCATATTTGGAATCGAGCTTGGAGGCGATTCGATGTTTAGTTTTATGAAGTTTAACTTTTTCATCTGCATAAGGGAATTTTATTCAATGCTTTCGCAATTTGTGTTCCAATTTTACTTAATGCATATCATTATTATTCTTGCAGCTATTGCCTGCAAAACAAGTCGTTTTATTTTGATTACTTAAGATGTTTCCGCTTAACATAAAAGCTATTTTTGAATTCACATTATAATCAGGGTGGCTTTGTTTCTTTTCTTGTTGGAAGGTTTCACATAATCCATAGACAAGGAAAAGTCAACTGTTCTGCAAACAGACTAATCCTGTTTATTAAAGCCGTTTGAACATTAAAGCGCAATTAATAAAGGCGCAATTAATTGTTATTAAAGGACTCGCAGAGAATTTATCTCTGCAACTTTATGGTTTATGGTTCATCAAAACAGTGCTTCAAATTCACGTATAACTAAATTTTATCGTCAGCTTACTTAGCACTGGGGAACTTTTAGCACAGTTTAAGACCGACAATATAGCTCATGAAGCAGCAAAGGTTCCCAGGCTCAGTTTTTTCACGAGAGTCGTTTCCATGATAGCAAACGGAGAAGATAATTGCGAAATTGGATGCCTCTTCAATTTGTACCTCTACTCTCCACAACTGACAAACAGCAAAAAGTATGTGTGGGAAAGATGGTGATTTCATTTGATTTAAAAAAAAAAAGAAAAGTACTCTGGCACATTGCGCAAAACGTGAAAAATTTTCCCGCACAGAATATTAGTACCATCAAACATTACTATAAAGCAGCACAGGATTAGCTGAAATGGATTTTTGGCATCGACAACGAGGAGCTTTAATATCGTTTGTCACTAATCGCGAGATCAGAATGCACGGCTGATATATTTATGTGCGAACTTGATTTTTTTTTTCAGGAAGTGAATCGCTTTTATATATGTGCCCTCCGTTTTCGTCCCCCCTCCCCCAGTCCTGATGGGGATAGCCACAGGTTTAACTCTGTTGAGCAGTGACTTGCTGTGAGCAGATCGATAAGCAGTGAAAACGGCTGAAAATATTCTGAGTATTTTCAAGAAAAATTAACAACATTGATGAAATTTTCGGAACTGTCGCTGGGTTTCGCATTTGCGGATTACTATAACTCTTTTCTCCTCTGCAACCATCTCCACGATATACGACTATTTTAGGCCTAAAAAACGTGAATTTAAAATTTCCGCTCCAAAGACTGTAGTCCGACAAGAGTACTACAGAAATGATCACCCGCAAAAAAATTTAGAAAACGAGAGAGGAGGTACATTAGGAGCGGGTAGGGGGGTTAGGGATTACGACGAGGAGATGGTGAATCGTAATTGGAATATGAATCTTGAATCATATGCACCAAGAACGCTTCGGAATTCCGCATTGTTTGATCCAAAAAGCTCTCTTCTAAAACCCATAAACGAGTAATATGAAGTACAAGAAATCCTCAACTAATTGAGCACAGCTGATTTTAAACGGATCACGACTCAGATTTATTAGAGCCTTATTGCACGATAATGGCTTTATTCATTACCTTTATAGACGCCAACAATAAAAATAACATAAAACAAGCATTTATTCCTTACCAATACCATTACTTACTCTATGCTGCCACAGTATATACAATAAATGATATAATCGCAGCACTTTTCCGATATCTTATCTTCATAAGGCTTTTCGTCAAAACATCGGCCAAAATGTTGTTGCACCAATAATTTTACCATTCGTAATCTCGATGGAATCTCGGAATCCATTCAGGCATCCAGGCCTCAAAGTCGAGGTATTTCAATGATTTTCAATCGAAGCAGAGAAAACATCACAATGAAACTAGCATTTTTTTTTTCTCTGTTCACGTTCCTTGATTATGAAAACTCGTAACCAGCTTTTGTGAAGTGCAAATGGTCATCCGATTTATTTGCCGAGACGTCAACTAAAAGAATTTGTTCACTCTGAAATTCCTGGATGTGCTGAAAGCAATTTTTCACGAGTAAAGTTAGACTGTTGCGAAATTAATGAGTAAAGTTAGACCTTGTGAAATTAATCAGTAAACTTAGACTGTTGCAGAATTACTGAATAAAGTCAGACTGTTGCGAAATTAATGAGTAAAGTTAGGCTGTTGGAAAATTAATGAGTAGAGTTACACCGTTGCAAAATTAATCAGTAAAGTTAGGCCTTGTGAAATTAATCAGTAAAGTTGGACTGTTGCAGAATTACTGAATAAAGTTAGACTGTTGCGAAATTAATACTAGTGTTTATTGTATTTTTTCCCGACTAAAAAATGTTCGTGTCGAAGAGTGTGTTATTCACTGTGCGATATTGTTTACACTCAAAACACAATGGGTATATTTCGTTCGATTCCGCCGCATAAGTTTCTTTGCGCTACGAATGTAGAAAACCGGCCTTCAAAAGGCATATAGATCGGGTGTTGTTCTCAAACCATTAACACGTTATCGCTCGGGCCCTCAGTACGACGTCTCGATGTTACTGAGGCAATCGCACGCCGATCACAGCCATTCCTTTGGCTGTTTTAGCTTGTTGTTAACCACCCGCTGGCTGGGCTGTTAGTGGTATGGTGGGAAGCAGCCGGGAATCGAACCCGCGTATCCCCGCACGCGGCTCTACCACTGAGCGGTTGCTGCCACGTTCTCAGAGTAACTATACCAAAACATGTAAATAAATGGGTCGGCGTGTGGCTCATGATCGTTATGTGGCGAACGTTTTCATGATATGAGGTGCCGAAACGTCAAATAAGCGATGTTCAATATTGTGAATTTTGCGCTCACCAGCGACAGAATTATGATGTTACTCATGAACAAGGCTTTTATTTACTGCATCAGCATTTTATAGGTATCGACGTTTTTTTAAAATGATGCCATTCTTCTTGCAAATCGGCTTATTTGTAAATGTTTATAATTTCCGAAGTTTTGATCACAGTCTATATATCCTCTTCTAGTTAGTAAAAGGTAGTCATCTATCTGTTTCCTGTTCCATGAAGTCACTATATTTGAGGTCTGGGTTGTTATATTTAGGCCATTTAACGCACATATCTAAAGCGAGAATTTGGAGTAAATGAACGCCTTACACAAAACGAAAAAAAGGCGTTCATGGTGACATGTTTTGCAAATTGAGTTCTTGCGCGGCGGAAACGCACGAGGCCATTTACAAAAACCATCACTCCGAGTACCTCTTCGACCTTCACAATTGCAGTTTATGCACTTCAAACGTTGATGGAGTAATGCTGCTATCGCAATGACGGCTATTGCAATGTTTTTCCTTGAAGCGAAATAGGTTAGGGTAGAGATCTCTCCCATGCTTGTTCATTATCTCAACTATAGCAAACGTCACAAACAAAGAAATTACACTGCAGCATTTCACTTAATTGGTCACCGGTATTCTACCCAGTTTTGGCCAACATGTACGCAGCATCTTTAAAATTAAAGCTTTTCTCGAAGTGGCGAAGATGCTTCGAAGGCAAAATTAATTAATCTGCCTAATTTGTGTTGCAATGTGTGACTTCGCGAGACATTGTAAGCTGTTATTGCAGTATTGAGTAATGCAGGATGGACTTCATTCATTGACCTGATTGCCAAAAAAAGCGTTTTAGGACCCTTTCGTGCGGAACTTGACGTAAAGCTGAAAGATGCTAAATACACTTACCTCGTTGGATAATTTATAAATGGTACTAGGACAAACTAATTTGATCAAGACAAATTAAGGTAATTAGAACAAATCTAGTTAATTAAGACAATGTTAATCAAGGCGATATCAAGCTAATTATGAAGACAACAAAGTTAAAGTCAAGTATCGTGCATTACGACAAATGAAGACAGCAGAATTATGACAAACTAAACGGGATTTTTTCGCATTCAGTTAGCTCGTGTAAGAAGACGTCAAAAGCGATGATCGATGTCAAATGTCAAAGATGTCAAAACAAACAAAACCGTTGTATTGTCATCACGGTTTCCACATGTTTAATTAGAAAATGCACTTATATTTGAACAAAACGATAAATTTTAAGCCATTTTTTCTGCTAATAGAGCTATGTCATTCGAAACCACCTTTTGCTGACTAGATGCTGACAAGAAATTAATGAAAAAAAGTGATAGAAAAAGTAAATTTGAAGAGACAGAAGAGGAATTTTCTATCCCCAATTAGGCATACTGCTAAAAACATAAATAAGCTGACATTGCAATTTTCGGTGTCTTCCAGCAATCACAACTGTCACCTCTCGACGGTAAAGAAACGAACAAACAGCACTTTTATTCCGCTCTCGTTCTCCACACAGTGTCACAAACAGTTTAGAAAAGCAAATTACTTTTAAGCAAAAAATGATCAAAAAACCTATTTCAGTCACATTCTGTGAGGGAGGTGAAAATTTTAGACGAAATTTTAGATGCGGCGTTCATATCTTTTCAAACAAAACACGAACTGAAACAAAGGTTCGCTTCTGTTTCTAAATAATTAAGAGCTATTTTAAGCATCTGCTTGAGATGAGTGACCAACCGGTTCAGCTACAACAAAATGAAATCTAATTTGAATTGCAATTCACCGTCACCGCCTGCCGCCCGCGGATGCTCATACACACAAAAAAACGCAATTCCTTGCATGTACAAGCAGAAAAATTTTACGAAAAACCAACATACAATTTTCGCTTTCGTTCTTATTAAAGTCATTTCCGAGGATGGTTACATAAAGAATTCAGCTCAGACACTTCACAGGCAGATGGTGGCTGAAGTTTGTGACAGAGTCAGTGTAGATAAACCTTAGACTGTAAATTTCTTCTAAAGAGGCAAAAGAAGTTGATCGCTCTTTGAAGGCTTCAACAATTTTCTAAAAGTGCATCAGATGAAGACGGAATGTTATCGACAAAACATAGTGTTCGTCTAAGCCCGTTTATTAATGAAAGTCAACAAATATACATAGACAACAAATATTGTATATTCTATTCTCAAGTAATTGCGCAGTTGAGAAAGAGAAGAACAGAAGTCACATTATTATATATCTACGGGGGTTCGATATGATCATAATATAGGTACGTAGGGAAAAAGTTCATTTCTGGAATATAATCACAATTCTTTGAGGAACAGTTTTTCACACAGCGCCATCGATTTGTCTCGTTCACAAGGACAAACGGGAGGTGGGGAGGGGGAGGGGGACGAGTAGGGAATGTGATTTATGCATAGTGGGGTATTTTTTTAAAGCCTGAGAAAGTTTATACGCTAAACTAACTGCCTATGCAGAATTGGCGTGGTATTTGTACACTCCTTCACAGAAAAATAACGAGTTCTTTGAGGCTCAAGCTGAGCACATCGGTGATTCATCCACGAAACGGCGTGAGTGACTTCGTAAACTGTTCACCAACAACGAAAATTTGAATTTTATGGAAAAATATGGATAAAAGGACTGAGAAAATTTTAAAAATTAAATTTGAACTCATCCACCTCTGTGAAGTTTTTCTTTTTTCTGAAACCAAGACGCTTGGGAACCCATGCCACTCTCCCAACGCTTAGGAAGATATTACATCCTCCGGGTCGATTTTGAGGATGTTTCGATGGATATTGGGATGAATATAGGACATGGACTGTAGCAGATAAACTTCGTAAAATATAGTTTCAGTGGTTCTCGAATCGAAACTACTAGACACTGATGTACGCAGAGACAGGCAAAAAGGACATACATACTCAAGCACATACGAATGACGATAGCATCATTTCTTTTGAAAAATGCACATTTGCCAAAAACGCAGAAAAATACAAAGAGAAAAAGTTATCGATACAAAGACGACAAAAGTGCATATAACACACAAAGGCCGATTGCAATGATAAAAACTCACAAAATTAACTCATTGATCGAACTGTTGTATCTTGGATAAACAATCATACACCCGTAATGTTCTAGTTTGGCGAACCAAACAAGAAAAAAAAATCGCGGCAATTAGATTACCATTCACAAGTCCAACAAGGTCCCTGTGTATCGCAGGCTTATAAAGGATATCCTAAATATAATCTGTAGAGGAGTACCCACAAATGAAACCAGAGGAAACGCTCATAATTGTAACAGCCGAGTACCCCCAATCCGTTACTCAAACGATCAGCAGCAAAAAATTTTCTCGTACCTGAGTTACCGTCATATGCAAACTTTCAGATTGAATTCGCAAATGCAATACTGCGATAGCCTCCAAATTCAAAGTACAAGGTGTATATTGAAGTTCGTGTCTCGACACATCAAAGAACAACCATTTGGAGAGATCATAAAAATGGAACAGATATCGTTGATGAAGCATTGAATGATCGAAATTAAATAATATCAGCGTAGCAAACGGGGCTGACAAGCAGCACAGCAGAAGACGTCTGTGTAAGCAACATGCTGACAAAATTGTAATCGAAATGCGTTTTTAATGAAGACCAAATGAAATCTTAACGACTATATGAGCATCATTTCGGTACTGAAGCTATGCAAGATGATTTCTTTCATGAAAAGTTTGGTTTAATTTTTGATTGAATGGAGAACAAAACTTATCAAGTGTGCACAAATAAAAATCAAAAATAGCGGATGTGATAGCGGAGTAGCTGAATGATGTCATAAATATGTGAAAGAAGATAAACACTAAATGAAGGAGTAAATCAACGATTAATGATGTGAACATATAGCCACGGTGATGGATAAGCATAAAGTAAATAGACCAGACTAATGAAAAACGAACAAAGAAAAGTCAGAATAGCATATACATGCAAAAATGTCCGATTATTTTCGACTGTTTGCCAACATTTAATAACGTTCATTTTGCTTCCGATTTATAAATGGTAATTGCGGTATTGACATAGACGGTACATAAACATTGACATAAACATTGACATAAACGACATAAAAGTCCAGAATTTGTGCATAGATGCAATCGCATTTCCTAGAAGTTCGAAAATATGGCCGAAAATATGTCAAAACTCATTGATTTTTGTCAATTGTCATTATGATTGTCCTTAAAAAATTGTCACTGCTATCGAGATCTTCAGATTTAGATAAAAATGAGATACGTTGATGTCACAGACAGGCAATAGAAAATGTTAATTGAGCCCATCGAGAAAACAACAAATGACGGCATCGCTCTAAGGAACAATATGATATGCATACGTTTTTTTGATAATTCCTATTTAATATTCAGTTGAAAAAAATGTAAAATTAGAGAATACGATGACGAAATGATTTTTTGCTGATGAGAAGTGTTTTTTTTCTTGTTGTTAATGAGTATGCGGTACAAAGATGCTACGCTTCTAACGAAATAACTCTGCACTAAAAACAGCAGTCTGTCCCACATCCCACTCACTACACCTCCACCCCACCCCACCTCCCCTCCCCTCACTCCACGGGCGTTTTTTTTTCAAGGTGGTCCTGATTTTCAAGCGCTTATGTCAACAACAAACGACATTATATGCTGGGAATGTATTAAGTGTGCGAATCGAATGCTCTACGCCGAATGAGGATTGTTTTCGAAGGGGTAACAAATACCGAAACGTTCAGGATGCAAATATATATGAACTTATGCGTATGCATATATATATGTATAAATATGTATTATATGCACCTAGTGTATTATATGCACCTGGTTACTATAAATTGCTCGGTGTGGGAAGTGTTAAAGCAAGATTATCATATCATTAATAAGCATGGTTTCCCTCGTTGCTTGGCGCAGTTATATACACACATTACGTTTCTTTCATTGTTGCACTCAAAGTCACATTTTAACTACAAAAGTGGCAGGAACTAAGCCAGGTTGACGGTGATTTTCCTCTAATGCTTTTTTCACACCGTCGAATCTCACAGAGGTGTGAAATATAACCTCAAGCAAGGGGTGGATTTATCTGAAGCATTCCAACCACAACACATGCAACAACTGTGGAAAATAACAAAATATGCAAAAATTTTTAAAACGAACCTTCAACGAGCGATACGCCGTCGGCGTACAGCATGGCGGATTTTCGTTTAATCTGTCGTCGTCAGCCCCTAATCGAGCTAGCGTCGTCATCACATCTCGCGCGCTATCGAACTGGTGACCTACCTGGCAATGTCCCGAACAGTAGTTCATATTATACCTGAAAGTGTTTATAAGGTACAGTATGGTCAGTGATGGATGCTACTCACATCAAAAATTCTCCTCCCTCCCGGCATCCATTTGAGGTTATAGGCTAATAGTCTAAGATATTGCAGTACGCTGAACTGATTGCCAGTTTGACAGTTCAAATGTTTAATAAAAATGCTAAAAAACCTATGAGTTCACAGTGGTGTGTAATCGCAGCTCAATGCCGGAAGAATAGTTAGGCGGAGGCCAAATCTTTAAATTGCCATCCCTCAGACTATGAAAAGAAATGACATATTTGAGTATCTGTTTTCGTAGATTCGCTATTCGTTCTGCGAAAGTTGTCCTCGTTTAAATGATTCGTTAGTCATCGCCTTATTTGCTCATTGGTGATCTTCTATAGATACATAAGTTATGGGGGCAGTTGAACACTAACGAACACTATTCGTCCATAACAAGACGCCATTACCGTTCTGGACATTTTTATGCGGCCTCTACACTCGATTTCAACATTTCTAAGGCTTATGATGTAAATGGAAACCAAAAAAATTGATAAGGAAGTGAAACAGCGTGCGCTTTCGGCAATCTTGGTGAAAGCGTCTCGTTTCGTTAAATAATATTGATACAAGAATGCTAAACTATGCATAAGCCAGTTTTATCGATGCTCAAGCAGTTTAGAATTACCGGCTGCAATATGAAGCAATCGGTGATCATTTCAAGTGTTCATAAAATTAGAAATGGTGACGATCTTTCTGTCTAGTTTTGCAAAAAATAAAATAGAATTTTGCGAACTTCCTATTTTGCTCCTAGAAGTTCACTTTGGAGTTGCGTTTAATATATTCTATATTTTGCCGTGCTCCACAATTTATGAGGGTTAATCCTGCTCCGAAGAGGTGAGATTGATGACAATTAATCATCCGACCTGCAAACCCCGTCGCATTACTTTCTGTTTTCTATCTCTCATTGAGTTGTTTTTGAATTATGTTGAAATTTTGTTCGGAATCTCAAGACTATAGATTAATCTGTTTGTCAAATTATTTTAATTTGTCAAATTAAATTGTCAATAGAATTTGTCAATTTTCATTGTGTTAGCTTCTCTGATTGATCAGTTGAAATTGCGAGGCGGAGAAACAGCTGACATAAGTCATAGTAGTGATGATAAAGGGCTAAAACGCTTTGGTTTGCAAGATAAAGCATAGAAACTAACGAATAACAAAGAAGAAGAAGCTCAGCTTGTTTCTGCAACCCCCCGCCTGGGCAATGCAGTCTCCTCTTATCATCGGTGATCTGGAGATGTGGAAACGCTGGAATTTCGCTCAGGTTTTGCGCCATAAAGTCTTACTGTTCAACTTTCAAGCTCATTTGCCGATCTCGAGTTTTATTTCGATGACAGTTAGAATAATTATGTTGAACGCTGCAATACCTAACAGATAGTAACACGCTGCAACATCTGATGCACAGGTCCTAAAACGACCTAGATTATATACATACTCTTCAAACCAAGCGTCTCAGGAGTGAGGAAAACATGCGTCCATGTGAATGACCAAATAACTCTGGAAACAACAAAATTACCTAACCTGATTTTGTCTGACATTACGTTTTAAGTTGCTTTCTCCACTCTTCCCACATATTGGCTTGTCAAACAGCGGCTTTCACAGATGTCTACCGAAGAATAATTGGACGAAATAAATGACTAAACGATTACCCTTCAGGTTTGATAATCCACTTATTCCATGAGTTGTCGCTGAAGTTGAAATAGAACGACCTCAGGCAACAACCGCCATGTTCGCACTCTTCTTCTGCGCGTCGACGCTTTCGAGTTCGCTTGTCGATTTCGAGTTTCAAAGCGATAACAGGGCTCATATTTTGTAGACAATCTCCCGAACAAGATATCTATTTAGAAAAAAGTCTATTCACATAGACGCTAATATTGATAATATTGATTGACTTAATAACAATTAGAACGCTCATTTCATTTGTGAGAAATGAATGAGAAATAAAAATATCATCTATATGGTAAGAGCACTTTTTTTTTCCTATCATGAGTATCGTTTGCAATTGATCGAGAACAAAATTGTGACTAGAAAGACAGAAGTGAGCCTCCGTGCAAGCACATTTCGTTTGTTCATAGCTCAGCTTTGTGGGGTGTGGAGTGCCATCTGGACAATGATACGTTGACTCCTAATTGCTTTGGCTATGTATCAAAAAGCGTTGCCTAACGCCAGCTCCAATCAGTGACCTTATAATTTCGTAACATAGAACTCATGTCAGGCATTTTGCAGAAAATTCGTAAGGCATGTATGCGAAGATGTTTGCATTCCTATTTATTTCAGTTTTTTTTTCTACGCAGCTTATAACTGAACTGTTCTGATTTGTGTGAATTATTCATTGTTATTCATCCTTGAATTGTTCATCATCTCCGAACTGTTCTTCAGTATGACGGTCTTCGTAAACAGATTGGCTACAGATATGGCCAGAAATGAAAAATAAAAAAACGTCTTAAGCAAACAGTAATAGTCTCAGTGTGCATCTGTTTATTTCTCTGATTACTGATATGTTATGAACCATTGTCCAAATTACGCTTTTCTCATATTGTTTTCATCCGCCTACTCTTCTCGTAATCGCTATTGAGGCTCAAGCATTCTTCATCTTAAAATCTTCATCTCTAGACAATACTTGAGCTATTTCTCAGAAAAACTACACATATTATGCGCAACGTAGCAAAGGCATTCATCGGTATTAATGGAAGAAGAAGAGTAGGAATGAAAATGTGAGTAATTTAAGCTGTTTAAGGCTGTAAACGCTTTTTTTTTCACTTTTCATAAGAGTTGTGATCGAGCGGCGCAACAAATATTATACCTTTTTTAAAGTAAAATTTATTCATTCATTCCGTTCCGCAGTATTTAAATAGTAATGTTTTTTCGTAAAGGAATTTGCTTAAACTTACCCTAATTAGTGGAAGAGCATAGACTAATGAGTTGTAGGAATGTGGCTGGATCAGTTCATCATCATTAAATAATAAAGTCAGTTGATTGGCCTCCACAGATGTCCATTTGCCGAATAGAAATGCCTCAATTTTCGCTTCCGCATGACTCCAATGTCTGCCGAGATATAAAATGGTGTCGATGATTTTTGTGTTCGGTTTTCCGATCGAATTTTGCAGATCAAATCGATAACATCGCCAATACGTAGACGAGCAGTATGAGTCTGAAAAATATACACTAGGCTATCGCCTTATTATCGCCTTGCAATATAGCGATCATTGTTTCATGCGCATTTTGAAATATTTTCTTACAATATTTTGAGAGGGATGTACATGTAGCTCAAAGCCCTTAGTCTTTGAGAAAGCAGTGAGCCACTTCTCAAAGTGAGGGATAGGGGGGAGGAGTGGGGGGCACATCCGAGCACATTCTTGCTGATGAAGATGGTGGGATGCGCTCTTTCAAGCTGTCCTGCTGTCAACACCAGGGGGCATCTCTTGCTCTTGGTTGAACTAGTAACCAGTAGTTCCCAGAAGGGCGTCAAACGCGACTGGATATTAAAAATTCTGTTGAAATGTTCAAGCTCTTAAAGTTTTTAAAAAAAATGAACCGTTTGAAATAAATTACGAAAAAAAATCGAAAAATTTCGTAAATAATAGAACTGCAGAAGTGAACATTGCTCCATTGCAAGACAAATTATACATAAGATACTTACTTTCTTTTCCAACAATGTATAGCTGAATTTGACCTTCTGCGCCATCCTCTCCTGAATTTTCCTCATCAACTCCGTTCACTGGATGTATTTCAGCCACATATTTAGCGACTGCCTCTTGATCAGATGATATTATAGGTGGCTAAAATGGCTCATAGGTTCTTTGGTGTGTTTCTTAGAGAGAGATCAATGATAATTTTCATATTTGAGGGCGCATTCCAAGCTTAAGGCCTAAAGCTTAAATTTCCATATTAAAGCTTACCGCAGCAAAATTAAAAGGCACACCTAGCTTCACTTTCTTTTAGAAACCGCTCAGGTGAAACCTTTTCAAACTGCTCAATTGTCAGAGGATACTATCGTGCCAATTTATATAAGATACATTTGCTTCTGAATTTTGCAAACTATCATTACTTAAACTTATGAACTTAATAACTTATAAACTTAAACCTTGTAAACTTAACAAACTATCATTACTGAATTATGTATAAGCTACTTATTTTGAGCCATCGAAGCGCTCGGACGGCATAATGCTTCCCAGACGCAAACTCAACATTTATAAGCGCCAATTAAGGCTCACGAAATGAATTCATTACGAATAAAATTCACGACAATTAAGCATATCAAAAAAGCTTTCATTGATGAAACCTTTCAGCGAGTACCGATATTAAAGAAGCAGTCAGTTTTTTTTTAAAAAAAAAGTTAGAAGCCTTGAACAAAGAGGAACGCAATACGTTATAGCGCCGCATCTACGCTCGAAAGAGATTGAAAATGAATCTGTGAAATGTGTATGTGTACGTACGTTTGATGTTAGCGCCAACAAGTGGCCGCTATGTTCAATGATCGGACAGAATTTGTTTTCTGAAGTGCGTTTCGCGGTCTGCGCTGTTTTTTTCTTTCTTCCTTTTTTTCTTGTTAAGAAAACCAATTTTGATACGATCATCGAAAATGTTTTTTAAAGCTTACCTTTGAAGCTATTAAGCATTACTAAAGCTATCGGATAGTCATAATAGTGATATGGCTTGCAAAGTCCGGTAAACCCCTCAGCGAGATCTGACAGTTACGAGCAACTCGAAGTTCCTGAGATTTGACAGGCGCTTCCTCCGTTCACTTACTCCTCCTCCTAGATGGACGAGAAACGGAGGGAGATACTCGTTGCTCGTTTATGACCACAACTGAGGCAAGCTACTTTTCAGAGTGACAACCCCTCCGGAGTCGAAATTTAGTCTTAATAGAAAATTTCCAGCTAGGGGTATAAAAATGCGATGATGCACTGTGTTGCGAATGTATCATTACAATGTATGATGTTTGGAATAGGCTGATTTCAGGTTGGATACACTAAATTTTTGGTGGGTAACGAAGATTTCACGGCATTCACAGTTTTGAAACGGCATTTAGTATTGTTTATACAACGGTTCATTAAGGTAAGATTGAGTTGCATTGCTTGTTGGAGATTTACGAAATTCGGTTGTCTGGTAAGTGGAAGGAAAAAGTATTTGCGCTAAACCTTTGGGCGACCTTTTCCGCTTGTTTTTCTTAGCTCTTCACTCACACTCATTTGATAAACCAACAACAAACCTCTTTTAAATCGAGCAACTCCAAAATTCTCCTTCTTTCACGTGCTAGTTCTTGTTGTTCGAAAATATTCATAGCGGTATTATGCGTTGTACGTCTAGTAGAATCTGCTGTCGTATGTGTATTGTCCATACATCCGTATACCATCGTTGAACAATCAAGAATAGATAAATAATATAGAAAAAGGAACAAAAATTTGTTGCCAATTTGGCAACGTTGCAGCATCTGAGACGATTTTTGTTGTAAGAGTTGCACAACAATCGTCAATGAAGTTAGTGTTGGTCGGTCGATCGTCTGAGAAGACGCCACAATCGTTGCGACTATAATGTGATGAACAAAACGCACAGACAACTCGTTGCATTTATTGACAAAATAAAATTCTTTCGTTTCGTTCGTTCTCGTCGAAGTGTATTTGTGGGGATTGGCGAACGATTCTAGCAACGTCGGGCACACAATCAGTCTGGCTTTAGTGATTTTGCGTTTGAGAATGCGTTATGATGATGATGAAACATACTGATATCAGACGCTCTCACAAATATGCACGACCAGCCGATCACGTTTCCGTGTACCCAGCGAATATTTTCAGAAACTGGACAAAATATGCATAGTTCGGATAGACTTGTTACGAGGTAAAAAAAAAACTCCTGTCTATTCCATCTCAAAAAATTGTATTCTCGCGTGGACGGAAGCGTGCGCTCGGCATTCAGCATAGCATAACCAACGGATTCATTGACAAGTTCTTAACGTTCACTGACATGAGCAAAGTGAAGAAGTTTTAGCAGAGATGCTATTGGTAAGTCTACAAGCACTTTATACTTTTTTTTTCAAGCGATAAACTTTCAAAGCAGTCGATGGACTGGTATGAAAATAGGTTTAGAAGCTGAATCGTACTTGTTGATTTTACGATCAAATTTCACAACTCTGAAAACAGCGATTCTCGAGCTGGAACTATCCGGCAGACTGAAGCGGACAGACGGAAACATGCATACACAATTACAGATGTGATGCTATCACAATGCGCTTTACAAATGCAAAATTGCCAAACGCTGATAAAACCTTACACTGTAGAGTTCAGAAAAGCGTTTTGACGTTTCACAGACGTCTGCTGAGTCATTGCACAAACGCATTTTTGAGTTTTTTTTTGCGCCGAATTATCCATGAACAAATTGAATATACGAACGAATCATGAAAAGGTAAAAAGTATTTGATGAACGATGACTATCTGGTGAAATTGATCAAACGTTTCGCTGTAGGCAGAAAATTTTACTCATCTAAACAATTTATTTCTTTCCGTAGTTGTTCGATTCCGAGTCATTCAATAGGCAACCCCGAGAGAGAGCAGTGAAGGCGAGGTTAATTTCAGTAAGTTAATTTCTGTAATAATAGAATCGAATCGAATTTTTTATTTAGTCGAATTTATATAACTACCTTTATGACAATACAAAGATGATATAGAGGGATATAATGAGATACAGTCATAATTAAATATTACGTCATAAAAACATCACTACATATCACTCAAATGCAACAGTGTATTGAGGAAAGCAGTAGCTCGGGGTCTTATGGTTTTTTGTCCGTAATTTGTTCGGAATGTTTCACAGATGTACATTTCATACCTTGTTCGGTTATGAGTTCTGCCTTATTGCTTTCATATGGTATAGAAGTTTTCAACACGAGCGGGATACTTTATCAAAGTGGGCTCGGAAGGTTAGACTACCGTCTAGATGTAGGCCTAGGTTACGGGTGTCATTTTTAACAGTTATTTTTTCTCCGCAAATCTTCAGAACGGTTTCACTGGCTGGGCGCTTTTTAGTTCGCGGTCTTCCGAATCTGGTGATAGCTGTTTTTGACTCGTTAATTTTCATCTCTAATGCTTCTCTTAGATGTTTTATTTTATTTTTTCATCTCTTTTAGATATTTCATCTCTTTTAGATACATCTAAAACTAGATATTTTAGTTTTCATCTCTTACATATTTAGATATTATCTTAGATATTTTATTATTTTTTTTCATATCTTCTTCTATCAGATTCGCTACCTTTGGTTCTTCGCTTTCTTCACACGTGTATGGAAGTTGCACGTCATCTGCGAAAAGTGTCATTTTCCCGTTCGTCTCAACTTCGCTTACGCCTAAAAACAAGAAGGCAAAAAGGATAGGAGGAAGTATGTCTCCGTGCGGTATACCTATAGGAATCTGTTTCGCTTTGAGATCCCGTCCTCACCCAGTGTTCTTATTTTCGTTTTTAGCAGGTAGTCTTTCAATAACTTTGTTAGTTTCTTATCCGATTAGTTTCTTATCCGGACTTACTTTGTCAATGATTTTCTGGAGGAGTATATATGGGTTCACATTATCATACGCCTTCTGGACATCTAACTGTACTATATAAGTTAGGTTATTGTTCTCCACGTTTAGGAGGTTTTTTTCACATATTTCCGCGAGCGCTGTGGTGATGGAGTATTTCTTACGAAATGCATGTTGGCAGTTGGGTAAAAAAGGCTCGAGTGCTTGGTAGATCTGTGGGTGTATGCATCGCTCAAAGAGTTTGGAAACGCAGGAAAGAAGGCTGATAGGTCGGTAGTTGGCTGGTTCTTGCTCGATGCCTGTATTCTTAAATATTGCACTGATTTTCGCCTCTTTCCACTCCTCAATAAATTCACCATTCTGTATTACTGTATTGAATAATGGTAGAAGTTTCGTTGCAACAAAGTTTTTTGCTGTTTTTAGCATTTTGTTTGTAATTCCGCCCAATCCTGCCGCCTTATTTGTTTTTAGTTTGGCTATTCCTCTTACTATATCCTCCCTACTTAGTGGTCTGAGAGCGAGCCTGTCTTGCGCCGGGTTTTCATCTAGATTTTTCGGTGTTGGGTCACACCATTTTTTTGATGTTGCGAAGAAATCATTAAATTCTTCTGCGCTAACTGTGCTTGCCTAGAAGTACTTTTAGGTTAATTTCTGTAATAATTTCAGGTTAATTTCAGTGGGGTTGTGCCGGTGAGCCGACTTAGTTATTGAACCAATGCACAACTTACACCGTTTAAAGGTTTATCTCTCGTCATCATTTTAAAGCTTCTACCTTTTATGTTTTAACTTGAACTCAGTTGTTTCGTCAAATCCGGCGAAACTTACAGTAGTATGCAACAATTTATACACCTCGGCTCAGGGTGGTTTACGCAATGAATCGCATCCACCGACCTGATACAGTTACATATACATGCGCTGGCACCGCTACTTGGCAAGAGGGGAGAGGGGATGGAGAGGAGAGCACAAATTGTGATTTGCCTTAGGAAGATTGCGAGCTCATTGGAATTCGAATGAACTCGTTCTGGCTCTTGAACAATTGTATGAAGTCTGAACAGAAGTTTTGGTGTCATTTTTAACAGTTATTTTTTCTCCGCAAATCTTCAGAACGGTTTCACTAGCTGGGTGCTTTTTAGTTCGCGGTCTTCCGAATCTGGTGATAGCTGTTTTTGACTCGTTAATTTTCATCTCTAATGCTTCTCTTAGATGTTTTATTTTATTTTTTCATCTCTTTTAGATATTTCATCTCTTTTAGATACATCTAAAACTAGATATTTTAGTTTTCATCTCTTGCATATTTAGATATTATCTTAGATATTTTATTATTTTTTTTCATATCTTCTTCTATCAGATTCGCTACCTTTGGTTCTTCGCTTTCTTCACACGTGTATGGAAGTTGCACGTCATCTGCGAAAAGTGTCATTTTCCCGTTCGTCTCAACTTCGCTTACGCCTGAAAACAAGAAGGCAAAAAGGATAGGAGGAAGTATGTCTCCGTGCGGTATACCTATAGGAATCTGTTTCGCTTTGAGATCCCGTCCTCACCCAGTGTTCTTATTTTCGTTTTTAGCAGGTAGTCTTTCAATAACTTTGTTAGTTTCTTATCCGATTAGTTTCTTATCCGGACTTACTTTGTCAATGATTTTCTGGAGGAGTATATATGGGTTCACATTATCATACGCCTTCTGGACATCTAACTGTACTATATAAGTTAGGTTATTGTTCTCCACGTTTAGGAGGTTTTTTTCACATATTTCCGCGAGCGCTGTGGTGATGGAGTATTTCTTACGAAATGCATGTTGGCAGTTGGGTAAAAAAGGCTCGAGTGCTTGGTAGATCTGTGGGTGTATGCATCGCTCAAAGAGTTTGGAAACGCAGGAAAGAAGGCTGATAGGTCGGTAGTTGGCTGGTTCTTGCTCGATGCCTGTATTCTTAAATATTGCACTGATTTTCGCCTCTTTCCACTCCTCAATAAATTCACCATTCTGTATTACTGTATTGAATAATGGTAGAAGTTTCGTTGCAACAAAGTTTTTTGCTGTTTTTAGCATTTTGCTTGTAATTCCGCCCAATCCTGCCGCCTTATTTGTTTTTAGTTTGGCTATTCCTCTTACTATATCCTCCCTACTTAGTGGTCTGAGAGCGAGCCTGTCTTGCGCCGGGTTTCCATCTAGATTTTTCGGTGTTGGGTCACACCATTTTTTTGATGTTGCGAAGAAATCATTAAATTCTTCTGCGCTAACTGTGCTTGCCTAGAAGTACTTTTAGGTTAATTTCTGTAATAATTTCAGGTTAATTTCAGTGGGGTTGTGCCGGTGAGCCGACTTAGTTATTGAACCAATGCACAACTTACACCGTTTAAAGGTTTATCTCTCGTCATCATTTTAAAGCTTCTACCTTTTATGTTTTAACTTGAACTCAGTTGTTTCGTCAAATCCGGCGAAACTTACAGTAGTATGCAACAATTTATACACCTCGGCTCAGGGTGGTTTACGCAATGAATCGCATCCACCGACCTGATACAGTTACATATACATGCGCTGGCACCGCTACTTGGCAAGAGGGGAGAGGGGATGGAGAGGAGAGCACAAATTGTGATTTGCCTTAGGAAGATTGCGAGCTCATTGGAATTCGAATGAACTCGTTCTGGCTCTTGAACAATTGTATGAAGTCTCTTGAACAGAAGTTTTTCTGTTTTGTTCTTCAAACGATTGAGAGCTGTTCCAACCAAGGGGCTAGCATGACGCTTCCCAATCATTATCAATATCTTTCCA
The DNA here is from genome assembly GCA_000803305.1 of Toxocara canis. Classification (NCBI taxonomy): domain Eukaryota; kingdom Metazoa; phylum Nematoda; class Chromadorea; order Rhabditida; family Toxocaridae; genus Toxocara; species Toxocara canis. Next base: position 53,265 of record JPKZ01000740.1, read on the forward strand.
CTTAAATTTTGTCATTTCTTTGCCTGGATTTGCCTCGCAAGCGGATTAAATGAAGCTGACTTCAGATGTTTTTAAATGGACGATGTTGAAAGTGGCAACTGGTCATAATGTTTATTGTAAGCGATTTCGAGCCATTTAATAGACAACCGAGAGCGAGCTCCAATGTGATGATTTCATGTTAGTTTCAGTAGAGCAGAGGGGGTGGGTCGGCTTGATTGTCGTTGTTAAGCAGCTCCTGCGGCTTGTTTCATTGCCAGGCGGACAGCCTTACTAGCTGGGCGGTATACCTGCAAATAAATAACATCTAGAGGGGAGTTCGCACGAAGCTGAGATCCTCGCCAAACCAAGAATTGTTGAACCTTATGGAAGCATCGGATTCAGGAAGGAGAAAAGTGGGAGGGGAGAGGGGAGGGAATTCATCCAAATTTCTGGACTTTTCGCACTGTCGGTAAAAGATTCATTTTCCAGGACATTCAAGATGAATTTCAAGATTCATTTTTTTAACGTCCTGGAAAGTGCTCGTGTGTTCCTGTGCTGTCGCCCCTATTACTTTACCCCCTACGTCCATCACTATTGTGCCTTAGTACAATTGTGCCTCACTATTCTCTCAATTAGCTTGATTAGAATTTTTTTTAGAGGTTTATATTATGTACGGCTCGCACCGCTATTGATACCTGCAGAGGAAGGTATAACGGAGCAGCCAAGATTTGAACCCGGGTCTCTCCATTAGCGAGCATTGCCCCTCGCCCCGTGAGCGAGATGCCCGGGTTTGGCTCTGCTCCTGTGCTCTACTTCCCACTGCCATAGCTCACACAATGTTCTTACTTATTCATCTTCCACTGTTTGAAAACCTTTCGCTCTTTGAAGGTTCATCCAGCTTCTTTCCGTGAAAACTCCTGATATGCTGGTTAAAATACCCGTTCGTTCATCCAGAAAAAGAATGGGGATAGCAGTACCTGGAACGAGCAATTCATATCTTCGGTAATCGACATGGTACCACCAGCGTTATCAAACTGTCCACAATAGTGAGGAGCCGAAAAGACCGTTACGAGGCGTCGGTTAGCGAAGAACTCATATCCATCTTGTACCACCTGATGCGCACGACAGATGAGGTCGAGGTCAAGTTTCTGGCAGATATCCACCACGACGTCCTGACCGAACGTATACGATGCGCCTCTCGTATTCGCCTGCCAGCCCTTCACCCACTGATCTGGGTCAGCCCAGAGCAGGTCGAGCTCCATCGATGGGTTAGGTGGATCGATGGGACGAGGCAGACTGCGCAGCTGATCGAGGGTGGCAAGATGAGGTGAAAGACCACCGTGCATGCATAGAATCCTAGCCCCAATGTAGCCGCATAGTGGCATACAGTTGAATGTATCCTGCAAAGTTCTTTCTACGCGATTTTAAAGACCTCAACATATGAAGCGCGTCGGTGCTGTCAATAATGGTCCGTCTGTAGTATGCAAGCTCTCTTTCAAAGTCCGAAAACACATTACCGACCTCCTCAAATTGTATATACAAGGGCAAATTAAACCCTCGCAAATCATTCTAGGCTGGGCTATCACCTTTTCAACGTTGTGTTGCAAAAGAGATTGCCTAAATGCCCTGAACAGTGTTGTCATTGACGAACGCGGTACGCCAAGTTCGATGCTGGAGCGCTCGTTTCTGATGTCGAAATTTACATCGGTCGGGAATTTCAGCTTCTTCCGCACTTCGATGTTGGCATTCCGCATGGAGGTCCCAAACCGCAATTCTCACATTGTTCATATGTTACAACGCAATCGTTGTGCCTTCCTGTCCCAAATATAAGCAACCTCTTCATCTCTTTTCGCCTTTTTAATGCAATTCTAGAAATGTTTCCAGCAAAATTAGCTCACTAATTAATTGTGGAGTAAATTACGACCTGAAACTGCTTCCAAAGTCGAATGGAGTGATAGCGGCGATTACATTCCTCGTAGAATCCATACACTCGATTGATTGCACTCGTCTCATGATTCCCTTAAGTTTTGAATACTTATATTGTAAATGGTGCGAAACCGAATCGTCGAATATTTCTTGCCACAAAATCGCTCACACGTTAGTTTTAAGGCAACTGTTTGTTATCGAGTTGTAGGTCCTTTAGCCTCTTTTCGCAGTGGTGATACCACTTTCTCATTGTCCTACTTTTTTCTGTTGGCTTATTCGTGGCACTCTGTTTTCGAGTTTAGTGTTGATTGTTGAACAACCGTAGCTGCGATCAGACTCCAGTATCGGATGAATCACGCACACGCTAGGATGACTTAGTGACACTTCGCTGTAACGATCGGAATATTACGAAACGCCTCAAAATACTTATTCAAGCATCCTCGAAAGGGCATCATTTTTAAAAAAAAAAAAACTAGACTAGTATACGAAAGACAAATTACTCATGAAATAGGCATCGCATCGTATCGTATAACATTTCGCAACCAACAACACAATTAAGTCCGGCCGAACTTACTCAAAATTTATTGTATCATAAAACGTTGTTATAAGTTTATTCGGAAAATTGTCATCAACCCTAAAAGTGCTACAACGGTTCAAAAGGCAATAAAATAACCTCTGAGCATGAAGAAATTCTCGGGATATTTGACCTTGTAGCAGAACTGAAGACATATGGTCTCAATGTTCTGCTTTCCACGATCTACGAAATCGCCTAAGAAGAGATAGTTGGACTCGGGCGGAAATCCGTTCTTGTCGTAGATGCGCAAAAGATCAGAATACTGAAAGCTAAAATGTTTCCTCCAAGGTTTCAGCTGTGCAGCACGAATCCTTACAACGATTAATGAAATTTCTTAAGTTTGCGTCAAACTGTGAGTTCCTAAAATCCGACGAAACTAAACTCATTGATAGCGAATTTTCGTAGAACATACGATTCGATAAAGGCCAAATTCACATATCAAAGATTCAAAGACCTCGCGGGCCTTGGGTGCGATGTCTCGGTGTTAGTGAGATGCAATGACACCGCGAGCACAGCAATTTCCCTTGGCTATTTTAGCTTGTTGTTAATACCACCCTCTAGCTGGGATGTCAATGGTATGGTGAAAGTAGCCTGGAATCGAATCCAGGTCTTCCCGCATGAGAAGCCGGAGCTGTACCACTGAGCTACTGCCCCCCGCAATTCACATATCATATTGTAAGAAAACAGCCTTGCTTTATCGTTAAACAGGGCAAAACGAAACGAACACATCACTGATTGGGGAATTTGACGTTTTGATGCCATACATCTCTAAGCTATAGTTGGCACTGCTTGCAAAAAGTATTTCTCTTAATTGAATACATTAAAAACTCGCGCACTATTCGTCTTCTCTACGTTCCTTGGAAAGCAACTGCTGGCACCAATCGTCCCCTCAGTATCCCTGTGTCGCCCGTTTTCGCATTGATTATTTGAGTTCTTTCATATGCTATTCATTCTATTTTTCTAAGTTCCTTGTGCCGTCCTATGGAAAATCTTCTTTCCCAAACGTTCAGTAAACTTCCCCTCTCCCTCAACTAGGCTCACTCTAGGTCTCTTTTGAATTCCACGCAGGCGATGCAACGAAACCATAATTGATCGATTCGAATAGGGTTCGAACCTGGCCATGGATATCGCCGCAAACGACGAGTGGAGGTTCCACCTCGATCAGGCTCGGTTGGTTCATGAATGTCTGTCTCGCCAGAAGACATAGCTGATGCAGCTCCTCTTCCGCCACCTGACATTCTAGTCAAAATTGTGACAGCAAAAACGTACTCAGCAGTGCTGTTGTTTTAATGAAATGCTCCCACTAGGGCTGTACACCACTGTATGTGTTTAAAAAAGTTTCAACCAACAAGTAAGCATTTTAGTATCATTTTAGAAGTTCATAGTCCCTAAACAATTGCGATGTTAGCCATTCATATGGTTCTGCGTTCTCTGCTCAAAGCAGTACTGTCATAGGTCGTACGTCTCATTACATAAAATTATTATGATCGATGAGGTTCTGTAAACACCTCGAAAATGGCGCCATATCATCAAAAATTATCAAAAATGAGAATTCCCTGATAACGAAGTACGAACTTCAGTGAAGCACATTCTGAAGCATGAGAAATAGCGCTACCGGTCAGATCAATCTGAACGCTATGGCGCGGTCGAAGTCCGGAGGGAAGGATGCGTCCAGATCTTCTTAGTGGTTTTTTTCTTTTCTCAGCATATCATATTTAAATCTTGTTGCAAACCAGAATTTTGCTGACTGCGTCGATCGCATCAGAGCAGGAAGATTTACCAAATATTGGTGTTTCACTGAAACGTTTGCGAGGAAAACAGATACCTGGGTCGTAAGACGACCACCAGCCATGCCGACATTCAGAAGACGGCTTATCATACTATCCACATCAAAAGGTGCCCCCATTTCGCTCTTCTTCTAATCTTGATAAAAATATGCCTCCTGCAATTGTACTTCATTGCATTTCCAACAGTAGTTTCCATCAGCAATCAGTTAAAGCATATGACACAAGCATTTTCCAGGACACTGCCACCGGATTCTTACACGAGCATTTTCCGTAATCGTAATCCTGTTTGAAATCTTGCGGCTATACGACCGCTCAGGTCGAATTTTCAGAAATCAAACCAACCATCCCGACACCAAAGCATAGTTCAGCATTTGTCGATCGCCGCACCTCTGTTTCTTCCTCAAAGGCAATACCATTGAGTTGATCCCTCAGCTCCTTACATCACCGTCAGAAACTTAATATTAATATTCATTCATACTTAATATCCTTATCCGAAGAGAACCACTTCAAGCGCCTCGTGACGAGCGAACTGATCAAACAATGCCCACCACTTGCCTATGTGGTCTTTTTATAGCGACCAATTAATTAAGCAAACTTCTGATCGCAAGGGGTCTCTGAAAATGTAAATTTCTTCGCTACGAGAGCATTCAAAAGGACTATACTTTTCAACAAGCCTTTCCATATACAAAATCAAACAGGTCGCGAAGTGTACCGCAGAAGCTGATAGCAATATGCACCTCTTGCAAATTCATGCATCAGGCCCGAGCGGCCGGATGTAAAAACAAAATTAAAAGACCCGCGATAATGATTCTGTGATGGATATCACATCCATTTGGAGAAACCAACCTTATCAGCATCTTCGGCATTGTTAAATCCATCTACCAACTGCACGTCGGAAAGCATCGTCCAATAGCATTTATGCTGAAAGCAGGAGTAAGAGGCTGCCACTCGCATGGATCCTTACCATAACGCAACATGTTTCACATATAGAATCAAAGTTCGACTGGACTTTGGGGTATTTATTAACGAGTTCAGTATTCGACCGAAAGCCAACGGCAACCTGAAACCAGTAAGTGCTCGAACTTGTGTCTATCGGGTGCTGCTACTAGTGATGCCATCGTACCAAAAAGTATAATACTTTTC
>JPKZ01000742.1:7098-25176 GCA_000803305.1 Toxocara canis
AGTGAAAAAGAATTTTAACGAGATTTGTATAGCCGATCGATCGGGTGAGCATAAGAATACATGAGGAGTGGGCTGGTTGTGTGATTTATAGTTTAAACGTATCGTTAGCTCCGTTCGGCTAGAAGCCAGTGCATGCCTTAACGCATCCCATGATTGGAGACCATATGCATAACTAAAATCAGTTTATGCAGTCCATGATTGAGAAGGGCTATGAAGTATTCAAATTTTGGTACAGAGAGGCACTGGGAAACTTGTTGTTACCTCGGTGGCTGAAATAAACGACCTTGCGGGCGTTCTTTGGGAAAGTGATAGTAAGAGATGACAGAACTGCCGGTTTCTCATTTCCTTTTCGCCCTCAACTGTCCTTAATAACCCCATTTGCTGCATCCTTTCACGAATAATGAAGGTGCATTTTGGGTTTTCTTTGCGAAAGCAGCGAGTAGACAAGTATTTTTTTTGTTTGTTTTTTTTTTGCTGTTGTAATGATTTATGGGTTCTGTAGATGGGATGTGATAGCGACAAAACGAAGTTTGATCCGGGACGGCAAACACTTCGTTTGGCTGATGAGGACACTATCTCGTCCGACATACCAGAAAAGGTTGTGTCATATTTGATAACGTCGAGGAATGGGTCTGTTGCTTGTATGTGATATAGTCTCGACTCAATATTTCGACATCTTTTGGTTGTCATCGGGATTATTAGTTTCAATTAATGAATTAAGGCTGTTCAGAAATTATTTCTTGCAGGAGTAAATCTCGATTTTGCTTAACTGTGGCGATTTGGTTGAGGAGCGCTAATCTTGTTCGGCTTTCAGTGGGATTTGTCCTGTAAGCCGGTTGATTTGGCATCGAGAGACCTGCATTTGGCGTTGGGTGTACGCCTTTTGCCAGGCTGGGAAAGCACGGTCACTCGAGGCCCACCTGCGAAAACGCCAGAAGCTGTGGAATTTCGTGCATTTTGGGGAGAGATCTCTGAATTGCGCAAATTCCCCGACAATGCGATTTGTGAAGCAGTCGTATGGGGTGCAGACGCGAATTCGCCGCGGGTGCCGTTTCAAATATGCCAACATATATTATCAAGGTAGATGCGTTTAATTTTGGCTTCGTTTGAGCATTTCGCTCTATTATTCGATGTGTTTCCTCTTTGATGAAAAAGTTGATAATTCGTGTTTCAATTCTGCAGAAGTATAGCCAGAATCCTTATCCTACTCAGCTGTTAAAAACTTTTATTTATGGTAGTACTTCTGCCTTCTGCTGGTAATATAATTGAAGAAAATTGTGCATTTGCAGGCATATGAAGCTAAAGCGCGAGTGTATTGAGGAAAGAAGCGTCTTTAGTAAGGATATTTTGCCGCCGCTAACGGATCGCTATGAGAGGATCTCTAGAGCATTCGATAAGCTGTCTAAAACGCTTCGTGTAGTGAATGAGTTGCCTTTGCTGATCACGAACATCGCTCCAGTGTCATGCTTCCTCCGAGGCACATCGGTTTCTGGTTTCTCGTTTCGATTATTTTTCACTTTAAGATGAAAGCTGGGGAAGCAGTTTAGGTATATAACAGCGGAGAGTGGGATGAAGTTTAATGTGGCGTTTCTAATATTAGTTTATTTCACTGAACTTCGTGAATGCATGAATGAATTTATGGAACTCAGCGGCTTTGCGGCATTGTGGATTGTTGATAATGTGACGATTAGCAATAGAAGACTTGTATGGCCTAGTTTTTAACAGTTATTTATTTTACCTTAATTTCTGATGCGTTGTGGGAGGGCGTGGGATGGGGCGGGGGAGACAGGCTCTTTTGAGCTCGTATGATGCCAGTCCTGTTTGTAACGTTTTTTTTTTTCACTCTCGGCGTCAATCTTGTGCTGGACTCTTTCGAGACGAACTGAAGAGCAGTGTTGATACGGTCTTGTCAGTGGAGTGTTTAGATGACTTAATAAATTGTTGTGCATTGCAGCCGTACCCACCACCCCCTTCCCATTGCATCATCGAGGGGTCGTCGTTGAAAGTGGTCAACCAAACTGCTTTGCCGCTTCGTTCGTCCTCTCCACACTTTTTGCCAACTGTTGAAGGTTTGTACTTTTCTGTTCCCCTCATATTTTTCAGTCGCTTCTCAGCTTTTTTCTCTGGAGAACATGAAATCTAACAATTTAATCAATATGTGGTGTTCTCAGTTTTACTGGAAAATAAGTGTAGTCGCAGTTGTGTCTCCTTTTTACCATGGTGTTTCAACATCGTGTGGGCAGCTGTCGGAATTACTTCGGTAATTTGAAATATATTTTGCATACTTATCAGTTATCTGTCATTTTTTTAGTGAACATATTTTATCGAATTGTTTATAAACAGTTTAGTTCAACGTTTGGTCGCTGTTCTTAGTTTTGGCTTTACGTAATAATAACAGAGCAGAAAAGCTCGATTTTGCTGAATGCTGACACTGTGATATGTGATCATTAAGCTCAACCGTTTCTTGCTTGCATTATTTGAATGCGCTTGTGTTGAGAGAAATATTTATCTCATTTGTTCTCTTTGGAGGGGTATAAAATACTGAGCGCTGATGAGGAGAAAGGTTTGCGATAGCATGGAAGCGGCAAATAGCATGAGTTTTCATTTACTTTCTGGTTGTGGACTAGTTGACACGTAGAACCTTGGTGGAGTATTTTTTTGTGGGGCTTCAGTTTCTATGATATCTTAACACCTTCCAACGTTCCATATTGCGTTTTGTGTAATGAACAAATGTGTTACTGTAACATTCTCAGATGTTATAAATAGATGATACTCAGTTTATATATGATATAAACAAATGGTTAATGTTGAAAATCTTGAAATGTGTTCGATCCATTCGACGCATTTCAACGTTCTGAACATTGATCATCTGGTTATATCACACATACGTATGTTACAACGCGTCTGCGAAACAGCAGCGTCGTCAATAACATTAATACTAAATATTTGCTACTGAATTTTTATGAACAAGTTTTTTTTTGTAGCCGTTTGCACGTGTTTTTGTATTTAGCAAGAACATCGCCAAATAATCGGCAGGAGGGAATACTGCATCAGTATTTCAGTGCATTTAACGTTGGAGCAAAGTGGCAAATGGGGTGAGGATTTAGAGGCGATCGCTCGGCTTAAGACAGCCTTTTACAACGCGATGTGCAAAATCCTCAACGACAAATTCTTGATGCGTGCTTGTCCTTACGATACGCACGCACTTGTTGTTGTGGTAAGCTTCCAAGAAACGGGTTGAAATCCAGATAACGGTTTATTTTCTCAATGCATATAAGAAAACTGATGAGAAATTTCGTGATACTGATTCATAGTTTTTGTTCATTTATGCTGGAGACAAATTTTTGATATCCTTTAAGATCGATATGGTTTTACAGTCTTCGTTGTTAGAAGTTGGAAGGGTCTTTTTGTCATAGAAAGGGATCGATTTCAACATTGTTAAGCTAAGAGCAACTTTCATGACCTCTCGTTTCTCTTCATAGTCGAACTGTTACCTGTGGAAAGAATAATTTATTTGGTTTGCTTTTTGTTTTGTTTGTTTGTTTCAGTGTTTTGGTTCATTTTTATTAGCATCTTCTCAGTGTATTAATCGTGCAGGCGGAAATGCTTGGGTTGCAGTAAAGGTTTCGATTTTGTGATATTATTTTTTATTCCTATTTTGACTACTGCAGTCTCTTTCTGAGAGTATATTTAACTGGGTGTTGAAGTGAACAAGACAAGAATGTGCGAAGAGAGTGGAACCTTACTTAGTGTGTGGGAGGCTGAATTTTTTGGCTGTCCTGCCAGGTACTTTCAGTACCAGAATCATTTCTACTTTCCACTGCCTCTCTGCAGAGGATCGTGGCTTAATGCAAACAATTCAGCGAGGTCCTATCCTGTTTTCTTTTGCATTTTTGAAATGTCGAGGAGACATGGTTCTAGAGCCAAATGCGTTATTTTCCAGGTGAGTCGCTCATTCTTCATTCCTCGGGTTCCTCATACGTATCGCTTACTGTTCGCGTTTTGTGTTGTTAGATCCTGAATAGAAATACCTTACGCACTAAAACTGATTGATGACGTGTTTGCATTTTTAGGACGATGTCATATTCCGGTTGTTGATTTCGTACGAGAAGGAAGTCCACATCATGCGAAAATTAGCGGCTGGCAGAGGGGGTCATTTAAAGGATACCATTGAAACGAGAATGAAGGAACGAGAGGTAGTCCTGCAGACGAGTCTGGCTGCCCATCTTCAGAGGTTCGTTTTGTATGACTATTGGTTCATTTGTTTTCCTCCTTGAGAATAGTGATAGCGCGCATTGAAACGAACTGAATTGCATGTTCGTAAATTAATACAATTAAAGATGGCAGATTATGAATTAGTTCTCTAGAAGACGTTGGTTCCGCGTTAAAGATTTTATCTTTTCACATCTGTCTTTCGTTTTTGCTGCAGAGCAAGAGAATGCTTTATATCGGAGTACTGTGGCGCACAAAAAGAAATGCGATTTGTATCGGTTGATGGTCAGCCGCCCAGAGAGTGACGCCCATTGCTATAATTTCGTCACTCTAATTACGTCGTCGCTTCTCTTTGCGTTGTTTATCGGAAGCATGAGCAGTTTACCGGACGTGTTGACGTGAAAAACGAGAAGGCAAAACTGATTATATTCGGTTGGTATGCCATGACCTTGATGTTCAGTGTGAGTCAGCAGTTCGCATCATTTGCACCCGCCTGTCGCCTTGCACTGAAATGGCTGTCCTCGCAGATGCTGTCAGATTTCATTGAGGACATTATGGTTGAAACGATTATGGCCAGTGTTTTTCTCAGACCTTTCACCAGCTATCAACCAAGGTGAGGTTTTTTATGTTTTTTTAGCAGTTGATGAGGAAGATGGAGGTGGCGGAAGTGGGCAGTGGATATATCGATGAGGCCAAGTGTAGTACTGTAGAACTCGAAAGTTGGCCCACTCCCCGCTCACCCTTTTCCACTTCCTCCCGCTTACCTCCGCGATTGTACGCCGTACTCGCTAAAACTCCATGTAGTACAGCTGCTTCGGAAATGAGCTTTTTTTTCCGTTTTATGAGCGCTTTAGGTTCCGTGGCTTACTGTCGAGTTTTCATAGTACTTCCACTTATGCTGGATCGGTGTCGCTTTTCTTTTGCAGTGCGCTCAAATGGCAATTCCGTTGTGAGGAGTCGGCTTTTTAAAGCGCAGTAACTGTGTTCCTGGCCCAAAAATATGTGTCAGGTTTTATGAATGTGCGAAAAGTACTTCACATCTTATAGTCGTTTTAAGTTTTTTTTTTAAGGAGAGTGGGAATTTAAAGGTGTCTTGCAGAACCAAAAACGAGCTTTAATAGCATTTGGCAGGGGGCGAATGTGTGTTTGGTTTCATATATCACCACATCTCAATACATCCTTGTTTCATCTTTTTTGATTTATTAACAAATTCAGCAGGGCGACCTGGATAAGCAGAATCGAATAATTAGGTCATATTGGTTCAGGACCCCGTTTATGGCGTTCGCGCACTTCCTCAGACTGCTTTCATCTCACAGTTGGCTGTTGCGACCATTGCTTGTCGATTTCAATAATGAATGGAATGGTAAGAAACTTGTTGCATCTTGCTCTGTGTGCTATGTGAAATCAAAAAGGTAGTTCGAACGCGATGCTCGTTTCTGCTCATTTTGGCACAGATTCAGCTTGGAACCCTGAATTGTACGTGCCGTTTTTGAAGAATATTTTCCTAGTTGTGACATTGATTGTTATTTTACAGGATTTGATGTTAATTCGCTTTAGAGGAAATTGGGCTGTTTTATTGATATCGAAAGGGTCTCGTTAGTATTTGAGACAATTTCAGATAGCGATATCGATGCGATGCAGAAAGATTTCGTCAAGATGCGTCCGGTCTTGCCAGCCATGGTCATTTGCATTCCTGAGGATCGCACTGGCTGCCGGTATAATAATTTTATATTCGCTTTTTTATCTGACAACTGCTTTCTTTTTGCAGCTGTGCAACGTAGACTACCCTTGCACACCATTAAAAATATTGTATTTCGTTGTTTATTCGTTCATCGGTGCAAGACCGATTTCAATATTTCATTCACTTCGTGGTATTTAATGGCGTCGATTATGCTCAATATTCATTCGAATTGGTTCGTCATTCCATCTTTTTGGCATCAACAGTGGTGCTCAACCTGTGATATTAGCGATGTTCCGAATTGTCGGTAAAATTGAATAAGTAGGATGCATAACCGTTGTCACGAGCAGGGCGGCAAAATGAGTACTTTTTAGTAAAACGTTTTTGGCTTGATTCGCCGATTCAGTTACACACAGCAGCTGTGCATTTGGTTTAAACATGTATCGTTTTTTTTTTTTTTTGAAATGGGTTTACATTGGGCTGTTCAACACACACACGATAAACATAACTTTTGCATATATGGCGAAAGTCATTGTTTGCATTTGTGCGAATCATTGTTTGTTGATCGTATGCGTGTAGTGTTGAGGCGAGACACAAAGCCGTAGGCTTTTTATTGCTGTCGTTGTGAAGCTTTTATAAAAGAGATATTTAATTGCAGCTGGACGAGAGACGAGCCACAAGCAGTCATACTGAAACGCATAATCAAATTGGCGAATAGAGCGCTGAGGATAATCGAATGGAATATTGGCTTCATAAGGCCGTTGTGCGTTAAGGTCAGTCTGTTAATATTTAATTTATATCACGATAGCAAGGCAACGAACAGTTTCGGTTTTAAAAAAGGGGGCCAGTGAATGGGTGATGGAAAAGCATTTTTTAAGTTTATTTTAGTGTGCCTGGTTGCGCATTGCTGCTTTGAATTTCTTTTAAGGTGCATTTTTCTGTGTAAACAAAATAAGTAGACGTCCAACTGAGTCAAATTTGCTAGTTGTTGTTAAGCGAATTACTAAATCCGCCTGAATAACGTAAATTGTTAGATTGTTAGAGTCATTAAAAAACCTGAACCTATCGGGTTGTTAGAGTCGAATGATCTGTCATTAGCCGAAATTTAGCTTCAGTCCAAAAATTTCCTTTATAGTTTGGTTTTCCCGTAGCAAATCAGAACTGCAAATATATTTGGGCGCAGCCACTTTAACGATTTCTTTACTGACTTAGCAAAGAGAAACAATCGAATGTCTTTGAAGGGAATATTTACGGCGAGCGAGATGCACTTTGATGCTCTGATTTATCTGCGAGGAAAGCATTTGGTAAGACGCAAGGCGGTGAAAGGCAAATCGCTTCAAAATGTGCTCCCCGTTTGTGATTACGATCCACTTGGCAACTATCTAAATGCACTGCGAGCAAGTTTCGGCCATTTTGCTATCTTCTTTCACGACAAATATAATGGCGACCGAATTGGTATGGTGTGGAAACCAGAAGCGCTGAAGCCGAAGGAAGCTAATGTAGGCTTATTTTTTAAAGAAACTAGGTTGACTATTTGAATATAAGTAATTGTTCCAACTGCATGAAAATTGGGGAGGGGATGAATGGGGAGTATGATCATAGGTGAAGCGTGACAGCTTGTCTTCTGGAGTGTTCAGAAGTTCATTATCATTTACTTTCTCCATTGCGCGAATGTGTCGTGATTGCATGTTTCTACATATGCCAACATATCATCATTTTTTTGAAGAAATGCATGGAATTTTTGAAAATACCAAACATGGAAGAAAGAGAAAATGGTGGATTATCCTTTATATCATACGGTCATATTTGTTTATTCCTAAGTGTTTTGAAATATGTCAGTGAAAGAATAAAATTGCACAACGTAACTTTTGAAAGTGACTTGAGAAAAGGTCAGAAGAGTAGTAGCAGGAATTCTCGGTAATGGAACAGCAAATCATTTTTGCTTGACAAATAGGTTAAAATAGTGGCATCCTATCTAATTCTATTCGTCGACGAGCTTTAGGATGGAATAAGTTACGCCATTTTACACCTTCATTAAACAGTGATTCGTTATAGATATCGAATAGTCTGTATCGATATTTAAATGCAGAGGACGGAACGATGCACTTAGACAGGCAGTCCATTCGTGAAGACATGGTCGTGCTTGGACGTGGCATTGTCCGTAACGTTGTTCTAAATGGCGCATGATGGAACGATTATAACTAGCAGCTGCAGTGACGTTAATCGCTTTGTGCAATGCTTCACTGCCCCATCAAAAGTACATGATCAGCAAGAAGCTACTTATAATACGATGGGAGGGATATAAATTCTCAACTTCATTCATAAAGGGATCAACTTGTTAGTATTACAGAAGTGGGGCGGTGCTGCTCTAGTTTTTGAAATGTAAGGAATTCTCAGTGAAACTTTTTCTTAGCTTCATTCGCACTGGAATGTTGTTCGCATTTCTCAACGTTTTCATGAGTTGTTCATTGTTGAGTTGTTCATTGTAGGTTGTTTCCGTTACGTCTCTTAATGCGTTTCAAGTGTTTTTGTTGTTGTTACTCTTTCACGTTCCCTTAGTTCATCTGTTGTTACCTTATTTGTGCTCATTTTTAAGTGCTGATGATCATCAGAATAAGCTGTAAAACATTGTGAGCTTTTAGCGAGATATCTTCGGTGTTCTAATGTGAAAAGCTTTTGTTGGTTGGGTGGAGCGAAAATAATGGCTAAGTTGGCTTTCGCTTATACTTTTTATCTATCTTTTTCCCTTTTTCCGCTTCCCCCCTCTTCCTTCCCTCCCTTCTCCTCTTCTCCACGCTCCAAACTTTTTTTCGTCTTCTGGAAAATGACAGGATGCGAACTGGCTATAAGCGTTTATTGTTAATTGTTGTTAAGCGACAAACAGTAATCGGAAAATTTCGGATACTATGACTCTTTTGGTGAGCTGAAGTATGATGTTTAAATGTTTGAGTAAATGCTTGCCGAAGAATGTTTAAATGTTTCATAGAGCGTTACGATGAGCGCAAGCAGTGAATGCGGTACATTGTTTCATTATTGCTTAAAAAATAAAAGTGAGGGGAGAGATAAGCCTTCACCAGATCAAGCCGATGCTGGTAGTATAAAAGTAGGACTGTGGCATATTTTAATGTTTAGGGGTAGTTCGACGAGAGTCAACAGTCTGTTTGATGGAAGTGAGCAAAATGCCGCAGTCGTACGTTCCTACTTCGTATTCGACAGATGAAATTTTTTTCGCTGGAAAACGGTTTAAAATGAAGCACAATTCATCAAGGGCTGTACGCAGTGTTCATTAGTCGCAAGGTTCCCACACGAACTGCAAATTTGTTCAGTCGCGTTTCAGAATTTTGCGCTAACGGTTGGTTGGCAGAGTTTTGTAAAAAGTGGTGGTTGTTTGAATGCGATTACACCTAGAACTAAGTGCATTGCGCAACAATTAGAGACGCCTGTTCGTTGATTTGTGCGCAGATCGTTCGAAAGTTGTTCTTTTGTTAAAGGTGCTTTCAAGAGGTGTGCATTTGGGCGATAGAATCCATCCAGTGTGCGCAGATGGACGACCTTACAGTGATGTTGGCAAGCAGCTCTGTTGCACCTCCAAACAGCACCACTGGGGAACATCCTCGATTCTCCCTGTACAAAAATCTCATGAAAGCGGAAGCAAGTCAAGCGAAACGACGTGGAGAGTATTTACGTCGACAAAAAGAGTAGGCTTCATGCATGTCTTTGCTTTATGCAACTTATTTTCCGTATAATTTTTGAAAGAAAGAAACATGAAAGGGGGATGTAGCAGGGAATAGTATCTCCTGAAATACTGGCGTGTACAAAAGTTTCCGTCATATCCATGTGCATGGATTATGAAGTAATGGGATCCTCTGTTGCTTTCATTTAATCACTGTTTCTCTAGCAGTTAACAGTTGAAATCGTGGTCAGTGGAAGTCTACCACGCATAGCGAACAGCTTTTTAGTGTTAAGGCATCAGAAAGCATGATACTGTTTGCTGTCCACACTGCGAACTTAACCAAATGAAAATCTATATTTGAAAATTTCGTAAATATATAGACCACCAACGGAGTGTTATCTTAGGTTTGCGTGTGTGGGTAGTTTTAGTCAAGTTGATAATTAAGGGCACGTTTCAATTATGCGAATCACGCGCGCAATCTGGCGATGAATATGTTTGACGATGAAGAAGATGAAGAAGGAGAAGAGGTGATGGACGTTGGAGAAGGGAGCGTTGGTGAGGGAAAACGCAGCAAGGGGAGGCGATCAAGGAATCGCTATGCGGATGAGCTGATGCTTAGTGAGTGGCTTGTCGACATACCAGACACTCTGTCAACTGATTGGATATGCCTACCATGCCCATTGGGTAAACGTGCTCTTGTCGTCGCTTCTAACGTATGTGTTTCATTGGTTCGCTACAGGTTCCAAGAAACTTTCGTCTCGGTTGTAATCACATAAGGCAACTTTACGACTCTAATTCGGAGGTGGAGAGGGGAAGAGGGTACGATGCAGATCTCGGGATTTTCGAGGAGTGACTCACAATTCAGCGATAGGCTAGAGCGATATGAAGTGGAAACTTTTTGCTGGCGGTCATCTCATCTTTGCTTCTGCCAAAATGCTGTGCAACCAGGCAGTTCTATAGTCACGGCAAAGTCAGGGGTAGATTTATTATATTTCTTTTATGTTTCGTGTGTGTTCCGTAGCAGTTCATCATGGGAAATGTTTTGTTTAGTAATGGAGGTTTCCTGAGATGCGCAAATGGATCACATATTTTTATTTAAAACGCAGTTGTCATGTCTTTGAGAAAACGTGGTTGCATGTGCGTAACTTTTGGCGATTTGTTTTGCATATCGGTAACGAGCAAAACTATGTTGAGCATATGTGATGTGCCGGTACATCTTCGGTTGTGCACGTGAAACCGATTGTTAACCAGCCTATAAGAGCGTGTCCGACGTTATTGTTGTATATTCATGGCTAAAGTACAATCCGATGTCATCCAGTTGTTAAACGCATCCTCGAGAAGGGACTCCGGAATTTCTAATAGCGTGATGCAAAGAAATGGAGACTGTTAGCGTATTTAGCGAAAATTAGCAAATGGCCTAGGTCACTGTATAGCTCGTCAACATCCGTATGTTTTATTTTATAGCCCATAAGGCTTTCGCGGACTGAGTGGTGGCGATGAGAGGGATCGCAAGTTATATTTGTTATCTGCGCATCAAAAGAGTTGCCCACCAGTCGTTAATGGCATTTTTGGTTGGTGTTAGTGGTAGCAATAACAGCTAGAATTTTAGATTTTTTCCATGTGCAAGCGAATAGTGTTCTTTTAATTATGTCTTTGTTTCTAAGACTGCTTGTAAAGGTCATGGAAGATGGATAGATCGCTGAAGGCGTAGCAGATTCGTCTTTATGCGTTCCGTCCTTGTTGGATGGAGGAGAGAATGGTAGGAGTGAAATACGAATTGGCTCATAAGAAAGAATTGGAAATTGAAAGAAGAGGTTAGTTTTGAGCGTTCAGATGGATGCTTTGAAGGCGAGCAGTGCTTTTTATGCACTGAAAGTTCAGTAATGCGTTTGTAAATCTGCGCGCAGTTGAAATGATGATTGGTTGCTTTAAGGGTGTGACGAGTGCGTATTCGAAGTCTGGTTATCTGATAAAGCAGTTTTCTTCTTACCTCCCCGGTGGAAGTCGATCGTCATGCAGTACGTTTCATTATGCCGGTGTAGAAGTATCGGTCGGCTGCAGTTAGCTTAAATAGTTCACTATGCAGTTCACTAAGCCAAAACATGCATTGAATGCTTTTTTTTTGAGTTTCGTGACATTAATGGCCTCATATTTTCGCAGATTCCCCTCAAAACGAGCCCTCTTTTTGTTTTTAAGGCAATAGGACGGTAGGTAGCAGTCGAAAAAAATAAAGAAAATCTTGCGAAAATTGGCTTAGCTCGGTTGTTTTATTCTATAGCTTGATATCAACTATCACTTCGCGTTTTGTTCAGCTCAGGAAAAGTGCTGCAGGAGTTTATGTTTGTTTCTCATAAAGGTTCTTTTGTTGCGTTTTTCTAAAATGTAAATGGATAAGCTGAGATAAGGCAACATTCTAATCTAGGTAATGAAAAGATTCAGAAAGCCATAAATAGCTTCGCATAACTGATGCAATACCTTTGTTATACATGAATATTTTCATTAAATTCTTGTGAAGAATGTATTGTTTTGTTATTGCAGCTCACTATACTCTGCTGGACTGTGTTTTCTCGCCTGAGCAGTTGACGTTCTACTGTTTGGATATGATCGCTTGGAACGACTCAGCTGTTGCGGATTCGGATTTCGAATGTCGCCTTTTTTTGCTGAATTCACGGATATCGGAAAACGAGAACTTTAAAGAAGTCTCCAAACAGTTCCCTGTAAGAGTCCGAGTCTCGAGGACTTCTCATTTTCAGTGTTCATCTTGAGCTAGAATGCTATTTGCGCAGTCGTATTTCCTGTGGCTTCTTATTACGCAGTACATAAAGCTTTAAATTTTATCGTTGACATAGCCGGTTCGTAATATGAGTGGAAAAATGTGGTTTTTTTGAACTTCCGTTTTTCATAACTATTGTAGCGTCCTGTTGCAGGGTATATAGCGATAGCTGAGAATGTGCACTTCCACGTGGATAATTTTGGAATTTTGGCGTCATTGAATTGGTAGCAATCCTGAAAGCAGTTGCATTTTGTATATGGTTTCTTCTAAAGTTTTTGACGGAAGGGTCTCAAGGATCAGCTGCATAACAAAAGAGTACACGATTGCTTATCATATAGCTCCTAAACTTTTTTGTGCAGATTACGGCTGTCATTTTCTTGAATAATGTAGGCACTGCAGGTGATTGTAATAAGGGAAGAAAGGGGGATGGGTAAGCGGGTAGTTGCGGAGCAGACGTGTTCTCGCGTTACGCCTGAGGTCGTCGATATCCAATGGCTGTTTCAAAAATCCTGCGAGTTGCTCATTTTGATGTACGACACCAAAATCGACTTTCTTTTGTAGCACCGCGTGCCCAACATGCCTTGCAACCGCGTGTTACGAATTGCGTAGCAGTTTCCAGTCACGACTGCATTGAAATCTTTGTTTTTTTTTTTTAACGAACATCTTCAGACGAATTCGTCGGCCTGTGACACTGCTGTAGTAGATTTTATGGTTGGAAGGACTGAGCTGTAGAGGGAGAGCATAGAGAAGATGGTCTACTTCCGCATCTGCTTTGCTGAGGGGGCGAAGGAATGAGTCAATCCTAGTTGATATGATACAAAAAATCGCATTTAGGAAAGTGTGGCGGACTCTAGGCAGTTTATTTCAGTATCGATTTCTGTGCTTGCCGTCGTGTCGTTGTGTTAAGTCTTCAATGGAGGAGCTAATGCGAACCGAATTCCCATTCGAGCTCGATGGAGTATTATTTTATTATGCGGGTGTGCTCTACCGTTCGGGTCAAAGTCCACTTGGTTGGTAATTGCTGGTTGTCTAGTTGTTTTTCTGCTAGACGGTTTTGCTAACAACAGCGTTTTTGCATCAATGGCTATTATGGAGCATAAGGAATGCACGACTTTGCATGTAGCGGATTTCACTTTCGAGCTTCAACTCAGATCATATCCATTAGGAGTAAGCGTCATCTTCGTCAGCTTCAAGGGCATAGTGTCGGATAGTTTAGAGTAAGCGTATTGGAAGGACGTTGATGTTTTCTACGATGATGCAGAAAGTTCAAATGCTTTAATTTAATAGCACTATATCATTGCACGTCGGATAGTTCATGTATATGATGAATCGATTTTCCAGTAAAATAGTCGCAAATTTCATCGTCTCACATTGTTTCTTTGCTCTGCCGACATATTTTTATTTATTTCATAAGCACATATCATTGTACCACAGCGCAAGTTGATGGGTTTCCGGTACAGTGGGTTGGCTGAAACCCTGGATGCTACCAGAAATTCTTTCGGTAGAGATACCGCCGTCGCTTATGAAAGGAAACGAATCGACGAAGGGCGCCGCACAAAAGTTCATCGATGATTACAATTCGAAACATAGACGCCCATCAATGAAGGAGATGCCTACGACGACAGCAACTAAGAGACCTGTTGACGTCGCTATTGAGTCTTGAGGGCCGTCTTTGCTTTTCATCCTACCGTGATTCCCATTCTATCACGTACTTGAGGAAGATGGACTGGGGCAGGTTTTATTAATACGACGGATCTGTCTTGGTAAGGGAAGAGTAAAGAAACGTTGCAACCGGAAATATTTTGTTGTTTCACCTATCAAATTTCGACGAAAGAAAAAATTAATTACGTTCATTTGGTCTTAATCTTCTGTTTATTGCTTTGATTAACGCTGTACCACTTTTTGAGGAACCTGCGTTCAAACGAAGAGGGAAGAAATGTTTGATCGGTGTGATTTTTTTAAAATGCAAAACTCGTGGGTAGGCAGTACATGCTCAGAAACTAGCAAATTTATGCCATATAGTCT
Source organism: Toxocara canis (assembly GCA_000803305.1). Classification (NCBI taxonomy): domain Eukaryota; kingdom Metazoa; phylum Nematoda; class Chromadorea; order Rhabditida; family Toxocaridae; genus Toxocara; species Toxocara canis. The sequence continues at coordinate 21,460 of JPKZ01000742.1, forward strand.
TTATATGTTGCATCTCTTAACCATGGAAAGCTAAAAAGGGGAGTGCAGTTTGATTTTATTTTTTAAGTTGTATTCATTAAGTGCATCAGCGATGATTTGCGGATTTTAAGTGCGTTTCATGGAATGTTAAAAAATATTAATTAACCTGTTTCGCCTGTCAAATTGTGCTTTAAGGGAAATCGACTCGTCGAGAATTACAAATGGATTCTTTATTGGTGTAACGTAGAGTTGTTGCGATCAAATGCGATCGAAATAAATGCTTCTCACTCGTAGTATCACCCAACATCGTCACAAATGAATTCTGCTCTTGTTTTTGATTGATTTATTGCTGGTGGTACATGTTTGATAACGATCTTTTTACGCAGCCTCATATTCGAAAAATATTTTTATTATATTTTGCAGTTGAGACCATACAATGCGTCAGGAAAGATGGTTTAATATATTTATGCTGACGTTTCGCCTCTTAAAGCCATAATCAAAGCATCACAAGCTGAAAAACAATAATCGTCTTCTTCGCCAAACAGACAAAAGAAAAAAGAAGAAAGAGCAACGAAAAACGGGTGTATCATATGTCGAGGAGCTGTGAAGAATGAAGAAGGGAGAAGGTAGGGGCGGGTCATACGTCGTACGTGAAGAGGTTAGATAGGGATAAAAGTTCAACGCATCCACCAGCTCGCGATCGGAAGGCGAAATTTTTTGGAAGCGATTATGAGAATTTACAAAAGAATTTGAACCTGCGGTTTTTGTAAACGCCAAAGTTTACACTTTACTGGAAACGTTGAAAGATTCTGAACTCTTACAAGATTTATGCCCTCACAGGTTTGACGATTTTGTATAATGATAACACTTGATTTATACAGGATCTTCACACTTAACCAAAACCACAAAAATTTTCTTGAATACGCCGGTGTAAAAATTCCAACCTAACCTTATAAATATTAGTAATAAATCTACATGAATGTTCATACGTGCAAAATTTAACAGAATGGTCAGTGAACCTCATCGAATTTCAAAATGGTCGGTGGAATTCATGAATGTCAAGCGTGCACTATGGAGCACTTTACTTGCTTGCCATTCTATATTTGTCATTATTACAGTTCTCGATTTGCCAAATTTAGTGCCAAAGTGGCTGTACGTGCCAGTTTGCAACAATTAGGACAAACCTTCAAAGCAGAGAGGATTTTTGATAAAGAGGTGCCAATAGAAGGAATATTAAAAAGGGCGAGGTCTATGTGAAAAGTAAAGAACACTTCAACGGTTTCATTTAAAAGCATTCGGTTACTCAACCATTTTAAACTAACTAGTGACAAAAGTACACGCTGCGCCATCAGTCAGTCATCATCACTCTACAATTTCCCAAACAGAATGTTCCGCGTTTCCAGTTGCAACTTGTTGCATTGCCTCTGGAGATTTTTCTCATTAGACCCGATTTGTAAGCGTTTTGTAGTAATATGTATATGTGTCAACTTATTCCTAATCATCAGTCCCAGTAGACGTTGAGAAGTGCTACTGCAAGGAGTAAGCGATTCGACTAAATTCAGACCGTTTAGCTCAGAAATGCGCATAGGCACCTGGGAATCGCGGTTATTTTCAAGGTGAAACGATGAATGTTAAGCGCATCAAAAGGGAATTAATTATTGCCAAAATTGACAACCAGCAACAGTTTCGTGTAGCGCTAGGCGAATTACTACGTGAACCTCGGCAGCATAAAAGGAATGCCTTCTTTTACGCAGCCGAGGTTCACGTAGTAAGTCACATAAATTGCAGAATGTTTTATGAAACAGTCATTGCTTGCAGAAATGGCAGAAATTTTTTTGTGACAAGTCTTGCATGTTATGTTTATGTTAACTTGGAGACGTTGTCTGTAAAGCGGATTAGTTCACTTTTGCCATGGGGTTACACTGAAGATGCGACCAGTACATTAACGCTGACGTCGGTGTCCCCTCTCGTCCAATTTTCCATGAGTGGGCGGATGAATTTTATTTTTGCCTCCAACCAGTCGCAAAGCCTTGTCGTTCATATCGCTTAAACGGCTTTCACTCCGTTTTTCCTTATCGCTGCTGCCTTCCGCCTATCAAGTTGATGTATGGCTTTAAAAATCCACGAATTACGGTCGTAATTGAAGTAGTGAAAGCAGTAGCTGACGTTGACAATGGCAAGTATAATAACTGCGATGGCACTAGCAGGTGGTCCCACGCTGTAATAATTACCAGCCGGCACAATTATAATAACAATAGTGAATGTCCATTAAACAGTTGTGTTATTAATAGCAAGTATTACTTGAAACAACATTAAATATTATTACAGCGAGTGTTTAGGGGGGAGATACGGGAGAGCATGACACTTCTTTTCTTCATGAAAACCGCTTTGTTGTGCTTCTTTCGACCGCTCATGAAAGTCCTACTGCGCGCTAGTGCTGCTTTTCCTCGTTTCGCTTACTACGCTTTTCCATCTATTTTGCTTTGCACTTGTCCTCATAACGTTCTTTTCTCCTCGGGCTGGCAATCTCCTCATTAGCCTGTTCATTCCTTCATCGGTAGTCTTTCCGTCGCACTCTGTGGTCCATTAGTTCTTCTCGTTTGCCTGTATCATTCGTAACGAAGCAGACGAATTTTCTTAATTATGAATGACAAACCAAAAAAGTTAATAATCCTACAGTTTGCATGTGTCTGCTTGCGGGCTAACTGCTAAATACACCCTTGTACATGTTGATTTGTATATCTGCATTCGGTGGGTCGTTCATTCGATTAGTCTTGCTATCCGTCTTTATGCGTATACCGACAATGAGCGCCAAGTTCAGTGCCAGTCCAGTTGCATATGTAATGGGACCTTGTCGGCTTGGTCATCCATCTTGATGTCTGGCCAGTCAATAAACATAAGCAATGTATTTTAATAATGGGGCTCAAATTTTTTCTAACATTAATCAGCTTTGACTGACTGTTTTTATTAGTAAAAGGATTTTATCGGGTCAGTAACATTCAATAGCCTTCAAGTTTTAAAAAATTTTACGAACAGTAAGACTCCATAAAGTGACTGCTATTGTCGAAAATCTTCTGTGTTCATTTTCTTGTTCTCTTTGCTAACTTTTTCCTCTATTTTATATTTCACTGTTTTGTTTTGCTTTTCACTTGCGGCATTCGCTTTTCTCCTCGCCTTCCACCCCATCCCCCTCCTCTTCTCCGCCCCACCTCCCCTCCACCTCGTTTGTTCCTCTTCCTCTCCCTTCCTTCTTTTATATTACCCCGTCCTCTTATTTGTTCTTCATCCCAACTTGCGGCGCTAGGTGCTGTTCGAATATGGAGAGACATGAGGAAGATGGGTTAAGTGACGCATCGCGTTTTCATCGATATTACTATTTGATGAATTGTGCGCCCATGAATGTTGCCACAATGGTTTTCCTGTTTTGAGGCAATCGCCATTTTTGAGCAGAGTGTGGTGATGGCCGTCAACTGGTTTCGACGCTCTTTTATAAACGCAGCTTGAAAGCGTTTTCATCGCTGCTTTCGTCGATATTGCATACAACTTCCCTACTTCCGTTATAAATGCAAATAAACGCACACACACACATGCAGGCACACACACGCACGCACGCACGCACACACACACGCACGCACACACACGCAGGCACACACACACATACGCACACACACACACACACGCACGCACACACACACGCACACACACACGCACACACACACACACACGCACACACACACA
>JPKZ01000742.1:31739-43684 GCA_000803305.1 Toxocara canis
GGGGGGGGGCGGGGAGGGGTGGGAACAGAGATGGACTGAATTCAAAAATTTCCTATGGTAAAACTGTGGCATAGAATTTGTGGTAGAACTATGGCTTCTCAGCTGCTTTTATCATTCATCGCTTGGTAAGTGCAACTTAAAAGGATGAGTTCATCTGTGGTCAGATGATTGATTTCGTTTATAATATACTTGATCGCTCGCAGTTTGATGCTCATTTCTCATGCGATTTTACGTCTGAATGCTTTGCGCTTCTTCATTTGCGTATTTTGCACGCGCTAATGCTGTTTCAGCGCTTTGTCTCGATTATTTCCGAGATGACTTCAGCAAAGAGTTTTGGCGTATAGTTGCGTGCAAATGAATATTATAAATTTTTGTTGTTTCATCGGTGGTACAAGGTTTTAAGGGATCCTTACTGGCGCATTCAAATCAAGATCGCACTCTTATGAGCGCTGATCTGAAGTTGTATTGTAGAAAATGTGACATGCAGAATTGTTTTTCCAATAGTACTTTTGATGATAGGGCGAAGAAATACAAGTCAAGAGGTAAATCATATTTTATAGCACGACCTGGAGCGAGGCGGATCTTGGAGATCGACCCCAGGCAGGTGCTGATCCGTCCTGAGGTAGTGAAACTGCCCGGCTGTTTCACAGTCGAAATCAAGAACGTCCACATCTTGGATCACGAGGATGCAATCGGCAATAGTTTTTTTGCAAAGGCCGAATACCAATGGTGGAATGTAAAGGACTTTTCTGAACTGAAATGCCAAAATGCGAGCAATAACGGTTGCGGTGGATATGGTAACAACTGGTTAGCCTCTCTGTTCAACAATTTTAACAGTTCTAAATTACGATATGTAAGAAATTTTTCACTGTGCAACACAAGCGTGCAAGAACAATTTAAAGCAGGTATGTGAAAAATTTTTCAAAAATTGAGCTCACCGTTTCATCTTGGCACTTATCTGTTTGCTTTATTAATTTTTTGCTTATATTTTGCGCATTTGCTAAGGCATTCAAAGACGGATCGTTTGAAAATAACGAGTTAAAATGGAGGAGATAAGGTGTTATGATTGAATGTATTAATGCTCGAAAGGTTAGTTACAAAAAAAGGGCTTTGAGATGTGTTAGACGATGCATTTGGCGTTTAGACGTCTTTTCGGATACTTATCCTTAAGGTTGTGCTCGAACAGCCATTCTGCAATAAACCATATCATTTCTCATTCGAAATTTCCGTGAAAAAAAAGCGCAGTTCCAACCACAGTTTTAGAAATACTTGAGAGGTTCGTTTAAAATTTCAGCAATAAATCATTCCTGAAACACTGCATAGTTCTCTGTTTATGTTGGACGAGATGCGAAGCCCAAGGAATTTTCCATCAGACCTACTGGAAAGTTCCCGATTTTCCTTGGCATTTGACACGGTCGACCCCTGCTTGCGTTTTATTCTTCCCATTCCCATTCCGATTCCCATTCCCGACTAAAAACTCGCTGCTGGTCTAACACTCAGCTGTATATTGCGCAATAAAATATCCTTTTTTTTTCTAAATTTTGGACAGTGTTGTAAGTTGCGCGTTGGAATTCCCATAAATGAAGGGCGCGGAATCAATGGACGGGTTTTCAAACCACTTTTGCACGTCTCGCAAATCGAATTGCATCTGCATGTGTGTATATACCTTGCATACGGTATGTCTAAGAGTAGAGTCAGCTGTTAGTGTTGTATAACGTTGTGTTTAATTGCAGTTATTATTGTGATATTTGCGAGAGTTTAAGCGAGTTGGGAACCTCGCAAGCACATTCAACGCTTGCCGATCAACTGCGCGGAATCAATTGCCCCGACCATCCTGGTTTCTACACTTTCAGGTTTTGCTGCAAGCGCATTTGATAACCGTCAGCCTCATTACGAGCACGAGCACGTTCGGCACATCGCCACAATCTTTTTTCCCTAGAAACTGCACTCCTAAAATTCCAATAATTTAAGCAGTTATGTACTGTTTTTACTAATGTAGGATGAGGGAGATTACCTACTTTTATGTTATTTGTCGAGATGGGCTAGGGAGGGATACGCGTCTCATGATGGAAAAAGTTTGGAATTGGCGTGGAATAATTGAAATAATGTTCGCAAAGGAGCAGGAAATGGTGCTAACAATTGTACTGTTTTAACAATAATTGCGATTTTCGCATAGTTCCTGGTTTTGAAAAGAGTAGTCGACTAGAACTCGTTAACAAGACAGGTCGTTTCTGCATTGGAGCTGTATACGTATTGGGTGTACCTTTTATGGGAAACGTAACGTCTATTATGTAATCATCTTATGCATGTATTCGTTGCTCGTCTACGACATAGTGAATTTACATTGCCACTCCCTCCGCTCCTCCCGAAATCGATGGTCATTCCACGTAAATTTTTTTTTAAAATTTCACTTGTTTGACATCCGGCATCGCATAGATCCCGCGAGCATACTTGTCCGTTTTTGCGGGAAGGGGAGGGTTCCCCAAATGAGAAACAGACGTGGACGCAAGAACTCATTCGGGAGATCGGATGGTTGCTTGACCATTTCGTACAGCCTGGGTTTGACACGTAATGATTTCCATGATGGAGATGCAGCGGTTAGAGAATAATGTGGAAGTGAAATGGAGAGCAGAGGAATGGGTGGGCCATTGTGGGCCTCATGAGCGGGCTGTGAGCACTGTAGCGGTGACCTTGGTTAAGGAAGGGATACATGAGCTGCTTCCCCTTAACAGGTGTCTCAGTGAAAGCGACGATCGTTGTGTATTAAAAATTCCAAAACTATTGTTGTTTCTGGATAGTTCATCGGAGGCTGAAAAATTAGCTGTTGTTGTGTATTAAAAATTCCAAAACTATTGTTGTTTCTGGATAGTTCATCGGAGGCTGAAAAATTAGCTGTTGTTGTGTATTAAAAATTCCAAAACTATTGTTGTTTCTGGATAGTTCATCGGAGGCTGAAAAATTAGCTGTTGTTGTGTATTAAAAATTCCAAAACTATTGTTGTTTCTGGATAGTTCATCGGAGGCTGAAAAATTAGCTGTTGTTGTGTATTAAAAATTCCAAAACTATTGTTGTTTCTGGATAGTTCATCGGAGGCTGAAAAATTAGCTGTTGTGTATAGCACAATGATGGACTTACATGTGCAAGGAACGTTGCCTTAATTGACTTTTCTGTTGAGAGTGCAATTGAGAACGGAATTGAGCGTGAGATGCGTGTGTGACAGTCAGGTGTAGTCGAGCAAACATGTCAGTCGTTGATTAGGTAAGTGATTTTCAGGAAAGAATTCTGTTTTAATGACTGGTCAGCGTTCGATGCGGATGGAGATTGTCAGTTTGACTTCTTCCAAGGCGATAAATTATCGGATTACCGTTCCGCTCTAGACTCTCTCCAGCAGATAGGATATGTGAGTTTCAACTTCTCCACTTTCTGTTGCAGTCTTCCGAGCTGTGCTTGGCATTCAGGTGGCAGTTAAATTAAGCTACTTCGTGTACTGAAGTGTAATAATTGATGAAGGGTTATTGTTGAAGCGTTTCAGAAAAGTAGAACTCTGTGAAGTAGTAATGCGACTTCGATTTGAACATGATCTTTTGATTCGTTGATGAGCTGAGCATTTTTACTGGATGCACGTTCAACGAGTATTATTTGAAAGGGGCAGATATTGTGCGGTTACTTGCAACTAATTTTTCGCTGATATTTGGTCACTTCGTTGTTTTGCTGTGCACTTCTAGGAACCTGTCCCTAATCACACTGGTTTACTTGAATTACTAATATTTTCAATGGAGTCATTTTGGTCAGATTATTTAAATTTCTTTCAACATTCCGTAGCTATATCGGAAATTTTTTAATTGCACGGAATAAGTGTATGGACTTTTAATTAAATATAGCGACGAAAAGTTGGAAATTTAACAAGTTTTTCTTTCTAGGTTGACTTTGGAACCTCGTATAATAGTAAATGTAAACTTTTCCGCCTTTGTTATCATCCCACATTTTTCGGGTTGTGCTGCCTCTGCTGTTTTCCTTATTTAAAATTATAGATATAAATATTCTTTGAAATTTTGCGTGTATATATATAAAGTTTTAAAAAAGGTTTATATGTATATATGTACATATATATACATACATACATATGTATGTATATATATAAACTGAAGAAAATAAGAATATAGCGAGAGGAATGGGAGGAAGGAGAGGTGGGAGTGGGGAAGGGGTTGATGATATGGACTAGTGTCAATATTCACTAGATTTATATTTGCTGTAGAAGAAATCGCGGTGAAGTGCTGTCATTAAAAGTTGACTAATTTGTAGGGTACAGTTGTAGCAAAATTGCGGCTTGCATTCAACGCCACCGGTATAATAAAGCATAAAAAAGCAGCGAAAGAGGCGCAGATCGAGGAGAGTGTAGCGCGTGAATTGGAGGAGAGACGACGCACCTGGGATGTCAACAACGGCCAGTTCGACCGATTTCGACAGTGGTACATCGAGTATCGCAAAAATATTTGGCATAGGTACGTACGCACTCGATTCCATTTTGCATTCATGAGCGCCTGCTTCATCCTCTCTCCATCCCCTCATCTAGAGACGTCACCGCGAAAGTCCTGCTGGGAAGCGTGTTTTTCGTATTAAAAAACTATATTAGCCGAAAATATTAGGGCACTCATCTCCCTCATCAAGGTCTCAAGATTCTCCGTTCTCCCTCCTGCAAATGGTGGATATGGGTGAGAAAAGGGTAGCTCATCTGTGACATGTTACAGTTCCCCACGAGTGCCGTTATAACTACATTTCAAACCATAGACGGCTTTGTTTTGTGTTTTCCCGGCTTTGAATCTTTATCATTCTCTATGCGTTGAAATTGATGATCTTGAAACCAGAACACAGGTTATGCTATGCTCCCCTTTTCTAAGTGCACATGCTTGTGGATGAATAATGTTGACATAGCCGAAGTCTGTGAACAAAAGTAAAATTTGTATAAAAGTCCCAGTGGTTTGCTTAGATCGCTGGGTTTACTTTTTTTTTCAGAACTCTGCTTCGTCTTTAGAGAGTAGAGTGAGAACAGACGAAGTATGCGTTAATACTGCACTGAATGTCGTTGGCTGTCGTACGGTATAGGGGAAAGATAATATTCTTTTCCTCGGTAAAGCTCCCGAAGTTAGAGCATTAATAGCTCTCCAGAGGGAGGGAAGAGAGTATTCGAGTTGGGGAATAGCTCTCCAGAGAGAGGGAGGAGAGTATTCGAGTTGGGGCTCATTCACAGTCTTCCAAGGCGGGAAGGAGGAGACTATTCGAGTTAGGACTGTATCAGTGAGGGGACCGGTTTTGTTTGGAAGTTGGTAATACTGTTGAGCGAGGAGGTTGCTTCGAATGGTGAGCCTTATTCGAGACATCACGACATTTTCTGTAGCTTAGAAGCTGTTAAAAAAAAGAAAAGTCAAATAATGAGATTGATTCAGGGATGATTATTTGCCATGGTTACTGTATGAGAATGAAGTGTCGTGTTTGCGGTTAACGTTCGACGTATGCGAGAGAGTGCCGCGACGCTATGCATATGGACCGCGTTATACGTGCAACTAGATGCAGCTTTGAACACTGCTCAACCACACAGATCTCTTTAAGCATGTCGTTCACTTCTTTGCTATTTTCTCTTGTCTAAGCCGCCACTGCTTGCTGTCTGCTGTTATTGCCGTGAATGTTTATGAGGCAATGGGCAAATAACGAGTGAGGGAACTGAAGGGATCGTATCTAACTCTGGACACCACAACTGGGTGATAAATAAACGTTCGATAATGATCGGCTTCTTTTCGCCCTTTCTCACGGTGCTTTTGTCAGAGTAGGAGTATTAGGCGGCGATTCAGTGGTTTCGATCTTTCGTATCAGGATGTCTTGTGCAGGAATCTTTCGTAAATGAAGGTAGTTTTGAGGAGATTCTATAAGCAATTTAGAAGTATTAATTGAAACAGCGTAGAAGAGTTTCTTAAGCGGCTGCATTAAATTAACTGTTGGTGAATAAGTTGAAAGTTCGCAGCTCGCCGATATTTGCTTAGGTGGCCGCTATTAGTCGGGATGTTTTGGAGCACAAGTGATCGGTTTCTTTTTTTAGTGTTTTTAGCATGAAAGAGTACTTTAAATATGGTGATGTACCAAGCAGCTGTTGTCCGTTCCAGTAACGAAGCATACGTAGAACAACCCTGCAAAGTGACGAAAGCTGCTAAAAATTTGGTTTGTTTTTTTGAATATAATTTTTTTCTTAGATCTACATATTTCACTTGAGCTTAATAACTCGGCTTGACTAAATCGTACATTTCGTTACGAATCTCTTGGTTCCTTACACGGAACTGACTTTGCTTTTAAGATGTTTTGGAGTCGATGAGTTTGCATAACAGCAATCCAGAAATAACTGGTACTGCCTGTGCACTACAACATCAAGCTCACGCCCGTAGAATATTTTCTGAGTTATGGATGTGATGGCGTAACGTTTTGAAGTTGATGCCATGGCGGCCTTACGAGTTGACATTTTTGCTAATAGAGCTGTAAGCCGAAACATAAGTTGATAAATAACCTGTTGATGATAGCATAGTCGTAACCATGAATATTTAATTATACAGGCAAGGCATCTGATTGACTTTGCATGAAACATGTGCGCTCTATTCTGGCTAGAATGCTTCGTATATGGGAACAGCGCACTCGTTTCGGGAATTTCTCCTGAGATCCCTTTTAAAGTGAAATTATTGAGCAAAAGTACAATATCCTACATTAGGCGGTCTTGTCTCAATCACTGTTCTCGAGAATCTTTTTGCAATATAGTGATGAGAACGATTGAATGGTTTGTGAAATGCATCGTGAAAGGATGCTAAAGTATAGCAGTAGAGAGGATGGATGCTTTATGTGTGCGGACGACAAAGTCGAATACGTCGTAAAAAGCATTTGTGAGTGCAGTGAACAGCTTTACTTGATTTTTTCTTTCTGAGTTTGCTTTTTTTTTGAATCTATCGGAATGATATCTTTAAAACTCTTGGTAATGTTAAAGTTTGCAAATGTGGAATAAATAAATTTTAAAATCGGTGTCTTTGCTTGTATACACGCAACATTGCCACCACAATAGCGTGCTTCGAAACATTGATTCTAATAGAAGATTCGGGAGGATACAGTGTCTTGTTAGTGCTGTAATTTTGGCTTCCACGAGGAATTTCATATTCGATAAGTTTTATTCAAACGATTGTTAAGATCGCATCGCTGCAGTATAGTATGGGATATGGGTGGCACTAGGAAGTTTTGAAAGGTAAGGGTAGAAGGGCGTGTGCTCTAAAATACGAGTAATTTGGCCATTTCAGCAGTAGGAAGTTTGCAAAGAAAAATTCTATCACTTTCACTAGAGGCGCTAATAAAAAAGGAAAATTGTCCGTGTCATTTAGATCTATTTTTTGCCCAGAACGGCGAACTTTTGCTCACCACTTTAAACACTAGGGGAGTTACCGCTTCTGAATGCACCTTCATCAGGTGAAGATCGTCGGAGGGTGGCGTCGTCATCATCCGGTCTCTTTCAGCAAACCTGGTTTGAGGATGTCCAGTTGTCGAAGAGAACAAAAAATTCGCTAATCATCTTAAAAACATCCGATATTAAACACTGTAGTGGTATTGTGAATTTGTCACGCTTATGCTTAAGTGCCACGCTACTGCATAGATTAAGGAAATGTTTTATGAATAAAATTGTTATTGCTGCAATATCCATCCAACGCTGTCCGGTCATACTTAGAACATTTGCTTATTTGAAGCAATTGGTCGTTGACACCGATACTGTAAATCGCAATTCTGACTTTTCACATGTGAGTAATCAGATAACACTCATGAAAATGGTGGCCACCAAGAAAGCTTTTGAAAGTATTGTTGAGTAATCAGTTTTGGTTTTCCACACTGCATTACCTTTAACGAGCTGTTTTGCAGTGGCGCTATTTTATGTATTCTCTTGTTACGCACCGACTTCGTGTGAACGGCATTCGTTCCCAGCAAGGCACTGACCGGGTGGCCTCTTTCATTCTGGTACCTTTCCCATATGCAAACGAGAAAGAGACCAGAATTGGAGGGCAAACCTAAGGAAAGGTTTAGAAGCCAAATATAAACGAAAATTCGTACGCACACCTATGTATAGATTGCGACACACTTTACATAGCTGTTACTCTGACAGGTGATTAGAAATGCGCTTCTTCCCTTTTTCTTTTGTTCGTTTCCTTCCTTCCCCAGTTTTTTTGGTGGCTCGCGCGTCCCTTCCAAAACTCGCCACCGCGGTGGGCTTATGCTACCTTAATCGGCGGCGTTGGGAAGATGTATCCAGGCCTATGGCTGATATAATGGGCACTTCAGAGGTTGTTACACCAGCATATCAGCGGGGAACACAGGCAATAGCAGCAAGAAGCGGGCAGGTAAACCGAAATTTCCCAAAATGTAAAACATCTAATTTCACGTATCTCATTTAGGTCATTAGCATTCAGTGTTCACTGACTGTGTCCCCTGATAGGTCAGCTGTTGCTAATATTGTATCTCCTATAACTAAACGTTGCCATAAACAGGTTAGGGCGACTTCGGCGTCAAACAAACCGTTCATAAATTCTTTATTGGTATGTGTTTCAGTGTTGAATGCGACGTGGCTCCGCCGAGTTTCCGCCTAGTAGTAGAGCCTTCGTTCCGTCTTTATAATATAAGGCTGACGGTATATCTTAGGTACGTATGACATGCAACGTTTTATATGGAGCTGTTATAGAGCGTTTCGAAGTGGTCAGTGGCGACACTATGTGAGTGGATAGTCTGCACTTACTTTTTCTCTGTACGGACAGCTATACGGAAACCTGAGGGGAAGACGGAGGCGAAGGGACCGCCTCAATTATTTCAATATGGTGGACAGAAACCATGCCACTAAACACATATTCACTGATTAAAGCCGGATAAATCCTGAGAAATTGAACGAGAAAAAGTTGCTCGCATTGCGGTGTGTACTGGTGATCTCGCGACATCGCCTGAGAGGTGCAGAACATTTGCGTGGGAGCCGGCGAGGTCAAAAAGATAACGGCACCGTTGTTCTGCACGTCTCAGGCGATGTCGCGAGATCAAAAGCTCACACCGTAATGCGAGCAACTTTTTTTCGTTCAATTCCTCAGGATTTATCCCGCTTTAATTAGTGAATATGTGTTTAGTGGCACGGTTTCTGTCCACCATATCAAAATAATGGAGGCGGTCCCTTGGCTTCCGTCTTCCTCTCGGGCTCAAGCATGGTGAGTAACACGGCTACTCTTTTAGCTTGTGCACGAGTATCAACTGTAGACTCATGATATATGATATTTCCGGCATTGCGCGCTCGCAAAGGATCGTGCGTGTCGCATCCGTACGAATATATCTCTCACATGCCCCACTTCTCATTTATTCGCACAGAAATGGATCACATTATATTAACACAATTAGACGCAACCACACTGATACAATTTTTTATTACGCAGACACGTCCGTTTGTAACCGGAATCTCGAGTAATTAATTGTACTTATAATGCATGATTTACTCGACAACCGTAAGTGATACATTATCTTCTCAGAAACACACACTGCACACATATCTCCAATGATTAAAAATGAAGCATTCATAGGTGCAGCGGAATTGAAATTTTCACAAATGAGGTAACGATCATATGAACACAGTAGAAGAGAAACATCAGATAAAGACGTATCAGACTTAATGAATTTGAGATCGAGACCTTAGATTGGCGATGCGTTCAGCCATTCGCCTCCTCTCAGCAGTACTTATTATTTTCACTCGTTTAGCTTGTCTTTCCTTCCGAAGCTTCTCCAACGCTTGTTCATGTCTTTTTGTTGCTCTTTCATCGTCTTCTGTGGTCATTATTTTGCGTTTTCTCGACACGGAGTTCGCCTATAGCAAACCACAATAACAAAACCTTCCATACGTTCATTTCGACACTCACCGTTTATCAAAACACAAATACCGCACAACGAATACCTTTCCGCTACTCCCAGTCTGACCGTTTAAGCATTCATCATCATTAAATACAACTGGGCATAAACGTAAACAAACTGCGAGTGGTACACACCTTTACCAATGCGTTCTGACCAACCGTGCCTACGCTCTACACTCAATCCACACGTGCGCTACACTTCATGAATGCATTGCACCTATCGCTTATATTCCGACTGCACTCTACTCTCGCGCATGGCGCATGCTTAGCCCCTAACACCGCAGCGACAAATCCACCGCTCCCGGTAAACACGTCATTTTGTAATTCATAATAGGGATGAAAGCCGCACATAGCTCATGCTTACTCGTATCCTCTTAGCAGCTTGTGCGATTCACAGACGAGCGCGACGGGACTCCAGTTTTAAAAAAAATCCTCTGGCTAAAAGCAATCGTTAAAAAAACGTATACCTGAATATCAACAGAATCCGTGAGTGATAAAACCATGCGCTCTCTATTCATACGACGAACGATCGCATCGGCGATTTCGTTTTTTATCGCTATCATCTCTCTTTCTTTTGCCGCTCTTATTTTTTCACGTATAATGCGCGCATTTTCAGCACTTTGCTGCCGGACTTGCAAATATCTGAAAGTCGTACGGTTATGGTTGCAGCTGAGTCGGTATGTTAAGTTACTGTAACTAGTGAAAGCTGGTTGTATTACAGCGGCAGTCTGTCAATGTCGACAAACGACTGCGACTTATCAAGCTGGAGACAATATTTTCGAAAATATTTCTAAAACCATCGGCCACCGGAGTGCCTTTTCCTGCAAAATGGGCTTGAAACATGGACTTTGGGTGTGTTAACAAAGGAAATAGTCAGTTGCAACTGATATCGTTAGAGAATATAAGTTACCTTATCAGTCTCCTTCGCTCACGCTCTCTTTTAATAATGCGCGATTTCTCGTTCGGCGTCAATGTACCTAAGTTCACGGGACGTGGTGAGTAAGTTAGACTGTTCATCATCTGAAAACAATTTATCTGTAAGAAAAGCCGCGAATTAAAAGATGGATGTGTGCTCTACCACGATTACTGGTCAAGGCAGAGCACGCTGCTGTCTAGCTCAGACTTCATAACAATTTGTGATGAAAAGTGAACTGCCCGTAAAGGACTCGAATCGCGACTTTCAACGTCTGAGTGGGTGCTGCACCAGAGCTATTGCGAGCCCACTTTACTCTCCACTGGTAGTTACTTTAGAGGCCCCGAGGAGTCTCTTTTTCGCGATTCTCAGAGATGAGGCCTCTATTCAACGAAGGGCTTTATTCACGGGAGGAACTGGAGCGGGGGGGAGGGGGAAAGTGGGAGAAGGGAAGCGGATTTATACGTAGCGTTTTTTGCAAAACACGTACGCTTTTGATATTCTGCTCGTCAGACTAACCAGTTCCATAAACTGCTAACAAACAGAAAAAAACGAAAAGTGCGTAGTATTAAACTGATTGCAGTTCAGTTGAATCATCGTCTTAAAAGTCTCTTACTGAATATTTCGTTAACCTCTAAAACGCTCTTCAACATGCGGAACATTACGCATCGTTATGACTTAACGAATAATTGCTTGAACATATCCTCAAGACTGACGTGTTCATATAAAACCTCACAGAAGAGGTCACATAAAGTAGCATAAGTTGTTAATTATATTCACTCTTTATTAACTTCAGCTTCAGTGGTTAGTTAATTGAAACTACTGGAAAAGCAAACAAGCAATCCGTGTACAGGGCCGTGCTACGCCTTGCAGAAGCTAAACTTTCACAAAATCGCATGGAAAAAACAGTAGTCCAAGGACCGCCCGCTTCTGCTAAAATGTAAACGAACTGATTTGTTTGCCTCACTGATCTAGTTTTCTCTTTTTTTTAATGGAACTAGTTGATCCGAAGAACAAAATGCGAAAACACATGCACTCATATCATCTCATCTGGTTCACCACCTCGTTTCTTCAACTCAGCACATCGA
>JPKZ01000742.1:44267-57688 GCA_000803305.1 Toxocara canis
CGAAACCCCCCCCCCCCCCCAGAAAACTAAATTACAGACGCCAGCGAAGAACAGCGCTTAACTCCAGGAACCTCTCTTTTTCCCACGGCACGAGAACTCCGCACATAGCTCCACATTTTTGTCGCAGTTGCACTGGCAAAGCTCCAAGATTTAATTTCGAATTTCATATTTTCCTCTCAGTTCTCACATTCAAATCGTGCCATTCCATCGCAGCACTTTTTGACATTTGACGTTTTTTAAACAACATAGCCGAATCGTTTGCGGAAGCGTTTGTCATTGCCTTGTTTTTTCGTTTTTTTTTCTTTGCAATCTATCACTGATTGTCGTAAGCGGTTAGGATCACTCCTGCGTTATCAGTTGTCGTTTTCGGTCATTGAAGAGCTGCGTAGCAGCAACAACTGTGAGGAACGGTGCAGCGCTTAAGTTGTTTCGAGGAGGTAATCATATACTCGAAAGGATTTGATGTGATAGCTGATAGTGAATCGCATTCATTCCAACTTATTTTTTTCATCCTCGTTTACGACTTGTTATTGTGCGACAACTTGTCACAGTTTTATGCATTATGATTGTTGGCATTGTTTCGTCACGGAAGAAGAAAGTTTCATGAGATCGATACCTTTTCCTTTTCCTTCTCAAGTTTGGGATTTCTTTGTAAGGAAATTTTCACATGTCAGGAAGTGCACACAGTGATCTCGTTTTAAAACCTTCAATTTTTCTTTTGCCGCCGATGACGTACAGAGAAGACACTTGGATTGAGTACAACTTTTGCAGTTATATGCTCACCTCTTACATCACTACCAACCATTTGACCGAGCGAGCACTGTTTTTGAAAGATTTCACTTTCCATTCATAGATCTTAAGTGCACCAGTGCCTTTCTTATCCCTTCATTGATCACCTCTTGAATTGTCGAGGGTTTTATATGGAAATGTCTTATTGAAGGTCCTTATGCATCATCGCTGTCTGAATATAGAGTGTATGCAGCATGATCGGTAACGAGGATGCCGTTTGCTTTTTTTGCGATCGCTACGGATGACCTGTTTGTGTTAAGGAGTGTCGCGTCGGCGGTGTCAATTGAATGCATGAGTGGGGGGTGGAACGGAAACGAAGCATGATCGTTTCTGAGTCGATTCAACCACTCACTCCCCACATTGTCGAGGTTTGCTTATTTCTTATTTCTTTTGTTTCCATAGCTGCCTTTTTTCGGAGTCTTTGCTCAAAATACATTCCTGTATGTGTTTTTATCAAATATAGATGCCTGCGTCTTAGCATATGTGCGTACACCACAAATTCTCCAAAAAAGGAGTAAGCGACCCGTTACCGAACTTTCCGCTCGAGCTGTTCTGTTTATTGTTAACAAGCTTCATATATGCCTCTGCATTTTTTGCGAATCTCCGATGTGACGGTGAGGCATGCAGTATGCGTTCCAGTCTGCCGCTTGTGCATTCGTGTTCCTTAGGCATCACTATTTCATTGATGGTTTTGTTATGCTTGCGCAGCGCTCGAGGCTGCTTGTGTTCAATTGTTTGCTAGTTTGCTATTAATCTTTACGCCGCGGTGCCGTTGATGTGGCTTTTGTTGAGCCAAATGCCGTGCGGCATGATCGGGTGTTCCGAAGAAGGGAATTGTGTCAACGAGTGTCCTCTGTAGTATTGGTGTTGGCATAGAGAAAGCGCTTATCCTTTAAATGTCACACATCCCGTCGTTCAGTCCCCAGCCCCATGCGTACCAAGATTACTCGAAAGTGCGCTTTCCTTTTTGGCTTTGATATTTTGAGCTGCAGGCGAGCAAGCTTCGCTGTCGAACGCTGGAAAACGGCGGTAGTGAGATGTTGGAGGTAGTTAAAGATACGGTTACCGTTACCTCGATTCCGGGAGGTATTCTTCAGTACGCTGTCACCGCCAACTTCCACTTGGTTGATGTCAGTTTCTACATTCATTTTTTATTCATGATTCGTATGGTTAAGTCAAGTCGTTTCAATAAGGACATGGTTGACAGTCATTAATGCATGAACTAACTGATCATACGAACTGTTGCGGCGATTGCAAGCTATCGTTACGAAGGTGTTAATGTGAGATACTGTTCTCTTGGTTCTTCTCGTTCAATGATATAGTAACACTGAGCTTAAGGAATTCATCTGGCATGTTTATAAGCTTAAGGAAATGCTGAGGGTATAGTACTGAGTAATGCTACGCGCCGAAGAAACGTAGTTGGGCTAATGTATGAGTTGATTAGTTAGCGCTTTTTCATCTACTAATTGCTACTATAGTTTGGATGATGTCGGGCGACTACGCGCTTTGTTCCCACAAACATAACTTTCCAGTCGGTTGGGGCCTTGATGATTACTGACTCATAACCAAGTTTCTTATGCAAGCGTGAGCTCATGAATTAGTTAAGGGCAAAAATTCTAATTTTTTGTGAAATTGCGCATAAGACTTCCAGCTTTATTAATTATGAAAAAGGCGTCGGTTCAGTTTTGATCTCTAAGAGGACTTTGACTATTTTACCAGAGTAATTTTTCAGAACGATGACTTTAAAATTGCAAGCCACGGATGGCCTATATAGGCCAGTTTAGCATGGATTAATGTCTAGCATGTTATCCAGTGTGATCTTATGCAGTTCCAAGAACGGTTGTTAATTTTTCGTGGAGCATTTCGTAGTATTATAGAATAATTTGGCGGTTTTAAATTGTTAGCATTTCTGAATTTACTCATTTACATTAAGGCTTTCTGGTGCGATTTTCCGGCAGGTAATCCAGCTGCAACCGATGATGATCTGTTCGGCAGCTGTATTTGTTTGATTGGGAAGCAAGTTATTCAATTCTGCCCCAGAGAAGGTAGTCAAATCTACGCCATCACATTGCCATTTCCGGTGAGCTTCCTTCTCAGCTGCAGTTTTTTTTTTTTGCTCCATGTTGAGATTATATCTTACTTAGTGTTTATAACGTTTATTTAGACGAATTTATTAGTATGCACAAGTGGAAAATGTCATTAGAACCAGGACTGAACATGTGATTCATACAAGCGTCTAAACAACACTTTGCTTGTTGTGATCCTTTTGCCTACGCAAAAGCGCATTGTGGTGAAGGCGTATCTATGCGTACCGTTGGCTGCAAAATCACGTGAGAGTGAAACTAAGTCGAAGTCTGTTACCCAAGCCCAATTTTTGGCCCCTACAATATACAACACGCTCGGCGCATTGAACATAGCGTTGCACACAGCATGGTGTTTAACTTTAAGAAGAGGGGATTTTCCTAAAACTGTTGGGAAAAGTTTCGGTAAAGTGAGTGCCAAAAGCTAGCGAAATTCCGCTGTTTTGAACACATCGCTTGACCGGCGTGAAAGTGCCAACAGCAGTTGTTTAGTTTATCGGTTGAGATCAATTGCTTAAATGTATTTAATCGTTCTCAGTTTGATTTCGCATCATTTATAGAAATAATTAAGCCGTTCTTGCTGGAATGGGAAAAATGAATAAGATGGCATCCCCCAAGCATGCATTTCAGCCTACTTTGTCAGAATGATTGGCTGCATTTTGGAACTCATCTTGGGGGGATGGAGCCGTACTAACAGTAAAACTGCTAAGGACGAATGTTTGGCGTGAGCAATTCTCGTTTGCTAAGTGGATTTGCCGACTGAGTTTAAACCATCGAATTATAGTTATTTATAAAAGGTTGTTTACTTACATTATGAAATAAAATGAGGGGCTAAGGCATCTGATTACGTCAACGTGTACTTTTTATTATATACGAAACAATCGTAAGATGATTTTTTTAGGTGTCCAAAGTTTTGCCATCGCCACTGGGACTGATTATGGAAAAAGAACGTACGCCGAAATCAGCGAGGTAGAAGCACTTCAGTTGCAGCTGTTTATGCGGTTGAGAGTGGGCCAGTTATATCTATTTTGCAATGGAGAAATTTGTCAAACTGTGTTTGTTAGGTTGTGCTTGCCGAGGAGTTCGGCACATTTTTTTCGACTTCGTATTGCGCAACTGGAAAGCAAATGATTGTTTTGACTAATGTTCAACATAAATCGAGCACCAGAGGAGTTCTCGTCGGACGTCCTCAGAATTCCTCATGTTCGACTTTTCCTCGCATCCGTGGTGCAATGCTTGCAGTTTGTCATTCATATATTATGCCCTTTCTTGCTCGATTTTGTAAAAAATTTCCCCCTGACTACGCTGTTTCGGGCGTCTGTGGTCTCCTAGATTACAGCCAGAGGGCTTTCATT
Source organism: Toxocara canis (assembly GCA_000803305.1). Classification (NCBI taxonomy): domain Eukaryota; kingdom Metazoa; phylum Nematoda; class Chromadorea; order Rhabditida; family Toxocaridae; genus Toxocara; species Toxocara canis. Next base: position 48,493 of record JPKZ01000742.1, read on the forward strand.
TTTGAGCATTACTGGAGTAGTGGTTGATGAAGAGGAACTATTAGAAGCGAATTTGGTGAAGAAGAATTGTTTGAAGCGCCTTTGGCGAAGAGGAACTGCTAGAAGCGCCTTTGGCGAAGAGGAACTATTAGAAGCGCCTTTGGCGAAGAGGAACTGTTGGAAGCGCCTTTGGCGAAGAGAAACTGTTAGAAGCGCCTTTGGTGAAGAGGAAATGTTAGAAGCACCTTTGGTGAAGAGAAGCGGTTAGAAGCGCCTTTGGCGAAGAGGAGCGGTTAGAAGCGCCTTTGGTGAAGAGAAACTGTTAAAGGCGCATTTGGTGAAGAGGAAATGTTAGAAGCGCCTTTGATGAACAGAAACGGTAAGAAGCGCCTTTGGTGGAGAGAAGCGGTTAGAAGCGCCTTTGGCGAAGAGGAACTTGGTGAAGAGGAAATGTTAGAAGCGCCTTTGATGAACAGAAACGGTAAGAAGCGCCTTTGGTGGAGAGAAGCGGTTAGAAGCGCCTTTGGCGAAGAGGAACTATTAGAAGCGCCTTTGGCGAAGAGGAATTGTTAGAAGCGCCTTTGATGGAGAGAAGCGGTTTGAAGCGCCTTTGATGAAGAGAAACGGTAAGAAGCGCCTTTGGTGGAGAGAAGCGGTTAGAAGCGCCTTTGGCGAAGAGGAACTGATAGAAGCGCCTTTGATGAAGAGGAACTATCAGAAGCGCCTTTGGTGGAGACGAACTGATAGAAGCGCCGTTGATGAAGAGGAACTATTAGAAGCGCCTTTGGCGAAGAGGAATTGTTAGAAGCGCCTTTGATGGAGAGAAGCGGTTTGAAGCGCCTTTGATGAAGAGAAACGGTAAGAAGCGCCTTTGGCGAAGAGGAAATGTTAGGAGCGATTTGGTGAGGAGAAACGGTTAGAAGCGCCTTTGGCGAAGAGGAAGTGTTACAAGCGCCTTTGGTGAAGAGAAATTGTTAGAAGCGCCTTTGGCGAAGAGGAACCGTTAGGAGCGCCTTTGGCGAAGAGGAGCTGTTAGAAGCGCCTTTGATGAAGAGGAACTGTTAGAAGCGCCTTTGGGGAAGACGAACTTTTAGAAGCGCTTATCTCGTTATCACTTTCATGCAGCTTTTTGTATTTCGGAGTGTTTTTTTTTCATTCACAAAATGTTGCTTTGCGGATGAAAATAACGTTCTGTTTCAAAATTTTGCTTGTATGATGTGGAGGACTGGAGAGCGAGGAGAGGGGTATATCCAGTTGAACGCTGTCTCCGCCATGGAATGCCATCATAAAGTACAAATGCATTTCTTGGCCATACGTCCCAAAATGTCATGGAGAAAGGCTACGGACGTGTGATGTCTGCTTTCGTTTTTTTTTTTCGTCGAATTGTTTTGGAACAGTCATCATGTTTTTAGTTTTCTTGGATTGCTTTTTCCCAATCATTTTCTGGCTAGTCCTTTCAGCGGCTTTTATCCGAGTGCAAGATTAGGTTTCTTTTGGATGCCTAAGGTCTTTCGCTTTTTTTTTCGTTCCTGTCCGCTTATAACAGTTATAAATTTGCAGTTCCTGCGTGATGTTTCCACACTTATTCTCGTTATCTCATCCTTATAACGAATTGCTGCCGATCGTGTGTAGAAATAAAGGTGGGTCGTTTTGATTTCAAACGTTAATAGTTGGTAGGTGTGATTCATTTCGGAGCGTGACATGTATGGGATAGGAAGAGAAATAGTGTGGTATAAGCAACAATGAATATCTATAATAAAGAAAGAATATCTGAAAGGGCAGCGTAAAGTTTGGTTGGAGCGCACCCCTATCACTTATTTTATCTTTCTTGCCAAATACTGCGCGTCCTTTCAGCTATCCGTTTTGATCATTCACATATTGGCGTGATTTCTCCCAACCTCTATCTGTTTTCATATTTCAAGTAAGCAATTCATTTATAGCCTCAGTTTTGCTCGCTTTCTGTCATTTGTCGTTTGTTTCGCTTTACTTTTTCTTATGTTTTGCTGGTAGAATTCATAATTTTTTTGCTGAGTCGCAGGCCTTCTCAAGTGAGCAGGTGTGCGTTGGTTCCATCTGAATCTCGTGCTCATAAAGCGATCAGTGTTGAACTACGCTCACAAAGTCATTAAGTCTTGACGTGGATCTTCATGACTCAACAGCCTTGATGTAACTGATGTATAACTGATATGTCGATATTTTGCAACTATTTGGAGGCCAGCTGGGGCAGATTGGGTGAGGTTAGGTCGTATTTTAAGTGGTGAACATGAAAATAGCTTCAAGAAAGATTCGAATCCATTGCGACTAAATTGTTGCATGTGCTTCATGTAAAAGTAGGTTTACATGCGGCTCGAGCAGCGCTTGACTCCATTGCTGTTATTTGAACATTTAAACGATGAGCAACCACACTGATGAATAAATTTTTTTTCCACTGATTGGCCAATTTTTCTTGACTTCTGTTTATCTGTTTATTCATTTATTTTTTGTTATTCTTGTTCTTTTGTGTTATTCTGCTTTCTCCGTTCGTCTTTCCCAACCTGTTCCTTCCATACGATGACTGCTACTGTCTTTCTAGGTTTTTTCCTCAGACGATGCACACATGCATGTTCGAGTTGTTAAACATAAATTTGCAGATGACGAAAGGTCGTGCCATTACGCGTTGGATCCTCTGGAACTGGAGGCGGTAAATACACTGGAAGAATGCGGCATGTTGCTTTGTTACAGCAGGAGAAGTCGCGCGCACTCGTTACACGTAATGCGAGAGGTCACTAAAGAAGAGTGGAAATGTGCTGCCGCCAAAACTGAGAGCCTCATTACGCGCAGCACCAAAGGAACGCCTGCGGGTAAGTGCTCATTTTATTGATCGCCTAATTCGAAAAGTCAGAATCAGTGGATAGTGAATAGTGAGATTACGGCTCATTTCGTGAAGGGAGATTTGTTAGAGATTGCAGACGGTTTAGAAGCGAGCTTCCCGTTGGGATGGCGAACTTAGGGATGTGATGCAATTTGAAAAAAAAAAGGCTGGTTTTCTATCTGAGTGAAATGTTGCTAAAAATCTTCAATTTCCCGAGTGAAGGTGATCTTGTCCCGCTCGGCTATCCGAGCGTAGCGGCGGCGAGTCTAAATCTGCGAACAGATTTGCCAGCAAGCAGATTTCGTTTGGCAAGCGGCTTTGATTTGCGAACATGGAAGGTTTTTCAGAACTGAGTGGAGAACAGTCGATCGTATGCTCCTCGTTATTTACGACTCCAAGGAGCCGACCAAGGATCGGTGGGTTGCAACTTTAGCTTGCAGTTCGTTTGGAGTACTCTTTTTTTTCTTATCCTTCTGTTCATTTCACGTTCTTGTTAGATGGTTTCGTTCCCTTTTAGCTTGAGTTATATTTTAGCGTAAATTTCGGTTATTCCTGCATCGACGGAACTTCTCTTTGTATTTACAATTTGATAGCACTTTTTTGATTTGATTTGATCAATTTTTTGCGATGCTTCAATATGTTTGAGCATTGAACCGGATTTTTAACCTGTTATTCTCCTCATATTGCGTTTCGAATGCTCTTTTCGAAATTCTCATCTATGTTTTGCAGTTTGCAGCCAGTTTGTCCTTCAGAGCCAGAGTATCCAACTATCGGTATTTGTTTTGGCAACTTACACTTGCGACATTCCTTCCCCTTCGATCCTGATAGCTTCATCACCAGTAGACACCTGCTTCCTCCTCTCTCAAATTTGGAGCACGACAGCAAAGTCTTGCCACTAAGAGCTATAAATACCCATTAGGCGTCTTTCGGTTTCAGGAAATTAGCTGCCAGCGCATGTAACCCACAACCGTAAGCAAAAAAGTTGGCCTAGCTCATTGTATATTTCTGTCAGCTAGTACCATATTGTTTAGGAGCACATAGGAAAAGAAGCAACATGTAGTACCATGAAAGTCATAAATCCATTTATTTGGATGCAATGCGTTCAAATAACAGTTGTTCGTATTAAACGTAAGTTGCTTTCTCAGCTGTTGTGTTAGCACTGTTTTATGATTTTTCCGTGTTTCCTTTCTTTTACATCATCTGCTTATCGAAAGTTTACAGTGAATCGTTTTGCTCACCCTAAACGACCATGCATTCATAGTAAACCATCGACTTTAGAGGATCACGTTGATGGAGCGAGCATTTAGGATGGTTTGCTTTTGAGGCCTTCACTAGTAACAAATCGTAATGTGTGAATGGTGATGGCGCAGGCCATGTAAAACTATCTGCGACTCGGGTGCAACAGCAAATGCGTTTTCATTGAAATTTACATTTTTCGAAGGGTGGTGGCGAATCGACGTGGTAACGGGGAACTATTATTGAGTCTTAAAACGTTAAATGTAATGCTGAAATGAATAATGCGAAGAGTTTGTGGGGTTACTTTAGAACAACTAATGTAATTAGTCATTCTTCTTACTCGTAATTATTTAACTGCTTATTCATTCCTTCTCTTTAAACTTCTTGAATCTTCCATCGTTACAGTATGTTTCGATGTTAACGTTAGTATGTCATGTTACTTTTGAAATCTTAATCGATTAAGATAACTTATCGATTGTTCTTACTGGAGGCGATGTAATCGCATGTGAATTCATGTGTGCAATATTGGAGGAACGCATAAGAATTGGTAAATAGTTTATGGAAAGAGAATGAGAGATCGTCGCGTTGAGATCATATGTGGCTCGGTGAGCAGCATCGAGTCGTGTTCAAGTGCGAACATTGTCGCATTATTTGGCGAGCTGAGACGTCTGAGCGCACTTAGCTCTTGGGCCGAACGGGCGGTTCGTGCCCTTATTATACTTCGACTACGCTGCGTCCGTGCTGATGGTGAGAGTGAACATTGCTGGAATCGTTACGAGCTTAACACACAGTATTCATATTGAGCTACCCCACTTTTCGGACTACTCAGCTGAATTATCTGAAGTATAGATGCTGACGAAATGTGAATTAGTTTGCTTCAGCTGATGGGTATTTTTAACACATGGACATGTTGCGAGATAAACTTTGGCATTCGAAAAGAAGATGAAGTTAGAAAAGGGCCAGAAACACTCCGAAGTCATGTCGCCGTTGAAGGCGGAGGGAAGAGGAGCCTTGGCGAAGGTCATCGGGACCCAGACGGAATCGGGCAACTCAATTCTCCGTTATATCCATTTTATGCGATCGGAAAAGTGAACTTTATGGATGGCTGTCTGTCGGCACTCGAAATGGAGCAGGAATTTGAATCCCATCCACTTAGTGGAATGCTTGCAAAGGCGATTCATATTTTTGGAAACTTCTGGTACTTACATTGGCTGTTTGTGGCGTGAGCGTGCAACCGTTTTTTGAGGTGGGCGAGTTTTGATCGGCGATCGTGTGCGAACGACTTCGATTTGACCTCACAGATGCCATTGAAATTATACTGCTGAAATTTGTGCAGTGGCTGTTTGGGGTTATCGATCTGGGTGGGTGATCTCAAGAGACCATTTCAAATTTTAAAGAGGCAATGCTGGGTATCTTTGTAAAGTTGATGCAATTTTCTTATGATAAAACCATATTATATTTAATATTTTTCCAGTGGAATCCGTTCGAAATAGAGAATTTTTTTTTTTTACGGAAGGAACGGGAGGTGGGGGGAGGGGGAGGCGAAAGCGGACGAAAAAAGTTGGCGGCCCACGAGCCCGCTGTCAGATTTCAACAGTATTAAGTGGTTATGTCATGCGCCTTGGGTAGTTTGTCATAAGTAGGTCAGAGTTGGCGCACGGCGTCATCTCTATGAGAACAAGGACAGGGAGGTGAAGGATGACTTTGATGTAGGTATATGAGAAATTGCGCATCGAACGGCCGCTGCCGACGGATAGGTTGCGGCTTTTTCACTTTAAAACCACCTTTAGTATGGTTTGAGAATTATGCACTGTAGAAAGCCAAGGCATAGAAATTTTCGCTCAAGGAAATAGTTTGATAGGAAATGAATTACTTGGTAATACTGAGCCTGAGTGGTTGTTTGTCCAGTTTTGAGGTATATCCTTGCTTCATAGCTTCAACAACGGAATCCATAAACAGCCTCCAAGCATCCTCTACTGCCTCTTCACTCCACTCACGTTTGTGCGCGAAGAATATGTGCCGAATTCTGGAATTATTCATTTCTTTGAACTTGAGATGCAATGTCTGTGAAGGGAAAGAAGTGCAGTGACCTGTTCCGTCATAAACCAGTCAATTTTCTTTTTTGATGTTGTTTTTTAAATGTTTGGAGGGCAGTCTGAACGAGTGCGGAGCGCTGCCATCAGTGGCCTACCGAACCAAATCAAACGGTCAAGGAAGTTATTTTTGCACCACATAATGTGGTTCAGTTAATGGAGAGCACCGATATAATCGGCGGAAATTCGTAGGGATTTCACCGCTCTCATTGACTGAACTTTATCGACTGGTGCGTCTCTAACTTCCCTTGATTGTCCGGTTCGTTTCTTCGATCCACTAACAACAAAAACTGAAATCACTAATATAAATGCAGAAGTTGATGCCATCATTTTTTTTTTTTTTTTTGAAGAATTTTCGTAGTCTAGCGTGCATTTAGACTATAGTAGCAGATCAAAACGCAGTTTTCATTGTTGATGTAAAATTTTAGTGTTTTCATCGTTAAAATTTTAGTGAACTTTTTTATTCAGATAGTTGTTATGCAAGAGTCAACATTAAAACTGCTTTTGGAGAGAAAAACGATTGAACAAATAAAATCTTAACGAACGTTCTGTTATGATTAAGGCAAAGGCGATATTTGGTGGCGATAGCTTTTGCAAGTTGCATAGAAAAGGGTTGCCAGTAAGCGAAATCATCCAAGTTGAGAGAGTAGTTTGCATGACGGGCTCCTAGCCTTTGGGCTCGTGAATGCACTTCTTCCGGCTCTGCTTTGTGCACCTTGACAAGCATATGAAGGAAATCGCGAACCTGTAAAATGTACATATGATTGCTTGCGAATGAATGCTCTTTTCTTGAAGAAGGAAGAGGAAATCAATTTCTTCGTCTCTGCGTAATTCAATTTTTTTCTGCCAATAGAGCTTAACCGCAAAGGTCCTACATCAAAAAAGTGGTAAATGGTATTTGCCCCTATCCGGTTCTTATTGTCGTGTTTAGGAGATGTAGAGTGGAGGGAGATGAAGGAAGGGAATGCAGATATTAGACGCAGAAAAGGTCATTTGGCAGCGGATTAGTTGAGTAATGATCGGACTATAATTAGTGGTAGTCGACAATGCGAGTGAAGTCAGTTTTTAAATAGTTCCATTAGTGTGACCCATCAATTGCATTTTTGAAACTGTTTTCATGCTTTTACGTAATTTGTCCTTCATTGGCCGACTATCAGTTTGTTGTGTGTAACGCAGGCATTGAACGGGAGGAAGTAGTGTGTTTCAGTCGGAATGGTGAATAAGTGGATGGCGATAAAAAGGAAGCACTGATTGTGAAGCAAGTTCATATTCAACTAGCAAAGGCGTCATAACTCGACCGTTTGTTTACCTTTGGGGCTCTCAGACAGTTTCTCACAAATGGGGAATTGATTTGATTGCCTGAGTTAGTTTTCCATTGCAGCCTTACACCGTTTCGGAAATAGTTCATAGGTATTGCGCACTTTTGTTTGTATAGACAGTTGAAATGCAGTGAAATGAGTGGAGACTATGGTTTTCTTTGTTACAGGGGACAAACCGGATAACGTGGAGGGAAACTGTGTATTATGCAAGGGTTACTACGGGTGGAGGCAATAGCTCAGTGGTAGAACCCCCGCTTCACGTGCGGGGAGACCCGGGTTGGATTCCCGGCTGCTTCCCACCATACCACTGACAGGCCAGCCGGCGGGTGGTTAACAACAGGCTAAAACAGCGAAAGGGATGGCTGTGCTCGGCGTGCGATTGCCTCAATAACATCTGAAGGCCCGGCGGTAACGTGGTGACGTGGATTACGGGTAGCTCACATGATCGCAATAAACTGGCTTACTGCTGAAGTGCGGTTTTAATCAGGAAGAAATGTTTTCAGTTTCACATGGGCGGCCGTTTTGTTTCACCTCTGAAATATCAGAGAAAAGATGTGGTGGATAATAAAAGGAAACGAAGTGATCAGATTGTGAGGAAAGCAGTGAAATGAGCATGATGAATGAGTGTTAACATTTTTTGGTGGCGAAAATGTTGGACTTTTTTTGCTGCTATGCCAAAACCAGCTATTAAAAACGCTTAGCGGCAATTTTGGCATGATGTTGACGTTCATGGTTGGTTCCGAAATTCGAATTTTGAATTCTCTACAATTGTCGCCGCTTGTTCGAATTATTCCTTCCCCCTCCTTCTCCCACCCCTCCCTTCCTCCTCACCATCTTCATTTGAGGATATCTGTTTGCGGGTGGGCCGAATGAAGATTTTGGAGAAGACATAATAGTCACTCAAAGGACAGCTGCCTGAAGTGTTCAGTTTCTTAATTATCGTGGTAAGCGCCATGTTGAGTGCACTTGTGCCAGCAACATTTTGGCTGTGTAATTCGTTTATCGCTAATGCAGAGTGTGTTTGTTGGCCTCTCGTGGCGCTTTTTATGCGCGTTTGGCTAATTTCTCAAAGTGCACATTATGAAGCCATTGTGCTTGTTCGTGTATGCAAGTGTCTGTCTGTGTGACAGTTTGAGTTAAAAAGTGCTGAGGATGTGATAGATGGCCATTAGTTGGAATTGATGATAATGAAAAGTTGCTAAATGTATTTTGTACAAAACTGTTAAATGAACTGATAAAGGGTGTACATCTGGACAGTCCTCATCTTTTTTTTTTGTTTAAGAGCGAAGGAGGTGGAGGGGATGCAAGAACTTCGGAGGTTTTATTAGGGGGCAAATTCTTGATGATATGATTTAGTGTGCAATAAAACGGCTGAGACCAGGACGAGTTTAGAGTAATGGTGCGCAAAAATTTGTTTCATCGGAGGTTGCGGAAACCCTTTTTCGCTTCGAAGTAACTGTATTTTTTGGGGCGGACTTTTTTTTGTTTGGAGATGAAAATGAACGTTTTTCATTATCTAGAGTAATGTGTTATTATATTGCAGTAGACGAGTCTGTATCTAGCGCGCGTAGAACAGTGGAAAGGAGTGAAAACGAAATTTGAAGGTAGGCGAGGAAGAACTGTGAACAAGTTTGTGCGGAGATGATGTCGCGAATGTGAACGAAAAGGGAGGTGAGGGGCAGATTTAAAGCGTAAGCAAGGGAGACAGATGGGAGGGG
>JPKZ01000742.1:63491-148061 GCA_000803305.1 Toxocara canis
CAGAAGGGGACAAAACGTAGTTTATGTAAAGAAGGGAAAGATAGGTGATTGAATGTAGCGGGAGCATACGGTGTTTGGTCCGCTTCATTATCTTTCCACTGAATGTCCTACTCTGTAACATTATTTATGACACAGCTTATAACATTTGCACGTAGATGTAATTCTAGGCCTAGGATGAAGAGTGCCACTGGTCTCCAGAGGCCATTATTAGTACTAATACGGAGTTTGGCTTCTTCGCGGGCCTATGACTTTCCTTTCAATGCAGTTTCAGTCCCCTACTGCTCACGAATCAGCGTCTTCATGCTGTGTAACGATGTGCGCTCCTGTACGTTCTGTGTATCCCTTTCGACGTGGCCACTTCATCGTGGTTTGTTTTCTTCGCTGTGGATGCCAATTTGGTTCAGTCAGTTGCTGGAAGGGAAAGGCATTTCCTTACTGGGAACAGTTTAAACCCATTTCTTTGGGAAAGGAGAATGAGGGGTAGCAGAACTCAAAAAGGTAGCAGATTCTTTGAAGTTGCGCTTCGGCGTCGTTGTCGCATCGGCGTAAACTAGCGCATGTAAATTTCTAGCCCAAAATAGTTGTACTGAATGTTGTCCTCACCTGAAAGTTTTCATTAATAGATATTTTGATAAGTTTTTTCTTGTTTCAGCTTTCAAAATTATGCTAAATATGAAAGTTCAAAGAGTTGGTTGCATTGTGACCTTTGCCACCTAAAAATGTGGTGGTTCTTTTCAGTAGCAAAGAAACTATGAGGCAGTAAACCTTTTGCAGGTTTCTGAAGCACTTGGTGGTGCATAATTTTTTGCACTAGTCATTGTTTTATTTCAATGGATACTTCCTGTTAAATCATAGGCGTTTACTTTATTTTTTTGTACATCGAATAAAGTCCCTAGGAGCTATAAAAATAGTTCAGAGCTTTTTAGAAGAAGAGGTACTCAAGGTGAGGTATATTTCGGGGTGGAGCTTGTGCTGAACGGTGTTTCTGATACGAAACTCCATCGTATTTCAAACTTACTTGAGGTAGAGCACATGTATTCGCACATTAAAAAGGTTTACTTGAGGTTGGGTAAGGGGGGGAGGGGACTTCATTTTCGGCCAACGATATTTTTTTTGCAGGAAGGGAAAGATTGTGTGTACTCCATATGCAGAGTGGCTCCTTCAACTTCATGCAATTTTGGTTTGTTTTCTTCTTCATGTTGAGTTTAATTTGCGGTGATCACATCGATAGGCTGATGGGAAAGAGATATCCACTCGCTTACAAAATCGCTGTTATGTTCAATCAATTAGGGATTCATGCAGGATAAGATTCCTTGAGAGAAGTGGTTTAGAGAGGTGAGCAGAACATGGGGAGGTTCTTTTAGCCGAATTCAAAGTTTCTTGATTAGGTAGTCCCGTCGTCTTCAGTGAATATGGAGGCTTGTTTGAGTGTTTTATTTTCACGTCATTGCAATAATTATAAAACGCCACTTAGAACATGAAGCATCAACTTTTTTTTAAAGTATTCGTCTTCCTGCGTGTTTCGGAGAGGCTTTGATTTCTGAACTTAATTAGGCAGGGAGGAGGCAGGAAAAATGCTAGCGTAGATTCATGGTTCAGGACCTGAATACCTGAATAGATTGTTCATTTTTCCGAATAAACGCCCTGTCATGGCATAACCCCCTATTCCGTCTCCATCCTTTCCGCCTTTAATAAACCGTTTGCCTGAGCACAGTGGAAAAGTAGCCTCTCAGTCGATACCTCGATATAGCCTTGCTCATCAATAGTATGGAATGCCATGGGCTTCCTTACTAAAAATATCACTCAGCAATAGCTGATAGAAAAACTGCCGTTCTGCTCGGTGCAGTGTCATTCTCGAAAAATACACCGCGGTTCGCCCCCTTGCATGAGGAAAGCCATGAAATTCGTTGTCCCAGAAGGCATTGGAGGTAATACATGATGGTAGTTGTTCATATTTATCCCATATATTTAAGTGGATGAATGCTTGGAACATGTATGTTCGCTGCTTCCGAATGACAGAGCACTGAAGTTTGCCTCGTCGTGGGTGTTAGCAAACAATTGGCGTCTCTTAAGCGGCTGTCGTGGTAATCGACTCTCACTGGAGATGGCGCTCTTCATCCAGTTTCTTCTCTCGAAATGTGGAGTCAATATTCACAACTTCCCATATTTCAGTGAGGTACATCGCGTAGTTTTCTATAACGGAGGGATGAATGATGATCGAGTAGCATTTCTTTGGCTTACCAACTGTGCTCATACTCTGTACTGCCTAGTGATGAAAATGAAGCTTACAGCTGTTCGTATTTGCTTTAATTGATTACGTTTGAATTCTTGAGTAGTGTAAGCAAGCTGCGATGCTTGTTCATTTCTTAATGAAGTGGTAAGTCCTCCTAATCAAATACATTAAAGAAGTTGTAATAAAACAGGTAATTGATTGTTACGAATAATTTAAGTCTCGTCGATTCTTTATTAATTGATAAAGTTAACTTCAGTCTCTTCTAGACTTTCAGTGGCAACCATTCGTTGTTGCGAATAAAAACAATGTTCATAGACGATGTCCAAGTTGGCAGTCGTTTCACTTTCTCTCCAACTATTCGTTTAAATGTTGTCGCAGTTATGGTCAGTTGCTATAGCTTTTGAGCGAGACCAATTTTTTTTGTTGATGCAGCAAACATTAGCTTGATTGATCCCGTATTTTGTTATAACGTCATTTCCTTACTTTCTTTTTTATGTTTCATTTTTCTGTCGTTATTGCAGATCGAAAAACTAAAAGTGCAATGCGCATCGAGCGCAGGAGACGCAAAGAAAAAACGCACAGCTATGGCGGACAGATCCTCAGTAATTTTTTTTAAAAAAAAATTCACATTGACGGTTGCTGTTCTTCTCTATTTGGTTTCTTTTTTTCTTGCGAATTTTTCTTGGACTTGCGATATCGAAATGTGTTTGTTAGTTAAGCTCGTACGCGGAAGTGAAAATAATTATGCAAGCACTTTTCACTTTTTAACGTTCAAATTAATTTTCAAAGCATTTCCGAGGGGTAGGGAAATATTTTTGGGTTTGTTCATTTCGTGTAAGTGATGGCGTTCCACGAGCATATATTCTTCGTTGCGTTAAAGGTTGTCTAAAAGTTGTCATCGTATGCGGAAAAGCAAAAATTACATAACCTACTATAAACTTTTATGTAATATTTCGGTCTTTCGAAGACTTTGAATGACAGAACTGGATTATGAGGAAATATCAGTGTGATCGATACATTCTTTTTTAAGCTATGGGAATATATGCTATCGAGGGAAAGCGCCGACACCGGCTATGCGCAAACGGAAACTAAATGGAGGCGTCAGTATAGTGTCGATATATCAGAAGAGGCGGAACTTCATTCGCATGCACGCTTCATGTTATCGGGTTTGCATGCAAGCTATGAGCATGCGAAAATGGACACTCGACTCGCGTTTCTAACACCGATGATGGCCTCTGCTTTGCACGCGTTGTCGACGTTGGTGTTTTTTTAACGATCGTGAGAGCGAAATGTATAGAGTTAGCATTACAGTTATGCTAATGTTGCATTTTACTAACTTACTTTTGCGCCTCACAAAGAAAATTTTTAAATGGAACTTGAGGAGGGGCAACTTTTTATTAAATATGCATATTTCGTAATTTGTTGGCGTTAGCTTTAAGAGAAGCGCTACCTACTAATGCTGGACATAATCTGCTTTTGATGCTATAAGCAAGTTTAGAAGTCTTTTTTTTTTTATTTTTAGGTAGCCAGCTGTTAAGTTTACCTGAATGCGCGAATCCTTATAATTAGAATTCGCTAAACTGTTCTGTTGCAATAACAAAGGATGAAGCATTTCATGTCCTTGTCACATACAGTTTTTTTTGCAGCATATTTGCTCTTCCCGCATATGTGAAGTACTACAGAGAGGATTTTGCGGACTTAGTGAACGACGCGTTCGAATTCAGAAGCGGTAAGTTTTGGTATCATCTTGGAGTAAATGAAGGAATATTCCTTTCACAAAAGAATTGCGCGTAAAGGGAAGATTTTTCAGACGGAGATTTCTTCTGAGATGCAGTATGAAAAGAGGAATGTCTTTTTTTGCAGGGGGTGCTAAACCAATTGTATCGTTTGTTGAAAATCCTTTTTATCTCATTCAATACAACGGTTTTTTTTTGCTCTCTCACATATTTTTTAGCCTAGAGTTAATAACTTCTAGTGAAATGCCTCTTACGCTACATTTCATAACCGAGAATGCATAGGAGTAGTGCCTGCAACTCAGCTTTCACTAATTCAACTTATAGTAGCTCTTTTCGTGGCTGGAAATATAACGGAAGAAAAACGATCTAGGGCATAAGATTATCGTTATGAACATTTCGCCACAAATATGGCAGTTCTTAAGTTCAAAGCGACATGAAAGATAAATTTTAAAATGCCTGTGAAATAAGCGTTGAGTTGTACATCCGTTTGGTTGTTGCAACTTTTTTGTTGGTGATCTGTTTACTGTCGATGAGGATTTCTGCATGAGGAGATCGATCGTTGCTCAGGCGAGCCGATTACAGCATATTAGCCATCCATGCCCTTTCTTTGCTTACCGCATCATTGATGAGACCTTATCTGGAAGAATCATCTCTTATCATAACAGAATTTTCAAGCGTTTGCCTTTATTTTTTTTCCTTTCTAGCTTCAGTTGACTGAAGTTGCGGCCGTTTTTTTTTTCTCAACAGAAGCGGATTTAAAGCGAATTTACAGATGCAGCGAAAGGAGATTTGTCTAGTATGCGTCGCCTCTCTGAGCGGGTCCCATCGCTTCACGGAAGTGTGCTGCGCGTCTTGGAGGAGCGTTGCTTGGTCGGTTCCCTCTCGTGCCCTACGAAGTGTCTGCCCATTGTTGTCCTGATTGCTATTGGCTTGGGAAAAATCCGGAACACATTCGAACTCCAGGTGAATTGCGCTGGTTAATAATCCATTTCTTTAGGTAATGTCTGTTTACTTGTTTTGATCGATTGCAGCACTGTGAAAGGCGTACAGCGAGCATAGTTCATGCGCAGGGCGTGTGTGTGATGTAACTGAAGTTATGGTGTTTGTTGTTTTATGTTACTTTGAATATAACACTGGGATCTTTTTCCCAGCTCTTGGAGGAGATGCGAGGAGAGAAGGGCGGGGAATGAATCTTCTCTTCCCAAGGAAATGTATTATTCGATAGCAGCCGTTTATCTCCTTGAAATCTCAGGCTGGGGTCGCCGATTTGCTCTTATGCTAGTTGCCATTCCGGCCTTCGATGGGTTGCGTTTTGGTTGGCAGTAATCTTGGTCTGCTCCAAAGCGTTGCTATTAGATTTTTCCTTTATTTTGTATCCCACAAATAGCAGAGTAGGAAAGGGAGAAGAGGATGGCTTGATCGTAAACAGCTCTGGGTATTTTTATTCGTAGGTGGGTAGCTCATCCTTTCTTCTCCTCTCGTTCCAAACTGCCACAGTTGGGCGGGCGAGAGTTTTCGCACCACTAGCAGCTTATTTATGCAGCGAAATAGCCATCAGCACCTACTGTTTTCCGGGCAAAGGCCGAAAGTTAAGGGTTTTTTTAAATTGCAGAGGGCAGTTGGCAAGAACTGGGAGAAAAAGCTTGGATTGTCGGAACTGGACGCATCATTTTTATTTGATACTTTGGACAGCATTCGAGGCAGTCCTGGTGACAAGTACGTGTTGTTTTATGTATTTTTCCATTTCTGTTTTTTCGTTAGCTGAGGTTATCATACCAAGCTGTATCAGTGGGATCTCAGCGCAGTTTGCAAATTTTATGAACCAGTTTTCTTTTTCAGTAGGTGTGCGTAAGATTTATTTGCGGGCGGAATCAGAAATGCTCAAACGGTTTTTTGGAGTGATGCTGTAACTGAATTGGCTCTAACAGAATAGCCTCCATTGCGTGGACATATTATAGCGAACCGTCCGAGGATATAGTACTCAAGTTACTGTCAGACTAGCAGTGGTAAATTTATTCTAGAGCAGATGGAGAGGGGAGGGGGCTGCGCTGCGCTTCTGACTTTCGTGTTTTTTGACTCCGTGGCAGCGGTGTTGTTATGGGAGCCAACGGTGCCGAGGAGCAAAGGGCCGGAAACAGGCGCAGCGCAATTTTCGTTCTGGCTTCAGCAGTGCTTAGCACATGTGGAAGCTGGTTGTTTTTTCGAGGGTCTTGTTGTAATATGTTGTTTGAAGGGACGCGATTCACTTTTGTCTACTACTTACTATATGCATTTTAATTTTCATTAGCATCTGCTGGAAATGAAAATGCCTCCGTTCGTTGAAAATGCATGTTTAATTCTGTAAGGCAAAATTTTTCTGCTTCAGAGTAGCAAGTGAGTGGGTCGCGGACTCCCTTTCACACTCCTTTCCTGTTCCTTTAATCGTTGATTATTTTGGAGGAACTTTGAGAAGAGCGTTTAACGTGCTAAATTAAACAATATAACTAGCATATCGACGGCATCGCTTGTTAGAATCACCCACCAGATTTTTCCGATATTGTTCGCGTCGGACATGTCCCTCACGATTTTTATTTCTCATCGCTTGGTAGGTGTTGTTTAATCTTTGATTAAAGACCTTGTTTTCAAAGTTCATTCTGGATTGAAGGACTGTTCGTTCGACCTGGAGGAGATGATCTTGAGTCATTAAATTCCCTGTGTTTCATTATATCTGACTGTCCGCGCCGTCCGTACTTCATCTGCAAATCTATCATAACAAGCGGATTCGTTAAACTCGTCTCGGACCAGACAAGTGTTCTCTTGAAAAGTGTAGGCCGAAATCGCATGAGGAGTTTGAAATTCCTCTCCTTTCATTTAAAAAGAAAAAGAATCCCATTTTCCCTTGTTTCCCAAAGGAAAATCCGATTTTGGGGAATATCATATCGACAGATGCCGTAGCGCTAGTATTCGTAATTTGAGACTAGGTCGTGAACTTCATAAAATTATTTTGGAGTGTAAAATAATGTTTTTATTGATGACAGATGCTTTTTTTGTTTTGTCACCAATCGTTTCATTGTGCTGTCAGGTGCACAAAGGCTTTCTGACTTTATGGATCGTTGTCTGGAAAATAAACAGGTTTCATTGCAGGTGCAGAAGCTGTGCGCGTCTATTTAATGTGAGCGAACACTTCCTTATGAACTTACCGCCCTCAGTCGCTCTTCTTGTTTGCGAAATATTGTACGACGATCGTTTGTTAGCCTTGAACTTCTTCTGTCCAGTTCCAGTCGTGAAACCATACAGGTAGGTATTTTAAATTCTGAAATGGTTCCTTTATTTCGACCATGCAGCATTGTCATGCTTATTGCAGTAAATGTAAACATTGTGTGCTAATTGACACGGTCTACCTTTCTCTGTTTACATCTCACATACTTCGAATATTGCGCCGGAGGCGTGGCAGCGGCTTTTTGCGTCCGCAGCAGTTGGCTTGAAAAAGGATTTACTCACTGTGCACTATGACCGGTTTCTGAGATTACTTGTAGCTATAATCGAGCCGCAGTGCAACTTTACCATTAAAGCGATCAATAGCCCACGCTTGAGGCTTATGTCTCCGACTTCAGGCTGAAAGGTACAAAGAGAGGGAGTGGGAGATAATGCTTTGGAGTTTAGCCACCGATTTGCTCATAATGTTTTTCATGCAAGCGGCCCCTGCCGTTGTATTTTGTGAGTCAGCTACTTAGGAAAACCAACGGAGTCACTTGCCAGTTCCTAGGCTTAGCAGAAACGAATTTTTAAACCTGCAGAGGAACCCAACCGACTGACTTTACAGGATGTTACCTTCGGAGGAAGAAATCTACCGAACAGTTCGATTTCGTTGGAAATACGATATGCGGTTCACGAACGCCATGCAAATGCTCGATAGTTCGCATCCGATTTTCATACCGGCAAATGTAACTTTCTTTTCAGACTTTTCGGCATTGGTTAACTCAAATTGTTTAAGTTAGTGCTGGGTAGATATGGACAATACAACTCGACGTGATGAACGGGTGTTGTTAGTATGTTATGCGAGTCTGGCTAGAGGTGGCACTGAACTAGGCGTTCACGTATGACGTCGGCTATCCTAATTACTCAGTCTTTCGTTTCGATTGCGGAAGGCAAGGCGACTGTAAGTGTGACGTGTCGTAATTGCAGAATGGCGTATCGGAGATGGAACAGCGCGATATGCAAGAACAGATGCTAACCGTGGTCAATATGCGCACCCTTACGCAGTGCTTCGGACGTGCGGCAATAGAGTTTCGGCACCTCGTTCCTCCAATGAATATGCCGCTGAGCGTACCTGAACTGTGCTTGCAGGGCAGACTTCATCCCTGTAACATGCCCTTCGAAATGCAGCACACCGAGGTAGGCTTACTTTCAAAATATGCCTTAAAATTCTTACGATGCTCGTAAGCAGTGCACAGTTTTCGGTACGCCAAGTTGACCGTAGTTGCTGTATTCGAATTGCATTCGAATTGAAGTTGCTGTACCAGAATCACAAGGAACTTTTTACTGTCTTATGGGGCCGTCGGAATTATTGTGTTGTGTCGAGTTACATTCAGTATCAAGCTTTTTTGTATTTGCTTTCGAATTTTTGCTTTTTTCCTGTTGGAGCTGAAATGCATTTGACAGGTGTCACATGCAGCGTTATCCGACAGCGCTTTCTCACCAGTGGTGAGAAGCATACAGAATGGGGTGGATTAGTCAGATGAACCGTTTTGAGGCGTCGAAGGTGATGATCGAGTGGGGTGCATTCTACAACGGTGTTGCGGCTGGACTACGTGTTGGTAGTGAACGCTCTTGTAACCTTGATGGTGAATGGTTAGCGTTGAGCGTCAGCGAGCAGGTCTGATTTTCTGCTTTTGTTAATGAGTGTAAACATTGTCGAACTATTAGACGCATGTCCTTGTGTTTCCAGGAAAGGAAAATTGCCCGAAGTAGATATTCTGTGGGAGGAAGGGGGAGGGCTGTTGAGCTGAGTGGAACCCACGCATCAAGCTACCCATGTGCTCTGAAAGCAGACATTTTAACAAGGTTCAAGTTGAAACCTCAATAAAAACTGCGTGGTTTTACTAACTAAGAGTCGCTGGAAGTGAATTTGGTCGCCACCGAAACACTTTTGAGAATGACGTTTTAGTTTTTTTCGAAGAGAAGGTAAGCAGTACTCTGGTACCGTCTTCTAATGATGTTTCAAAAGACGGCAACTATAGCACTCACGACAGGAACGAATTCTCGTAGCACATTGGATGGAGTTGACTATTGTCAATTTGGGGAATGGTTTTATGTTAATGTTTACGCTGTACTGGCATGGTTGGCACCGGATGAATGCTGCACTGTAAGCGATGTTCACTTCTCACTCACCTTATTGCGCTGCTGCGTTCTCATCGTTAACTATGTGGAGTCAATATTCACAACTTCCCATATTTCAGTGAGGTACATCGCGTAGTTTTCTATAACGGAGGGATGAATGATGATCGAGTAGCATTTCTTTGGCTTACCAACTGTGCTCATACTCTGTACTGCCTAGTGATGAAAATGAAGCTTACAGCTGTTCGTATTTGCTTTAATTGATTACGTTTGAATTCTTGAGTAGTGTAAGCAAGCTGCGATGCTTGTTCATTTCTTAATGAAGTGGTAAGTCCTCCTAATCAAATACATTAAAGAAGTTGTAATAAAACAGGTAATTGATTGTTACGAATAATTTAAGTCTCGTCGATTCTTTATTAATTGATAAAGTTAACTTCAGTCTCTTCTAGACTTTCAGTGGCAACCATTCGTTGTTGCGAATAAAAACAATGTTCATAGACGATGTCCAAGTTGGCAGTCGTTTCACTTTCTCTCCAACTATTCGTTTAAATGTTGTCGCAGTTATGGTCAGTTGCTATAGCGCTTTTAGCGAGACCAATTTTTTTTTGTTGATGCAGCAAACATTAGCTTGATTGATCCCGTATTTTGTTATAACGTCATTTCCTTACTTTCTTTTTTATGTTTCATTTTTCTGTCGTTATTGCAGATCGAAAAACTAAAAGTGCAATGCGCATCGAGCGCAGGAGACGCAAAGAAAAAACGCACAGCTATGGCGGACAGATCCTCAGTAATTTTTTTAAAAAAAAAATTCACATTGACGGTTGCTGTTCTTCTCTATTTGGTTTCTTTTTTTCTTGCGAATTTTTCTTGGACTTGCGATATCGAAATGTGTTTGTTAGTTAAGCTCGTACGCGGAAGTGAAAATAATTATGCAAGCACTTTTCACTTTTTAACGTTCAAATTAATTTTCAAAGCATTTCCGAGGGGTAGGGAAATATTTTTGGGTTTGTTCATTTCGTGTAAGTGATGGCGTTCCACGAGCATATATTCTTCGTTGCGTTAAAGGTTGTCTAAAAGTTGTCATCGTATGCGGAAAAGCAAAAATTACATAACCTACTATAAACTTTTATGTAATATTTCGGTCTTTCGAAGACTTTGAATGACAGAACTGGATTATGAGGAAATATCAGTGTGATCGATACATTCTTTTTTAAGCTATGGGAATATATGCTATCGAGGGAAAGCGCCGACACCGGCTATGCGCAAACGGAAACTAAATGGAGGCGTCAGTATAGTGTCGATATATCAGAAGAGGCGGAACTTCATTCGCATGCACGCTTCATGTTATCGGGTTTGCATGCAAGCTATGAGCATGCGAAAATGGACACTCGACTCGCGTTTCTAACACCGATGATGGCCTCTGCTTTGCACGCGTTGTCGACGTTGGTGTTTTTTTAACGATCGTGAGAGCGAAATGTATAGAGTTAGCATTACAGTTATGCTAATGTTGCATTTTACTAACTTACTTTTGCGCCTCACAAAGAAAATTTTTAAATGGAACTTGAGGAGGGGCAACTTTTTATTAAATATGCATATTTCGTAATTTGTTGGCGTTAGCTTTAAGAGAAGCGCTACCTACTAATGCTGGACATAATCTGCTTTTGATGCTATAAGCAAGTTTAGAAGTCTTTTTTTTTTATTTTTAGGTAGCCAGCTGTTAAGTTTACCTGAATGCGCGAATCCTTATAATTAGAATTCGCTAAACTGTTCTGTTGCAATAACAAAGGATGAAGCATTTCATGTCCTTGTCACATACAGTTTTTTTTGCAGCATATTTGCTCTTCCCGCATATGTGAAGTACTACAGAGAGGATTTTGCGGACTTAGTGAACGACGCGTTCGAATTCAGAAGCGGTAAGTTTTGGTATCATCTTGGAGTAAATGAAGGAATATTCCTTTCACAAAAGAATTGCGCGTAAAGGGAAGATTTTTCAGACGGAGATTTCTTCTGAGATGCAGTATGAAAAGAGGAATGTCTTTTTTTGCAGGGGGTGCTAAACCAATTGTATCGTTTGTTGAAAATCCTTTTTATCTCATTCAATACAACGGTTTTTTTTTGCTCTCTCACATATTTTTTAGCCTAGAGTTAATAACTTCTAGTGAAATGCCTCTTACGCTACATTTCATAACCGAGAATGCATAGGAGTAGTGCCTGCAACTCAGCTTTCACTAATTCAACTTATAGTAGCTCTTTTCGTGGCTGGAAATATAACGGAAGAAAAACGATCTAGGGCATAAGATTATCGTTATGAACATTTCGCCACAAATATGGCAGTTCTTAAGTTCAAAGCGACATGAAAGATAAATTTTAAAATGCCTGTGAAATAAGCGTTGAGTTGTACATCCGTTTGGTTGTTGCAACTTTTTTGTTGGTGATCTGTTTACTGTCGATGAGGATTTCTGCATGAGGAGATCGATCGTTGCTCAGGCGAGCCGATTACAGCATATTAGCCATCCATGCCCTTTCTTTGCTTACCGCATCATTGATGAGACCTTATCTGGAAGAATCATCTCTTATCATAACAGAATTTTCAAGCGTTTGCCTTTATTTTTTTTCCTTTCTAGCTTCAGTTGACTGAAGTTGCGGCCGTTTTTTTTTTTCTCAACAGAAGCGGATTTAAAGCGAATTTACAGATGCAGCGAAAGGAGATTTGTCTAGTATGCGTCGCCTCTCTGAGCGGGTCCCATCGCTTCACGGAAGTGTGCTGCGCGTCTTGGAGGAGCGTTGCTTGGTCGGTTCCCTCTCGTGCCCTACGAAGTGTCTGCCCATTGTTGTCCTGATTGCTATTGGCTTGGGAAAAATCCGGAACACATTCGAACTCCAGGTGAATTGCGCTGGTTAATAATCCATTTCTTTAGGTAATGTCTGTTTACTTGTTTTGATCGATTGCAGCACTGTGAAAGGCGTACAGCGAGCATAGTTCATGCGCAGGGCGTGTGTGTGATGTAACTGAAGTTATGGTGTTTGTTGTTTTATGTTACTTTGAATATAACACTGGGATCTTTTTCCCAGCTCTTGGAGGAGATGCGAGGAGAGAAGGGCGGGGAATGAATCTTCTCTTCCCAAGGAAATGTATTATTCGATAGCAGCCGTTTATCTCCTTGAAATCTCAGGCTGGGGTCGCCGATTTGCTCTTATGCTAGTTGCCATTCCGGCCTTCGATGGGTTGCGTTTTGGTTGGCAGTAATCTTGGTCTGCTCCAAAGCGTTGCTATTAGATTTTTCCTTTATTTTGTATCCCACAAATAGCAGAGTAGGAAAGGGAGAAGAGGATGGCTTGATCGTAAACAGCTCTGGGTATTTTTATTCGTAGGTGGGTAGCTCATCCTTTCTTCTCCTCTCGTTCCAAACTGCCACAGTTGGGCGGGCGAGAGTTTTCGCACCACTAGCAGCTTATTTATGCAGCGAAATAGCCATCAGCACCTACTGTTTTCCGGGCAAAGGCCGAAAGTTAAGGGTTTTTTTAAATTGCAGAGGGCAGTTGGCAAGAACTGGGAGAAAAAGCTTGGATTGTCGGAACTGGACGCATCATTTTTATTTGATACTTTGGACAGCATTCGAGGCAGTCCTGGTGACAAGTACGTGTTGTTTTATGTATTTTTCCATTTCTGTTTTTTCGTTAGCTGAGGTTATCATACCAAGCTGTATCAGTGGGATCTCAGCGCAGTTTGCAAATTTTATGAACCAGTTTTCTTTTTCAGTAGGTGTGCGTAAGATTTATTTGCGGGCGGAATCAGAAATGCTCAAACGGTTTTTTGGAGTGATGCTGTAACTGAATTGGCTCTAACAGAATAGCCTCCATTGCGTGGACATATTATAGCGAACCGTCCGAGGATATAGTACTCAAGTTACTGTCAGACTAGCAGTGGTAAATTTATTCTAGAGCAGATGGAGAGGGGAGGGGGCTGCGCTGCGCTTCTGACTTTCGTGTTTTTTGACTCCGTGGCAGCGGTGTTGTTATGGGAGCCAACGGTGCCGAGGAGCAAAGGGCCGGAAACAGGCGCAGCGCAATTTTCGTTCTGGCTTCAGCAGTGCTTAGCACATGTGGAAGCTGGTTGTTTTTTCGAGGGTCTTGTTGTAATATGTTGTTTGAAGGGACGCGATTCACTTTTGTCTACTACTTACTATATGCATTTTAATTTTCATTAGCATCTGCTGGAAATGAAAATGCCTCCGTTCGTTGAAAATGCATGTTTAATTCTGTAAGGCAAAATTTTTCTGCTTCAGAGTAGCAAGTGAGTGGGTCGCGGACTCCCTTTCACACTCCTTTCCTGTTCCTTTAATCGTTGATTATTTTGGAGGAACTTTGAGAAGAGCGTTTAACGTGCTAAATTAAACAATATAACTAGCATATCGACGGCATCGCTTGTTAGAATCACCCACCAGATTTTTCCGATATTGTTCGCGTCGGACATGTCCCTCACGATTTTTATTTCTCATCGCTTGGTAGGTGTTGTTTAATCTTTGATTAAAGACCTTGTTTTCAAAGTTCATTCTGGATTGAAGGACTGTTCGTTCGACCTGGAGGAGATGATCTTGAGTCATTAAATTCCCTGTGTTTCATTATATCTGACTGTCCGCGCCGTCCGTACTTCATCTGCAAATCTATCATAACAAGCGGATTCGTTAAACTCGTCTCGGACCAGACAAGTGTTCTCTTGAAAAGTGTAGGCCGAAATCGCATGAGGAGTTTGAAATTCCTCTCCTTTCATTTAAAAAGAAAAAGAATCCCATTTTCCCTTGTTTCCCAAAGGAAAATCCGATTTTGGGGAATATCATATCGACAGATGCCGTAGCGCTAGTATTCGTAATTTGAGACTAGGTCGTGAACTTCATAAAATTATTTTGGAGTGTAAAATAATGTTTTTATTGATGACAGATGCTTTTTTTGTTTTGTCACCAATCGTTTCATTGTGCTGTCAGGTGCACAAAGGCTTTCTGACTTTATGGATCGTTGTCTGGAAAATAAACAGGTTTCATTGCAGGTGCAGAAGCTGTGCGCGTCTATTTAATGTGAGCGAACACTTCCTTATGAACTTACCGCCCTCAGTCGCTCTTCTTGTTTGCGAAATATTGTACGACGATCGTTTGTTAGCCTTGAACTTCTTCTGTCCAGTTCCAGTCGTGAAACCATACAGGTAGGTATTTTAAATTCTGAAATGGTTCCTTTATTTCGACCATGCAGCATTGTCATGCTTATTGCAGTAAATGTAAACATTGTGTGCTAATTGACACGGTCTACCTTTCTCTGTTTACATCTCACATACTTCGAATATTGCGCCGGAGGCGTGGCAGCGGCTTTTTGCGTCCGCAGCAGTTGGCTTGAAAAAGGATTTACTCACTGTGCACTATGACCGGTTTCTGAGATTACTTGTAGCTATAATCGAGCCGCAGTGCAACTTTACCATTAAAGCGATCAATAGCCCACGCTTGAGGCTTATGTCTCCGACTTCAGGCTGAAAGGTACAAAGAGAGGGAGTGGGAGATAATGCTTTGGAGTTTAGCCACCGATTTGCTCATAATGTTTTTCATGCAAGCGGCCCCTGCCGTTGTATTTTGTGAGTCAGCTACTTAGGAAAACCAACGGAGTCACTTGCCAGTTCCTAGGCTTAGCAGAAACGAATTTTTAAACCTGCAGAGGAACCCAACCGACTGACTTTACAGGATGTTACCTTCGGAGGAAGAAATCTACCGAACAGTTCGATTTCGTTGGAAATACGATATGCGGTTCACGAACGCCATGCAAATGCTCGATAGTTCGCATCCGATTTTCATACCGGCAAATGTAACTTTCTTTTCAGACTTTTCGGCATTGGTTAACTCAAATTGTTTAAGTTAGTGCTGGGTAGATATGGACAATACAACTCGACGTGATGAACGGGTGTTGTTAGTGTGTTATGCGAGTCTGGCTAGAGGTGGCACTGAACTAGGCGTTCACGTATGACGTCGGCTATCCTAATTACTCAGTCTTTCGTTTCGATTGCGGAAGGCAAGGCGACTGTAAGTGTGACGTGTCGTAATTGCAGAATGGCGTATCGGAGATGGAACAGCGCGATATGCAAGAACAGATGCTAACCGTGGTCAATATGCGCACCCTTACGCAGTGCTTCGGACGTGCGGCAATAGAGTTTCGGCACCTCGTTCCTCCAATGAATATGCCGCTGAGCGTACCTGAACTGTGCTTGCAGGGCAGACTTCATCCCTGTAACATGCCCTTCGAAATGCAGCACACCGAGGTAGGCTTACTTTCAAAATATGCCTTAAAATTCTTACGATGCTCGTAAGCAGTGCACAGTTTTCGGTACGCCAAGTTGACCGTAGTTGCTGTATTCGAATTGCATTCGAATTGAAGTTGCTGTACCAGAATCACAAGGAACTTTTTACTGTCTTATGGGGCCGTCGGAATTATTGTGTTGTGTCGAGTTACATTCAGTATCAAGCTTTTTTGTATTTGCTTTCGAATTTTTGCTTTTTTCCTGTTGGAGCTGAAATGCATTTGACAGGTGTCACATGCAGCGTTATCCGACAGCGCTTTCTCACCAGTGGTGAGAAGCATACAGAATGGGGTGGATTAGTCAGATGAACCGTTTTGAGGCGTCGAAGGTGATGATCGAGTGGGGTGCATTCTACAACGGTGTTGCGGCTGGACTACGTGTTGGTAGTGAACGCTCTTGTAACCTTGATGGTGAATGGTTAGCGTTGAGCGTCAGCGAGCAGGTCTGATTTTCTGCTTTTGTTAATGAGTGTAAACATTGTCGAACTATTAGACGCATGTCCTTGTGTTTCCAGGAAAGGAAAATTGCCCGAAGTAGATATTCTGTGGGAGGAAGGGGGAGGGCTGTTGAGCTGAGTGGAACCCACGCATCAAGCTACCCATGTGCTCTGAAAGCAGACATTTTAACAAGGTTCAAGTTGAAACCTCAATAAAAACTGCGTGGTTTTACTAACTAAGAGTCGCTGGAAGTGAATTTGGTCGCCACCGAAACACTTTTGAGAATGACGTTTTAGTTTTTTTCGAAGAGAAGGTAAGCAGTACTCTGGTACCGTCTTCTAATGATGTTTCAAAAGACGGCAACTATAGCACTCACGACAGGAACGAATTCTCGTAGCACATTGGATGGAGTTGACTATTGTCAATTTGGGGAATGGTTTTATGTTAATGTTTACGCTGTACTGGCATGGTTGGCACCGGATGAATGCTGCACTGTAAGCGATGTTCACTTCTCACTCACCTTATTGCGCTGCTGCGTTCTCATCGTTAACTACGTTGTTATATAGAGTTGTCAACAAGAATATAGTACTATGTGGGGCTTTCGAAATTCGCACTTGTTCATAGCTATGCAAACTGCCAACCAGTGCACTTTATTCTAAAGACCAATCGGCGCGTTGTTATATAGAGTTGTCAACAAGAATATGTGGGGCTTTCGGAATGTGGGGCTTTCGGAATTCGCACTTGTTCATAGCTATGCAAACTGCCAACCAGTGCACTTTATTCTAAAGACCAATCGGCTTTTCACGCAACTCAGTGAGCTCAGTTACATATATTCATTGTTAGAGGCAGTTGTTTTTCGTGGTCGCCTCGTTTGTTATATTCGTTTTTGTTTTTGCAGAAAGGTAGTGCTTCGGCTGGCATGATTTACGCGTTCGGCTTGAATGGTCATATGGCGAAAATAAATCTCTTTACGATTCACGAATTGCTAAGTGCCGGTGATCGCTTGATGAGTGCCTCCGTTTTACTTGGATATGCAGCAAACATGCTTGCCACCGGTGACCGGCAGGTGAGCAGGCATCTGTCATCATTTGCTGTCTCTACCATTGAAGCGACTCACGTTGTTGACCACCATTGAACTTGTTGGTTTGTTTGACTGTGGGGGTATTTGAGAGGAAAACAGATAGATGGTGTGAATAAAATTTAAAAGCAAACGCAGAGTTTGCGGAATAGTTAATTTCCCATAATTTTTGCAATGTCAAGGGGCTTATGAAATTAAATGTCGGTGTTGATGATGAAAATAATCTGAAGAGAAGTCAAGGTTTGGGATGTCCTGCCACCAGTAGGCATTTAATTGCCATTGTTTTGTTCGTGTTACGAACAACAACTTCATGTTAATGAAATTACTAGTTTGTAATCTTTCATACCGAGATCTTCTCCAAGCTTTGTTTGTGCTGCCGTTATTCATCGATGTCTTCCTCCAGAGGTGATAACACGACCAGCGATCCGCAAAGAATCACTTTGCTGAAGGTGTGAACGCAGAGCTAACCCGGCCTGAGAAAAGATGAGAAATTCGCAGTTCCGGTCTCATTCCCTAAGTAAGGGGGAAGTTTTGTGAACAAGATTCGTTTACAGATTTTTAAAGGAGCAAAGTCAAGTTAACGAGGTAGGGATAGTATGGGTTCTTTTCAGATATACAAAGTGCTTGTCACGCATCTGCCATTCATGATGGGTCCCACTTTACTGGAGTTGCATATCGATCCGATGGTGCAGACGGCAGCGCTGGTAGGTCTGGGTCTGCTGTTCGCCAAATCGTCGCATTTGGGAATTCTCAGCCTTCTGTTGAACGAAATCGGCAAGCCAGCGCCGCTGGACCAAGAGCCTTGGACCGATAGATATTCTTACACACTTGCAGTGGGATTCGCAGTTGGTCTAATTTCTCTCGGTAATTTGTTGTTGCCTGTTCATTTGTTCATCTTAGGTGACCTGCACCAAAGAATGGATGCTGCGAGAAAGGGGCTTTCACATTTTTTATTTACTTAACCCTGAATGGAGTTGCGAACAAATGCGACGTTTTGGCAGACTTGCTAGTAGAATAATTAGGCTGGTGATAGGAGGTGTTGTATCTGGTAACACGTAAAGATGATGCACTGTATAGGTAGATGTTGAAGCATCGGCTAGTTGGGTGCAGAGTCGCCGATTCGGGCATCTGTTCAGTTTTCTGATGATTAATATGCGCATGGCTTGTGCTGAAATGTTGTGTTTAGGTCAAGGTGAACAGCTGTCGGCTGATATCCCGTTTATGGAGCGTTACCCATCATTGCAGTCGCGTCTTCTGCTTATGATGGAGGGCGGTCCGCGCTCGCTGTGTGTCTTCCCCACCAATGCGCCCACCGATATTCTACCGCCTGGAACCACCGACTCCGTGAATGCAAACGTTCCGCAAATGTCCAATCACGTCATGGAGTTCGACAATGTGAATCCGCATCTTTCCAGTAAGTTCTATTTGTAGTTGTTGCTTGTTTGCTTGACTGGTGCGCAGTAGGGGCGTGGTGGTGCACGTACAACTGCTGAGTGGCTCGCACAGCTCGTATACCGTAGATTTTTTTCAGCCATATTTTATCGTATTGATGTGGTACTGTTAACAGATGTCTTAAAGTCAACTCTTTATGTATCACCTTTATCGAATGGATATGCATAGAAATGGCCGTACTTGTGCATTTTAGAGGTAATTTTTTCGTCATCTACTCTCACTTTCATGTATTGACACAGAAAGTCTCAGGGTCAAAACGTAGTACCACTGGGGGTTGATTATCAGTGCATTCAGAGGTACATTTTTGCATTTAATGGAAGTCGTTTTCATGTGGTGCTGCAACAGTGGCGCTTGGACTAATGTATCTGCGCACAGGGAATGAGACGGTCGCCAAAAGAATGAGGGCACCAACGACACTGTCGAAGCTGGAAAAAATTAGGCCAGATCTTCTTCTTCTAAGGTTAGCCTGTGTTCAGATATATTTTTCGACTACGAATCATTGAAGTCATTGTGGATGCGACATCAGCAACCATTTCATCGAGGTGATATCGCGAGATATATCACCTCCATGCAGTCTACGATTGTACTGTTTTCAACGATCGTACTGTTTGTGCATAACTGTGTAAAAACTTGTTGTATTGAAAATTTGAAGACGCTTGCTCAGTGCGCCGAAGTTGCAGCATGTACCACTGTAGGCTATCGAAGGCGTGTCTTCCGCCAAAGTTTCAGATGTGTTTCAGCATTTTGCTTTTGCCGCATAATTTCGTCAAATGTACACGTATGTTTTCTTATATCTGTAGGGATAAGACCACCATAAATGTGTCGAATCAGAATGCATTAGCGCTTACAGTAACTTCATGGTCAGTAATCGGAAGGTACAAATTGATTTTCCGTTTTTGCTGCGGTCCTGGACATGTTGCTAGCTTGATGTGGTTTTGTGGCGCTAAACCCATATCACCTTTTTATCGCTAAGGAAATAAATGATCTTTTTTGTCGCTCCTGTTCTTGCCGTCCCACTTCTGCTCGGCTAGGCATAGAATTTGAAAGTGAAGTTTCAGAATTTTATCAGCATAGCTTCTTAAAAGATACAGCACCATCAAAATTTTCCAGCATGTGCAGTTATGCTTCATTTCGAGGCGACGACATAGGGTTATGGAGGGAGGTTTTTTTGACTATGTGCAAAATACTTTCGAAATCCATGTTCATGAACGGCGCGTGGAAGGAAGGAGGAGGTTACAGAAGCCGCGGAGAGATTTTTTTTTTTTTGAGAGAGAAGAAGAGGTGTTGCACTCCTTCTTGGCTTTGTTGCGTCCGGAGGAAGGAGTGGTGGGCAACAACACCAGATGACCACACTGTTTTCATTTGACGATTAAATGAATTGTTTAAGGACGCTATGTCAATCGTTAATCATGTGGAATCAGATTGAACCTTCGGAGATGTATGTAGAGGAACTAGTGCCATCTGTGCTTCGTCAGTATGTGAGTCGCTTTTTCGAGGACGAGCTGATCCTTGTCGATGAGGATGCTTCATATTTGAGCACCATTGTCGATCTGGAAACCATCGCACGGGTTTGTTTCGTTTCCAAGTCTGGCGACCATTGCGAATGGAAAGCAGAAGGGTTAAGGTCGAGGAGGAGAACGTGCGGCTTTTACTATCCTGAAAATCTATTTGTACACGTACACAAGATGCCCTTATGCATCGTTATCGCACTCCACGTTAGTCGAATTGTTATTCTCTGTTTTAGTGGTGCCAATGACGTCATAGCGAAAAGCGTACGACACAGCGATGGCTGGATCTTTGGTATTGTGGTTTTTAAGTATGAACTCTTCTTATGCTACAGTTGTGTATTGCAATTCATTTCCGGCTTTAGGACGCACCTAGATTCGCTTTGACGATAGTTTATTTGGGATTGCAGTTGTTGTATGCTACCGGCTAAAATGATTTATTGCAGAGCTATTTGAATATTGTTGCGGGAGCATGCTTTGCTATCGCCATTCGTTATGCATCTTCGTTTTGTCGCGGTGCATTTGAAACAATTGTAAGTTTTTGTTTATTATTTGCAGTTGTTCCCCTTAAATTATATAATATTTGATTTAGACAGCAGAACAGCTGAATCGTGAGTATCTGCACTCATAGTGATGTTACATCTATCGCGTTTGTAATAAGGATTTCCATTACGAGGTGAGACGGCGAATTTGCATATGAGATGGTCTCTCTATCATTCTCTGCCTGTGCAGAAAGGTGCATTCGAAAGAGATACAAAGACGGTGATAATATTCAGATGCGTTATTTGTCAATTGTTATGCCTGAAGGAAACCCAAGCGACGCAAATATGCGGTTGTGTCATGCAGCAGGTCCCACAGTATGTGCCGCCGTGCTCAACCAGTTGGTCTACTCGCTTGCTTTGGCAAGTTTTTTTTTTTGGAACTATGTTGGCGTTGTTCGTATTCCTGAAAACCGTTCACTGTGTGTCGTGGCGTTGTTGGTGGAGAAAAGCTGCTATGAATTCTTTCTTTTTTTCTTTTATTCTTATAAAGACTTATCGTTTAAAAGCATATATCGTAATGATTTATTCGGTTGACATGACGAAGTTTGGTCCGTAGGAGCGATAAGAAGTTAAGCGCGACAGAAATAGCAAACGTGACTTCAGCGGAATGAATTCAAACTTTCTGAGGCAATAACAGCGTTGAATAAGTGCCACTTACTATCCCACGAGATGGTTGCTCAAGAAGCAAATTCTGGACTCAACGGTCACTTGGATGTAAGGACTCCGAGTTTTGTTTATTTGCGTTAATGTACTTCGGCTGTCGATAATTATGGCCTACGAGATGCCATGATAGTTGCCTTTCGATGTGAATCTTTCAGCTGATAACTGCATTCCGTGAATGACTTTTTTCAGTAGCATGAACGCAACATAACGAAATCGGTTTTATGCTTAAGCTATCAGCTTTGAATGCTAATCTAAAATCATCGCCCATATCAAACAAAGGTTTTCGTTTGGAACGTTCAGCTTAGATTTTTATTTTGCGGTAAGATTTAGTCAGATCTTCTGTTGCTTTGCGCGGTTTCATTGTTTTTATCAGCGTGTGTTGAAATTGGAGGTAATGGCTGGTAGCGGTGATCTGGAAGTGTTGCGCCTTTGTCGCGTGTTACGGCGGCGTGTTGTGGCAAGCAATGCACAGAAAGATGTCGCACTCTATAGCACTCAGGTGGCTGCCAACACCGCTATCGGACTCATCATGATAGGCAAAGGAAGGTGAGCGCTCGTAAATCCATATTTCCCTTTGATTGCCATTTGTTACTGAATAGCTCTTCGTCGTACTGAACTCTTTTCAAAAACGAAAGTAGGGCGTGAATGGAAAGCGGATTATGGGATGGGTATCTGTAGTCAGCTCTGCCCAAACCATTAACTTACCGGGCATCTGAAAATTTGAAAAGATGTCCAGTTACTATCAAAGTTCGCTCAAGATTCGAAGTTGTAGCTATTCAAAGATTGCATATTCGTCTTGATACTATTTCGATGAGTAGTCCACCTACCGTCTGAGGTCAGTTAGTACAACATTAAAGCTTACGTCATTTTTCATTTTATCCCGTTATATTAACCGCATGCTAAAGTCAAACGCTGGACTTTGCGCCGAAAGTTGTGCAGTCGAGAAAATGGCTAAATACTAGTCCTGAGCTATTCTGCTTCATGGATTTTTGTATGGGGTATTGCGATAAATATTACATAAGGACATAAGGCGAGAAATTATCGAAATGAGGATTATCTAGACAAGGCTTTATTTCGTTAGTATTGCACTGTTAGGCAAAGCTGTTATCGTTTTTATCTTGTCGCGAGTACGGATGGCAAGAATCACGCTTATGTAAAACGTATGCAGGTATGGCGCAAGTGTAAAACAAGGTATTCTGCACACTGATTTGTGCAGAATGTGCGGAACACTGAGTGCTACAAGGTGACATTTGGCGCAGCGGAATTAAATAAGTGGATGGTTCTGGGATTGCGTTTGAATATTCCAGGTACGCCTTGGCGACCAATGATTTGTCAGTAGCTGCGCTGGTTATTGCCTTCTTCCCTGTCGCGCCGCACAGCATCAGTGACAACAGGTGAACCATGTTACCCATATGGAAGAGTAAAAAGAGAGCTGCTCTCGTAGGTTAGGTCGTGCAAACGTGATCGTTTGGTGCTTGGGAGTATACCCTACAGAGATGTGATCGGAATGGTCCGACGGTGCTGCAAAAGAACCCCACCTCATATAAGCTCGTCAAAATGTTATCGCGCCTTCGACCAAACTCAATTTCACAAGCGTTACAAACAATTTTGTATTGAAGGTTCATTTGGGTTGTTAGCGCTAAAGTCTTGATGGAATTTTGCTTAGTTCAACAGTCAGAAAACGTTAGCCAGCTTTCGCTTTTGCTTTGAATTATTTGAGAATGCCAATAATATCCTGAAGACCGTAGCAATCCTAAGGACGTGGGCAGGAATTACAGGTCAGCGATCCTTGTTCTCTCTTTTCGGTGCTTACATCGCAACGCAATTTCCGGGCTCGATTGCGATCTCAGGTTCAAACTACATCAATGTGCAAGCCTTTTTCTGTTGTTTTGTTTCACTTTTTTTTCGAATGATTTGTGGCTTGCGACTACCACGTCCCATTTATTAGGGTTGGCAAAGTCATCCATGATTGGTGCATCAGATTGCTTAAAGATCAAATGGAACGGTATGGGAACGTTGACAGAATTACGATCTGTTCCGTTGAACTTTGTGGACGAAGGGACTGAGCACTCCACAGCCGGGTCGTTACGAGGTCACATTCAGGTTTTTAGTGTGTTGCACACTTTCTTTCAATGCTGGTATTGTGTTCTAATTTGTAGTTGGATCAGTCAAAATTCAGGACCTACTTGCAACCCTTGCGTTTTCTTTGGTCACTATCAGCGGAGGAGCGCCTGATTGACGTGGTGGACGCCCAAACGGAAGAACCACTCGCTAAGGCTGCGGTTAACATTCTCTTCAAGGCAAGTTTCTTCAGGAGACTCGGGGATAAATCTATTCAAAATGACTCATGTTTTGCTTATTGTTTTCTCTTCTCTAAATTCGTATTCAAAAGACTTTTCGTGCACAGCTTTCTTATTTTAAAAAGTTTTGTTGCTTGCCAGTTGTGCAGCACGCAAGCGACCATGCTGTAGTACTTTTAGGATTTTGGCCGCTGCCTGTGCATTTCAAAGTGGTGGGAACTGTTCGCTTTGCGCGCCTTTTGCGAACTGAAAATACGGCAGCGTTTCTGCCACTAGTGTCTCTTTGCCAGTTATCTTTGCGCGTTTTTCTCATACTTGTGATGGGAAATAATGGGTACTTAATAGAAGGCTGCTGATGTTTTTTCGGGAAATTGGCACAACAGTGACGACTTTGAAAATACTGCAAGACTTTACAATTTCAAAGCAAATCATTTAAAATTTGTGTGCTCTTTTTCTAAATTGTGGTTTTTTTGAGTATTCTAAAATTTTCTGAAGGTGTCCGCAGTTTTTTGCTATTCCTTTCAAAGAATGCGGCCGGTGGTCTGAAAAGCATAAGAATTTTTGTTGCCATTTTGAACGATCATCAACGGCAAAATGCTGCGACTTTTCCATTTCCAAAATTCTTTAAGACAACAAAATTTCATAGCCATTGAGGCAACTACCGATTGCGCTATAAAACATTGACGCAAATTTTCGAGCGCTGTTTTAATCAACCCTTCCTGTCTTTGAGACGTCGGCTCGCGCAAAATAGACTGTCTTATATCGAGAGGCATGAGTGAGCGCAAACTTCGGTAATGTGTACGCGTGCTGCGGTATGACTCAGTCAGTGCAGTTTCGTAGCAGTTGTAGAAAAAAGCGGGATCACGTCTTCCGTGGTAGACGCATTTGTCCACCTTCCACCTATCTCGCATCCCTGGTTTTGGGTATCTTTGTTCATTTTGAGGAAACAGCATAATTTATTTGTTTTCCTTCTCTTCAGCGGTCTAACATGAGATATTTCGATAATATTAATGGACCTTCGCCAATTATCCTACCGCAGCCATCAATTATTGAAAAGGTTTGGAACTTTAAGAGTACAATCATGATTAGCGTTTCTCATACAGTGAGGCAATCTAGTGCAAAATCTGAAACATTTGTAGAGTATTCAGAACTAATTGTACCTCCTATCTGTAATCCAGATATCAGGCGGATTAACTTCGTGCGATTAGTAGCCAGGAGCTGGACTAAACGGTTCTATTTCGGGCCTCGAAAAAACCATAGGTTAATGGTGCATCTTGCCTTAGTAAAAGGAACGAGTACCGCCCAAATTGTTTCGCCGAAAGTGGTGCAATTTGTCTTTCGATGAATTTTTATATATAGGGCAGAATTTCTTATGAATGTTTCTAGACTTTTAATCAAGCGGCTGCTCGAAGTATTATTGTTTTGCTTTCAGTGTTGTTTCATGCTTTCTTGTTTTCCTGAAGTCATCTTTTTGACAATTCTCCTGATCGTTGAAGGAGATGAGAAACGTTCGGATTTAAATGGAAATGGAGAAGTCGTTAATGGTTACTGAACTCAGGGTTTCTAAGGTTTTTTAATTTTCAGCGTTCGCTTAATGGATCTGTGACTTTCAGATTATTATAACGTGTGAAAATTACGAAGGTCGTTCGTTTCACTTAAGGAATCGGGCGCATTGGGAAGCATTGAAAAATATACTCAGAACACGACACGGATCATTGCCACTTACTCGGATTGGAAAGTGTGTTTGTCGATTGTTTGCCGTTATTTCATTCCAATCTTAAACCCCTCTACTCCTTCCCGCACCCTCTAAAAGAAGGATATTGAAAATTAATGTACTGCTACGTTTAAGGTAGGAAGTTTAATTTAATATTTTGTGCATTTTCTTTCTTGAAGCCATTTCATTCAGTTGTAATTGTTTGCGTCGAGAAGAGGACTCTTTATATGTCGGCTTTGCAGAGTGAGATGTGAAGAAAAACGAAGTGGGGATTCGAATAAGGGCAGCGATGTTGTGGACAGTGATTTGAAGAATTTGAGCGATGCGGAATTTGACGAGATGGAAATGGAGAACGAGTGCAGAACGACGATCGATGAAATGGGAGAAAGCAGCAACAGCAGCAGCAGCACTCATACGTTGCAGCAGATAGAGTTTGAAGAGCAGAGAAAGTCCGATTGGACGCCATCGTATGCGGACGATGTTGATCGACTCATAAATAGTTTCACCTCAATATTTGGAACTGATGATGCACACAGTTTCCTCCAACATTACATCAAAGCTAGTTTTTTTCTCTTTCTTTGCTTTTATTGCTTTATACCACTTGTTATACTAATTCTGTTGTTGCAATCTCGGAAGAGCTTTCTGATGGCACACCTCAAAAAGAATTTTCTCATATTGTTTACCGTATGAGAGTTTCGTTTTTGATGAAATTTCTGATTATTTCTTTCTTTGCATTCACAAAGAGGGTGGAATTGGTCGAAAAAATTGGGTTCATTGATAGAATACGACACATGCACCATATCAGATTTCAGCATTTGTTGCAGTGGTTTTTATTTCCAGCCAGAATTTCGCTTCGTTTCGCTGCAAGCCGACGGAACGATATTGTTGTTTCGGTTCATATTTTATTATCACCCCTTCATCCGCGTTTTAATGAGCCGTTGTTTGTATGTGGGTATTAGAAAAATGAACTAGGCAGTAGATGTAATGATCTGCACTGAGGAATAATCGCTGAAGATGGCATGTAATATTTTAAAAATGGACTGTGTTGCAGCTTCTGGAAATGATGGTTAATGACGCAACAGGATACATGTGGATGGCCAATGTTTAGTATTCCTTCCCTCTCGTGGAGGGATCAAACGGTGTTCACAGTGCTTGAAGTAGAGTGATAAGTTTTCAGGACATAATTGAAAAAGATGATACACGCTTTCCGCGAGTGCAGTGTCGTGAGGTAACAGCATTTCTGGAGAGATGCGAGAGGAAGAGATACGAACCTACCGCTATTGCCAGTCATTTGGCTGCTTCTGTGAGCTGCCTTCCTTGATGCAACAATATTGTATCTTCCTGCGATCATACGTGGCTCAGTAATATATTTTTGCGATGCATGTTTTGATGGGACGGGAGCGGTGCGTTGCTATGGTTTTCAAAGTATTTACGCAAAAGGTCAATGGATTTTGGAAATGATTTGAATAAGATTATCTGGATGCGAGAAATTAGAACATGTAACGCCTTTTGGGAAGAAACAATATCATTTGAAAACCTGCAGCACTCTAATAAGGTTTATTTATTCTATTGTTAGGGAGGGAAAGGGTGGGGTAAGCAGAGGTATTGACTGTTTCCCGTTATGGATCTCATTTTGGGAGTTCTTGCTACCTTGGCCAACCTCCCTTCCTCCGCTCCTTCCCTCCCCATTTCTGCCCTGCCTTTACGGCCAGGGACATCACTATACGATTTTTCCGGTATGAATACTGCGTTCTAATTTTGTGCTAAGTTGGTATTAACCGTAGTACAGTATACTGTAGTAGAAAAGAGGCCAGTACTTGCAGGGCACACACAGCGAGATCATTCACCTTCTCAAATTATGAGTTAGCACGATGAGCGTTAATACAAGAGTTCTGTTAAAATAGGTTGTTGTATGCAATACTTATGCAAACAAGCATCGCACATACGTTGCTGGCGCTTCGATTCTGTGAAGCAAACCGTGTTGCGATTATTTCATGTGAAAGAGCGTTGGATCGGGAATTACTGAAGCACAATTTACGCCACTCATGGTTATTTTGTGTGTTCATTGTTCGGATATGTGCTCTGTTGCCCTTGTTTTAATTTTGTGTTCTTTGCGCAATCTCCTCACGTTTAGATGTCTGAATTTATGTGCCTTTTAGACGACAGGAAAGGGTATTTGAGTTCCACAAAGTGTGCTTCACGCTGTTCACTGAGACAGAAAATTTTCAAAATTTAGGTTCCAGTCGTTTGCAGATGCTGTAACGGCATGTTTAAAGGAATGTGGTCGAGCAGCGCAGGAAGCGGCAAGTGGGACTTTGAGAGGCACCAAATTTCGCGGTGCTTTCATGTATTCCTGAACTGCGTCTGTCAGCTTCTCCTTTTCGTCACCAGTTCGTTACTCTAGGGCAGAAAAAATAGGCCAATGTTTTTGGAGGAAAAGGTGTATTATTTCCCATGCTTCCTTTTTTTTGCTCCCTAATCTTTGTCAGTTCTTACTTTGTTTACTTCTAAAAACGCCCACGGTTAGATTATACCTTGGAATTTTCGGAAACGGGAAGATGGTATGTTACCTTTGCCCAGCTTCAATCAAAATAATGCGCAAATTGCCTTGTTTTACGGTTTTACAACAGCATTCGCTCATTGAGCACACGGTTTGACAGTTTTACAAAACCAGCCTAAATGCTAGATGATGCTGCTGTGCGAACGCTTGCAAACGATGGTTGATGTGCTCTAGTCGGGAGGTGTTGAAACTATTTTTTATTGTTTTGGTTTCTAATGTAGTGCAAAAACCAGTCCAGAGAGAGTTATCGGCAGCCCAAAAACACAGTGTTCTCTTCGTGTCTAAGTGACTATGAATACAGCCTTCTTAAAAGTAAATGCTGTTATCGTTGATCGCTGAAACATCTCGCTGGAACGTTTCAGCTGGTTCGATCTCGCTCTATTGCTCACTTTGTCTGAAGTAAAAGAATTCTTCGTTTGTCTCTGTTATAATAGGTTCGCAGTGGAGACTATGCGGGAGGTCATATTCATTAGTGGAGACGATCGTAGGCTATTTGAAAGCCAAATTTGTGGGTACTTTCTACGTTTGCGTGCGCACCTAGATGATCCTTATTCTCTCCTGAGGTTCGATAACTTGCGCTTAAAAAGGGATGCGTTCATGTTGAGAACGTCTAGTGAGTTTTATCAGAATCGCTTTTAAAAAATGTAATTATGGAGAAAAGCAAAATATTATGTACGTCTCAACCTAACAGGTCTCAAAATCCTCGAATTGAGAAGACCTATTTTAAGGCATATGCGTGCTCTGTAATGTTGGCATTCACCCACATGTCGTTTTTTCATTTTATAAATTATTAAGCGGACATAACTTTCAGTTAGGCGGACGACAATATGGTTTAATTATCCACTGGAATTCGCTTGCAGCTAAGGCGCATCAGTGAATGTGAGTGCGTCAATATTTTCCCATCTCAAAGGGAGAATTGCGGGACCGTCGCGTTACCCTAGTGCCAAATAGTCTCATACCGTTCAGTTGTAATAGACTGGTAACCTCTGATACCTTCCGACTAGACCCCTCTTGTTTTCTTTTGTTTCGTTTCATCTACCTTATTTCCTTCCAGGTTATCTCGTTTTTGTTACTTCTTTCTTTTCTGTATTCTGTTTTCGAGACATATAAGGGTTCATTTCTCGAACATTTATGTGTTTCTCCCGTTATTGTTTCCGGCAACTAAACGCTTTACAATAAACCCTTATTAGTTTACAAGATTCGCTGTGATCGGTAAAGAGAAAGCCAAAAGAATTTTTATGGCGCACCTAAGCGTGCAAGTAGCGCTGACAAAAGGTATGGCTTTTGTTTTCGAACAAAGAAATGTAATAAGCACATGCGTGCTAATAAATTCTCTCTTTCGCATCGAATTTCAAAATTTCTCACCCCCACACGGACTGGCTGTTAGCACCATTTGGCCCAAATGAAGATGCTGATGAATCTCTAACGTACGACCAGTACGATATCACTTCGTTCATGCCTAATGAACAGGGCAACAAACACAAACCATTGTGCAGCGCTTTCCAACTAGTTCACATTCACTGGTGTTCAGAGCGGAGAAGCAGCTTGCAACAATGCTTTTTATGCGGCATCATTGTTTACGTTGTGTTTGTTCATCCTTGTCGCGCTCCGTCGTTGATGATTAAGCGATTACATCCTAGGAGGGTTTTAAACGTTTAGGGTGCGAACTCTACGTGAGGTCAATACCACGAATAAAAAATGAGCATTTATGTTGTACTGTTAGTTTACCAAGGATGGGATACGCGAGGCGCAACGTGCCGCAGCGAGAGTGGAACAAATATTATAACAAATATTTGCGATCATCCAGTCTACGCTGGGTTTGGGTTGTAAATTGAGGGGTTTAATCCAGGCTAGGTTAGATTCGGGCCTTCCAGGGATAGGTATAACACCTTTCATGTGAATCACAGTAGCCTGTAAAATGAAGCCGCTTCGTTAACGCTAGCCACGTTGTGTGATGTGACCGTGTAGGTACTGTGTTCGATGACGATATCGACGTGAAGGCAGACAACCGCGTAACAGACGAGCAAGGGTTCTGCCCGCGAGCTGGGTCCAAAAGCCTCCACTACCCTAGCAGATGCCACGCTACCACTGCGCTAGTTGTGAACGTCGATCAGTTAGCACGCAAAAGCTGTTCTGTGTACAGTGCCTTCTATTGCTTCCAGTTCAGAGTAGTTCGTGTTTGGAATGGACTTCCCAGTAGAATCGCTGAGGCGCAAAATCGTTCCGTGTTCTTGAATGTCCTCGACTCATTTGACCTCAGAGCAATTGCTCATTTAATTTATTTTGGATTTTTGATTGTGTGCGCGCCGAGTGTGGTTGCTTGGGCCATCAGCTGTGCTCTCGCCTATTCTTATTGCCTGCAAGGACATCGTTCTTTCCTAACCATTATTCACCTGCATTCCTGCGTAACTGTTCCGAATTTTTTCGCCAACTGCCGGTAATTATACTTATCTGGATTTTCTCCTCTTCTCAACCAGCTAGAATCTCCTGATCAACGATGGCAAGAAATGCCTTCTATTGCTTCCAGTTCAGAGTAGTTCGTGTTTGGAATGGACTTCCCAGTAGAATCGCTGAGGCGCAAAATCGTTCCGTGTTCTTGAATGTCCTCGACTCATTTGACCTCAGAGCAATTGCTCATTTAATTTATTTTGGATTTTTGATTGTGTGCGCGCCGAGTGTGGTTGCTTGGGCCATCAGCTGTGCTCTCGCCTATTCTTATTGCCTGCAAGGACATCGTTCTTTCCTAACCATTATTCACCTGCATTCCTGCGTAACTGTTCCGAATTTTTTCGCCAACTGCCGGTAATTATACTTATCTGGATTTTCTCCTCTTCTCAACCAGCTAGAATCTCCTGATCAACGATGGCAAGAACTAAGGCAGCTTCTGAGATGAGATCAGCTGTTGAAGAAATCATAGGGCCAATCGCTGAAGGCATGCGGAAGACCATGGGGCAAATGATGGCAACCATGGCTGAAGAAACGCGCAAGCTATTGGTTGCAACGATTCATGATATTGTGGGCAGCCTTGTGCCTGAGTTGGTCAGCGCTGACCCACTCTCTAGATTCCATCCTCAGATCTAACTCTGAGCGCCTACAGACAATGGAAACGGACACCTCCAGTGATGCAGAGAAGCAACAACGGCGGCGTTCTGTTGTGTTCATCGGTGTTGCAGAATCGTGCGACCTTCCTCATCCAAGACGTGAGCGTGATGTGGAATCAGTGGCAGAGATATTGAACGAACTGAACGTCGACGGCGTCCCGGTCGAGGTGTACAGAATGGGAGTGTTCAGCCCAGCTAAACGTCGTCCAATCAAGGTTGTTTTTAATAATAGTCGTGATGCTGTACAAGCATTTCGCCAGTGTTTCATGCTGAAACGTTCGCCCCAGTTTTCCTCAGTCTACATTCGCCCGTCTCATAGCGCTGCGATTCGTAAAGAACTTTTTACGAAGCGTAGAGAAGACCCAGATGGGCTATATGTAGTGCGGAATAAGCTGGTTGTTAGGCGCGGCTCAGCTATCCCGCGAAACCCAACAGGCGATACACTTGAAAACCAGTCGGGGGGCCGGGTATAGGGGGCACGGTTCTAAATACTTCATAAATACCCTTGCCTCCGCTCCTCCCCCTCCTCTATCAAAGCTTCCATTCTCAATGGAATCAAAGGTTTTGGACTAAACTGCATTTATTTCAGTGCTCAGAGCATAGTAAACAAGTTGCCGGAATTAAAATTGCTAGCTGATAGCACAGCGCCAGATGTAATACTTATTTCGGAAACTTGGCTAACTGATTCGTTCCCGACTGCCTACTTTCCTTGCAATCCACCTACAACGTTTTCAGATGTGATCGCATCCTAACAAAAAAGGAGCGTGGTGGTGTAGCGATTCTTGTGCGTCTTGGTCTTAGTGTCACGTTTTCTGAAGGTGCTTTATCGCTTTATCGCCTTTTTCATCTGAGTGCGAAGTGCTTTATATCGGTTTTGCTTGCGAGAAAATGTTCCGTTTAATTGTCGCTTATCGTCCTTCTTATTGTACTCCACGTGAAACGGAAGAGTTTCTCGACTTCCTAGCTCATTTGTCTACGGCAAATATGCCATGTATTATTGTTGGAGACTTTAATGCGTGTTCGAATGAGAACGGCGTTGTACACCTTTCGAGTTCGCTTGAGGCATTCATTCGCCATGCGGTGTACAGCAGTTGGTTAACGGCGCAACTCATCAAGACAACATGCTCGACCTTGTCCTTACAAATGATTTGACCCTTGTAAACGAAGCTCACGTAGGCGAAAACTTCTCCACAAGCGACCATGCAAGCGTACTTTTCGAGGTAATGGTTAAACTGCCAGTTTCTTCGCCTCGCAGTTACCGATATTTCAAAAGGGGTGACTGGGTCACGGCTAATGCTGTGCTTTCAAGTATTGATTGGAATATGTACATCTTGGATTGTTCTGATATATTAGTGCAATGCTTTGCGCTCTAGTGTCAACCCTGTGGTAAAATGCAGCCTTCAAGGTTACCCTCTACGTTATTCGAACTTTACCTTTGATTCCCCTACAAAAACACATTTTTCACCTTTGCTTCTCGATATATTAAGTTCTGAAACAAAAATCCCCACAAAAAAAATGCTTCATTAATGGTCTCCGCAACGGCGATCAAATGCACGAAGTGTTCATGTACATGTGTAATTAAGCCTGATTGGTTATACATGGAGCCGAATGTTCCAAATGTGCTTTACGCTCGGTACCACGCTATATAAACAGACGTCGAGCTTTCATTCGTGTTCCACATTGAGTCACTATATCTCCTTAGATTTCATTACATGATAAGTGCCATAAACACACAGGAAAAGGACCCGTATTTGTGCATATGAAGTGCAGCTTACCAGAAGGAGTTTTATCTCTTTGAGGTCTACATCCTTTAGAAATAACTGTAGAGAGGTCTATTCCCCGCAGAATCGCTGAAGCGCAGAATCTTTCCGTGTTCATGAACCGCCTCGATTCATTTGACCTCAGAACAATTGCTCCTTTAATTTATTGTCACATCTCATATTTGTAGGATCTGTTTACTGTCTTATGCTGAATGGTTCTACTTCTTCTATGTGCACATGTGTAACTCACTTTCTTGCTATTCCTCGCTCATTACTATTTCAAAAGGGGTGACTGGGTCACGGCTAATGCTGTGCTTTCAAGTATTGATTGGAATATGTACATCTTGGATTGTTCTGATATATTAGTGCAATGCTTTGCGCTCTAGTGTCAACCCTGTGCCAACAACCCGTCTTCATATATGGAATTGTTCTCACCATCGTTATAAGTGATTGAAATCCTCTTCGTTCTGTCTTGTGCATTGATCTGCTATGCACTGAAGGCATTCTATATTTGTCCAATCCTCTTCGGAAAAGTGTGTAAGACGAAATGCTCACATGCAAATATCACAGAATCGGTGAAACCATTCACAGAATAAACCATTCATACCACTGGATAATCATATATCACTGATGAAATCACTGGTTTAAAAAAAACATTCATATTCATAGGGTGAAGGGCTATCCGAAAGGAATGCGGCCTTTGTGTTTAAAAAAAACAAACAAAAAACAGTTAGGTATTTAGCTCACGATCAGCAGTAAATGAAATTCAGAAAGAACGTCTTTTACCGTTGTTCGTCGACTAAATTCTCAGCTTCTTAAAAAAAATGCCTGCATAACTTTTTGCTGGGTAATACTTCTCTTCCCTTCCCTCGTTTCGGTTTTGGCTCCAGAAAACCAGAAGTGGAACCGGATGAGGAAAAGACCGGAATAACTGGAAGATTGTGGCCATGTCTAATTGGCATGTGGCACGCGATTATTCACTCGAGAACAGGCATTTGAATAGCCATGGTGGCTTTGCAATTCGTTGAATGAAAGATGTTGCCCTAGTCTCGTCAGAGAGCAAGCACACTGCTCTCCGGACCGACGAAGAGCATCCACGGAGGTGTTCTTGAATTGCCCAAGTGAAACTGTCAAAAGAACGAACGGTTTTACTACAGAAAGAATTACAGCACATTCTTCTTCTTCTTCTTCATTCTGCATCCTGTCTTTTATAGGCGTCAGCTGTCCTCTGATGCGCACTTTTTTTAACGTCTTCTCATAGGAAGCACTAGTTGTACAACTGCTCGTTACATGAGAGAACATATTGAGACAGCTGAACGCCTTCCGTTCTTTTGCGTTCTTAGCTTAGCCAACTAATCCTCAATAGCAAAATTTTCAGTCATTCTGTTTGTCACTTTATTTCTACAGTGAAGGTCGCCCGATGTTTTCATGTAATGGTATAAATAAAGGGAAGAGGTCAGGACGGGGGTGGGGGGTAAGAAAAAAAAGCTTATCCACGCAAAAACAGTACTCACCAAACTATTCGCCACGCGTGTGCTGTGTATTTATTTTATTAGTCCAGTTTCATGAGAATTTTTTAATGAGAATTTAATGAGAACAGTTTAATGAGAATGAGAATTCGCCATGAGAATTTATTAGAATAAGTCCAGTTTAATCAGTTCGATCTACATTTATGTTTTAAGATAGTTAAAGGTTTTTCAGGAATTCCGTTCAAGAGCATTTTTTCTTTTACAAAGTTTGCATCACGCTCGAGGTTTCACCCTCTGCAAATCGATAGCCCAAAGACCCCAATTTCCGTAAAGCAGTCAAAAGTAGTTTTTAATCCGAAAGTTGAAAACACCCTTCAAATATGCCATGAGCAAGCCGCAAGCAAAGTAGCAAATCAGCCATCATCTCATTTGCTGTATTGCTTGCCGACGACATCAGATCCGAGCTCGTACTCTTGTTTTAAGCGACGCTTGGATCAGTGTGATCTAACGACAATACCTGCTGCTTGCCGGCTGTAATTCATTATCGACTGTTATTATGCATTCCTACATGTCCATTGCTTATGATCTCTTGTTTTTTTTTTCTTACTCTCATCAATGTCTAAGGGTATTTAAACGCATGGTTAATTGCAGTGTTTATACTTATGAATGTATTATATCTTTCGTGTTTATTTTTTTTCTGGGTGTGTTGTTAGATGTTTTCTTTATTGTAAATAAAGATTCTCACTCTCTCTCTCTCTCTCTCTCTCTCTTTAATCTACTCATCAAGAGCCCAAAGTAGGGTGTCTAAGAGGAACAGAGAAGAGTTTGTGTCTACAATCGTTTGTGTCCACGTTTGCGTCTACAATCAGTTTTGTGTGCCTCTACCAGAATTTCGGTTAAAAACTCAACAATCCAGGTGAAGTCACACGAAATCCACACTTCCTCATCGCGTCCCCATATGACTAGTACGTTTGCACGGGCGCTCGCGCTCGCTTTCTCACTCTCAGTGTCTCGTATGCGCTCACTGCGTCGTGCTGTCGTCAACACCTGAGCGTAGGTTTTGAATGCCTTGCGTTGCGATCGTCGTCGTTTTGTGAGCATATTCGGCAAAACCGGTGTTTGCGCAGCTTGGATATGCGAATTGTTTGTGCAGTGGTGGGTTTCGCTATCAGTTTCCACTTCTACATGAAAATGTTTCCTTAATAAAACACTCTTCATTGACGCTGCACTCGCTTTATCCTTCCGCCTTCTTAACTTTTGAGACATTACAAGAAGTCACACAAGAGAGTAACTGTGCTGGAGAGTAGCCAGATGGCTGTAGATTAATGAGTTCATAAGGTATGTACGCTTGCCATGTATATCGTTTGCTCAAGAGAGACGCGTCCATCAAAGTTTCTTTCGATTTATTAAACGTATAATGACGCTTTTACTTGCGATTAGAGATCCTCTATTTCAGCATCCTTTTGCAAATTGTTACGAACTCTGTATCAAAACCGATTTTCAACGCTTCCTCATATTTGGTCGT
This sequence comes from Toxocara canis, assembly GCA_000803305.1. Classification (NCBI taxonomy): domain Eukaryota; kingdom Metazoa; phylum Nematoda; class Chromadorea; order Rhabditida; family Toxocaridae; genus Toxocara; species Toxocara canis. The sequence goes on from JPKZ01000742.1 coordinate 99,217, forward strand.
CGCATTAATTTTTCTTGTTGGAAATTTAAATCGCCGTTGATTTAGAATATGCGCAACTTCATGTTCTTTTCGAATGTCTCAACATCGAAAGCGAACTCTGGTTCTTCTTGACTTTCATAACTTTATCTCTGATACAATGCTTTCCTCTTCCCTGTTTTCTACCCGAACTACTCGTTTCATTTTACAGAAGAGCCGATTTTGCTCGTTTTTTGCGTACGACTGAGATGTGTGTAATGAGCTGAATGCGCAGTAGTAAGAATTTGATTTTAGGGGGCGATGCGAGCCGTGATGTGGATTGGAAGTTTACTTTTAGCGACGTTGTGTCGGATTGGCACGTCTCTGGACTGGAACAGCGATATTGTGGCAACGGACGCAGAGCTCGAACTAGCACATCACGACGCCCTATCTAAATACTTCGGCGACCTTATCAACAACGATTCGATTTTTTATTCACGCGAACGTATGCAGCAGTTAGTAGGAGCATTTATCGATGTCGACCATTCCAGGTAGTTTTTTGTTTGTCCTAACGTCGCTTCTTGTCGATTATGTTGTCAAGAGTGAGCGAGATTGGCGCTGGCTCATTCTGATATAGTATCCCATCACTATGTGTAAAACTGGAGCAAGAGAAGAGCTAGCTATACCTTACGCTATTCCATGCTTGTGAACAATGTTTTGGTGTGTGAACTGAGTCGTGAATATTAAGTGATGATTGCTTAATGCTATTTTTAGGTTTATCTGTTGTACGATTGTTGTGATGCGCGCAATTCATTTTTCCCAGCATTTATTTTTATTTTCGCTTCAGAAAGGAGTCATTATAATATTTTTTGTAGTTTTTTAAGCTTTGCTAGAATTGTTATGCCGGCCGTTAGCAGTGTTGTTTTTATATCCCGGCTACACACAGTGTGCTCCCTTGCTGGTTGGGCTTTATCCTACCCAAAACATCTCGACATAGAGTGTACTCGGTGGAGGTCTAGGTAAAAGTTGATTTCTTGTGTAGATTTGGCAAGTCTTAGTACAAGCTACCGTGCTAGTTATGAGGAGGACAATAATCGGAAAATGCGATTAAAGCACTGAGGCTTTATTTGCTGTTTGCTTTTCCACATTTTTCTTTACTGTTAATGTCTTAACACTGATATGAGCAGTTCTCAAAATACGACCACCGCTGAAAGTCATTTCATCAAATTTGATCAGCGGCAGTTTTTGTTGCTGAAGAGGAATATTGAGGAATCTATGCATATTTTATTTTATGGCTGTAAACGAGTAGAGGAGAGGAAAGTGCAGAACTGTTGCAGAATGGTCAATCACAATTATGCGAACATGTCGGCATGGTTAAAGGAGTATTCTTTGAAATATCCGAATATAACATGGCTTTATTCGGCTGGGAAAAGTGTTGAAGGCCGAGACCTATGGGTTTTAGTGATCTCAAAGAAACCTCGAGTTCATGAGCTCGGTATGCCCGAATTCAAATATGTTGGTAACATGCATGGAAATGAGGTACCATTTTGAATTTCTTTTCGGTCTAAATAGGCGATTTTTTCTTTGCTTTTTCTTTTTTGTTTACCTTTATTTTCTATTAACTAAAAGGCGTTTTATTCCAGCGAAGCATGCAACTCTTTGTGCAAAATCTCGAAGTTTGTTTTATTCGTTGTCCGTTTCAGAAATTAACGTTTTCAGTTATAAGGAATGAATCAATTTGCATTTTCTAAAATGTTCTCTCCGTACAATTAATTAGTTTGGAAATTTTAACACATCATATTTTTTTAGGTTGTTGGACGTGAAGCATTACTATACCTAATTGCAATTTTTTGCGAAAATTATGGAAAGAACAAATATCTCACAGACTTTGTTGATACGGTACGTGTACATATAATGCCGTCAATGAACCCCGATGGCTATGAACGGGGTTTTCCTGGTGATCGTGTTGGATATTCGGTTAGTTGTTTGGTTTGTTTCCATGCCTATTTCTCCGAAATTTCTCCTCGTCCATAGTTTCAGGCGTGATGGGGAAATGATCGGTTAGCTCTGGGGCAGTTCATTCATAAGGGGATTCTAAAGGATAAAGTGGAGGCCAGTAGCCGAATCTCTTCTATTTGGCATCGTAACGGGCTCAGGAACTGAATGGAACAGTTTACAAACGTTGGTGACCTCCAGACCCCTAGATGCCGTCGTGGGGAAAATGCCTCGCATCTTCACCATTGCAGGAGGTGGGTGGAGGCGCGAGGGAGGTGGTGTAGGGCTAATCGAAAATTGATCGTGCGTATCGTAACAGCGGCGTCTGCCTACCTCCACTGACTGGACTGTATTGGACTGTATCTGGACTGTATCGCTGGACTGTATCTGTCGAGAAAAACGGCTATGTGATTCGGCATAACTGATTTTTACTTCTAGGGAAACTTTATCGTCTTGTTCATAGTGAGAGGTTTTAGTGATGAAAAGCGATTTGCGCTGTGCTTCCGAACGTTTTTAAAAGAATATTGTTGACTTTTCACTAATAACATTGTTATTTGTTTTGTTTTCGGATGCGCTAAGTTGCGTCCACTATAACAGTTCATTTGAGGGTCGTGGTAATGCTCACGATGTTGACTTGAATAGGAATTTTCCGCCAAGATTCCCGTCGCACCGAGAGAATACTGGTGGTTTTTGGTTGGAAAAAGAGACGACAGAAATAATGAGGTGGCTGAAGGAATATCCTTTCGTCTTATCGGCAAATTTGCATGGAGGTTTATGCTTGATTTTTTTTAAATTCAAAAAGTTAGCACACACTGCATTCTGAATTAATTTTTTTGCTCATTTCGCAAAATATCGTCATGTTTGAGGAACTCCGTTTGTTAATCTCTTTGCTGGTACCGAGAGCTGTTTTACTGAAGAAGTCACCATTGTTGAGATTAAAAATGTCTCGGATTTATCATATAGATATAGATAAATCCGAGACATGCAAGAAACTTCCCTTCTTTACGCTAGTGCTATATGCGACAAAACACGCGTACACTTTTGAATCCATGCCATGCGTGTCGTAATTGTGCAACCTTTACAAAATTTCCAAAGGTCTTCATATTCTTTTGATATTATGCTTGTAACTTGTTTTAGATGGCAGAAAAAAGGCCAACGTTATTGCCATCATTTTAACAGCTAAATCATGATACGGAAGCAGCGAAAGATGGATGCTATACGACGCCGTGTGGGGGCATCCCTGCCCTCGAAAAATCTGAAAGATTTGCGTGCGACATTGTAAATTCCCAACTCTTAACTCTTCATTACTTCGCAACTACCAGTTTTTTGTTTTTTCTTTTCTTCCATTTGAACTTCTGCCAATTTCTGCTAATTGAAATTTCCGGTGATTTTACGGGACCATTTCTTCCAAAATGCCGGTGAGAATTAGTTGGGATTGTCCTCTTAACCAGTGTCTAATTGACTACACTAATCAGAACTCGTGGCAAAAAAGTGGAGAAGGATCGTTGTTAAGGTTCTTTGGTTGCTAACTATCCATACGATGACTCACCATCTGGTCAAGATGGAATCTATACGGCATCACCAGATGATCGTTTATTCGTCGCGCTTGCCTACTCATATGCACGTGCCCATACGAACATGTGGAAAACAGGGCGAAGGTATGCTACTGTTCCTGTAAGCTGTTACGCTTTTCTCATTCTTTTGCCTAGAGCTAATCGTTCCCGCATGTGGATGCATTAACGCCATGATCAGTGTGCGCGAATAGAATGATTGCGTTTGCTCAAAATTGTGATTAAAGGAACTGTTCGCAGAGCGTTTACCGATTTGCTTAGAATTTTTAGGAATTAAAGAAACTTTGCTTAGAATTTTTTGGGAATTGCGTTTATGATTCTTTTACTTGCAAAGTTTCCATATTTCCTCATCAACAATGAGCCGAGGAATTTGTATAACCAAGAGGATTGATCTATAAGCCGAATACAAGCGATGCCTTCGAAGTGCTGTAATGACTGAAGGCTTATAGGTTCTTTTCCAAAGTGGATTGTTTCAAATTGTTTAAGCACTGCTGCTGTGACCAATCAGTGCATCGTCGGCACACAAAATCATTTTGCGGAAACTGTGGTAGAGCCTTAACGATTATTGGCAAACTTTCTACCTTCATTGCTAGAAAGTTTATGTTTTGTGGTGGGCTCGCCTATCGGCTGTGTATTGGTTCACTAATGCAATCATTGACTGTCTATCTCTTTGGACCGCTTTCCTCAAATTCGAAGTCGTTTTCAGTGACTTATTGCCAAACTAGTTGAAATGTCGGTTATTCTCGAATGTCGAATGAGTCTAGTTGGAAATGAGATGATCGTTCTTAGTAACGTCTTGTCGTCATAGATCTATATTCATACCAATTGTCATCAAAAATCGTCCATGTGCGTTTAAGAAATATGTCAACTTAACGTTTAGTGCTTTTTATGGACCACCCATTCCAAACCTTATTTGAGCAATTATAAGCATGCAGAAAGTACTAACCGAATTTCCACATTCTTTCCTGCACGTTTTTTTGTTTGTCGTTTGCCAACGATATTATGGCGTTGCATCACTGCACTGGAATGCATTTATTGTGTCCTCTCAGAACTGGTTCTGCGCATTGCACCTGTCTGTCTAAGATTTAAAAAAATGCATCTGTTGAACTAAAAGTGACTTGTATGTCCACTGGTCGCGCCTCTTTGCATTTTGATTTGTTCCTTTCAACGAAGACGTCTGTGTTTCAACTACTCTACTGCGGGGAGGGCGTTGACCAAGAGCAAGCGATCATCGCACGATGCTTGACACTTGGTTTTTGGCAGAATTTCCGTAATTAACTACAACATGGCAAAACGACCTCGTTGGGAAGTCGATTTTATATAACAGGAGATGGGGGATATTGTTCTGCGTCAGTTTTTTACTGAGAACGCTCTACTGGTTATAATAACAGTCGTATTCGAAGTTCTCATTTTGGAAATCTACGTGCTTACCTTTATCAAGGAACATTTCACACTTAATGGAGAAACATGAGAGATTTGAAATTTTAGTGGTGCGATACAAAAGGACTATGTGAATGTTTTTGTTTTTGACAGATGTGGCTTAAGTGCGAATGGAGATTCATTTTCGAACGGCATAACAAACGGGGCCGGTTGGTACCACCTGGCTGGCGGTATGCAAGATTGGCAATACGTGCATACCAATTGCATGGAAATCACTATCGAAATGGGATGCTTCAAATTTCCATTCAACGACATGCTACCCAAACTGTGGGACGAACACAAGTATTCACTCTTGGCGTTCATGCAGTTTGTTCGTAGAGGTACCCGATGTTTTGAAAATTCTCATCCTCTAAAATTTTGAGAAACCGAAGTACCCTGAGATATCTGGTGTAAGGTCATCGACAAGATGTTTCAAACTGCCTTAAGCGAAATCGGTCTTCATGCAATTTGAAATGTCATTGGTTTTGCGTTCTGCGCTAAGCCAGTGCAGTAGTCAGTGTATCGATTCACTTCTCTTCGATTTTTCATTGTTCGATTGGAGCACTTTGTGCAGTCACCGTTTATGGCATGGACAAATTGCTGTAAGTAGTTTTTATCTTGAACTCCTTCATAGAGCTGTTTGGCATCGATTTTTTCTGAATCTTTTACTTCTGCACCAGTTTTGAGATTAATCATCCTAGTTGCTTTTTACTTCTTCTTTTCAGGCGTCAAAGGTTTCGTATTTAATTCGAAAGGTGGACCGGTAAAAGGCGCCATTTTCTCAGTCAGTATGGGTAAAAATATCACCACGACAGCGGATGGAGAGTTCTGGAGAATTCTTTTGCCAGGAAAATATAAGGTCATTTCTAAAAGTTGTGTCCACATTTTAGTTTTTGAATATTTGTTGTTTTTCACTAGTAAGTTTAGAGTTAGCCTCTAAAACTTGCAGGTTTTATTGCGCATAATAGTGAGGTAACTGCATCATTCTGTTTTTTTTTCTTTAGAGACAGAGTGCTCATTCGACGTTCTGACCTGTCGCTGATAAAACGTGAGTAATTTTGTTTCGAGAAGCTCTTATTTAGATGCAGAATGTTAATATGTTTCACTGATAAATACCAGTGTTGCAACTGCACGTTGCAGTAAGATGTTAGTACGTTTTAGGTAACTGTGTCTCACGCAGATTACGAAACAAAAGCTTTCGACTTGGAAGTTGAGAACGGTCCCGCCAAGCAGATCAACGTAACGCTTAGCGATAAAACCTGTGATTCAGGTACATTTGTGGTCTTTATTTTGTTGTCATTTGCATGATAGAGTCGGCCATCCGCGTGCCAAATATATTGGACAAAATCCAACTTCTATCAGTGTTGTGAGAAAGTTTGAAACTGCCTTCATTGGGTTTTGGTCAGACCACCATTCTGCGTTTTGCTCTCTTGTAGAAATCATTGATGAGGGTAAAACGTGGTGCCGTTCGAGTATATTTGACTCTTCGGCTCCTGTATACATATACATATACATATACATATACATATACATATATAATGTATAAAATGAAGAATAGTAACTTATAATTTTCTCCGCCTTTCGGAAGACGTATTTGATGACGTTGATGACTTTTCAAAGCAGCCGATATAACACGCTCGAGGTTTTTTTAGTGGGTTCTCAATTTGTTATTAGTGGGGAAATGTGAACTTTGCAGTGGACGGCGGTGTGCTCGTTCGCGGTTCGGGTTCGATACGTTTAGGATTAATTGGTGTGGATCCTCGTTCACAGCAACTCATTTCATGGATGTTGAATGCAACCTGTCGACGCAACCAGCTGTTCGATAGTATCTTTAACAACGCCACTGTCAATATCGTACCACTTTTCTCGTCCGCTAAACATAATGACTATTTCAAGGTCAATAGCTCATACTGTTTGTTTGGCAGATTTTCTGCCATCGGATCAGCTGTTTGACTTCTAGCTGATTTTTCATGCCTCTTTAGAATCTTATTTTGAAATCTTAGTGTTTTCACAGAGCAGTTCCATTCAGATTAGGTGGAATTTGTTGAGTAGAAATGTGCGATGCGAGACTTCTCCGAGTGCATGGCACGGACAATGACCTACCTGTATTTTGTTGGATGGACTCGTAGGAGCGCTTGAATGAAGTTTTACTGGTGAAAGGATGAAATCAGCTAAGTTTTGAGCTTTACAACCGTCAACTGATTTGCAGAATCACTCGTTGGAGGCACTAATCGTTCTGGGCGAGGGTACACCAAAGTCTACTTTGTTCAGCGCTGGTGAAGACACACCGATCGCATTTGATCAGGCGAAGTTTGATGACAGCCTTCAAAAGTTGGTTTTTCCGATCCTTATTTCGATTCGGAGAAAGACGGGAAAGGTAAACTTCAGAACAGAAGAATTGTAAACCAACTTTCTTCGGTCCTTACGCTCAGGAATTCTGAATGGCGAGAAGAAGCTTTGCTTAAGCTATGGCTGAACTGTCCCGCAATACTGCCATAATGTTTTTCTTTCTTTTGCTTTGCAGCGTAAACCGCCACCTTGTTTGAGCGTTTTTCGTTAGAGGATTTTGGGATATAGTGCACTTTCAGCGACGTAACAGCCTCGACCATCCGTTTGTGTGCTTATAACATCAGATTAAGCTGCAAGGTAGACTCATTCGTTAAACTCAAAATTATTCGTCGTTATATTTGGAAAGAAGAGGTAAAAGAATGTTTGTATTGAGAAAACGTGCACAATTGAAGAGTGTTCGCGGACACTTCGATGGATTGTGAGAACCATCTGCTGGATTCGAGTATCTCTTCGATGGTTGACATGATGGGCATGAAGAGCACTTTCCAGATTGGCATCTCGTTGGGTTGCTCTCAATTGGATGAGAGTATGTCCATCGCAGCACTCTCTGCTATATTACAGGTGGCTGATTAATTTCTAATTGTGATTAATTAATTTCTAAGTTAATAATTGTGATTCCTATTTGGTGTAAAAGTTGAGCCGTTGTTTTTGTGAAGTCACAAATGCTGAAGGGAGTGTTGAGTGATAGTGTGAACCGTAAACTCATTCTTTCTTCTGGCTAAAAACTTTCCAGTAAATTGTTTTTTTATAAGGGAAGGTAAGTCAAAGGCAGTAACTGTTGTCGAGGCCAGCTCTGTTGAGTCACGCTCCGAGCTTTTATTATTTTTTATCCTACGCCTAAATCTTCAGTACATACTGAAATGTTCCGATCCTTCATTTGTAGATCTTTTTTTTTTCATAACTGAAAAAGCACGCAACATAAGTCTGTAGCAAATATAGTAACTGCTTCGGTATTGGGCAGCTAGGTTCTGTTTCTTTTTCATTGCGTGGCATCCGTATGGAAGCTTAAAGGCGAACAAGTTTTTGCGTACCGCGATAGTTTAAAAGTTTTCCGATTTAGAAAGCGCTTGGAAATTGAGCAGTGTTCACTTTTACAGTATGCTTCTGTTGACGTACAGCTCACAGTTCAGCTACAGGCAGCGCGTAAACCAGTTCAAACTGTGCCGTGCTGTTGAGCTGATGGATAAAAGAACACAGAGTCGGTTCAGGCGAACGGTACGTGGGTAGCGTGTCGTACCGTCTTACATGCTGGAAAAAAAAGTAATTAAAGTGCGCATGTTTCAGCTCGCTGAATGTAGCAGTTGCTCAAGTGATTCTAATACATGATTCTCAAATGATTCTAATGAGTGTATTCGCGCACATTCAACGATGCCGATTTAGACGAAGAGTGCTTGGCGTACACAAAAGAAACAGGTTTAACCACAAGTGATCTAACGATTATAGAGCCAAATTTTTTTTTCGGCTGTCTTGAAAAAAGCACGGCAATGTTGTTCTAAAGCTGTTCCGACTCTGAGAGGTTTTTTCCCGATCGGCGTGACTCCTGAGCAAAAGCGGAATCGCACTGAGGCCGGGGGTCGGAGCTAGGTGTCTTAGGACATTCGAGTTGGAGTTCGAGCCACGTCCCTGAAGTTCAAAGTTGAAACCAGGCCAAGTGTTTCCATAGTTCAAGCGGAGATGGAACCAAATTTAATTTTTGGTAGTTCAGAGCCGTAGTTGATTTTCCCAGAAGATGAGACAGGAACGGGAACCACGTTAACATAAGGGCCGCAGCAGAAGCCAGAGGCGGGGCTAGAACCAAATTTTTGGAATTCCGAAGCCGAAGGCAGATTGTTCCACAGGATGCAGTTCGAGTTGAGGCGGGGACCAGGTAGCTGTGGAAACCGAGTTCATATTTTCCAGAAAACCGAAGTTGGACCAGAAACCGGAGCCATATAATTAGGGAAGGGTGGGGGAGCTAAAGCAGGAGTGTGAGCCGGGTTCTTCCAGGCAGCGAGGTCGGAGCCGGAGCCAGTTTACCCCTCAAATCGGCGTCGGGATCTCCATCATTCCTGATGCCCCAAGTGGAGCCGAGTCAATTTGTGAAAGCTTTACATTACTGGTTACTTTGTTTGCAGCGTACTGGAGGGGAGCAGGATAGAGGTATGAGGTGTTCTTTTGTGTAAGGTAAATAACGACTGTGTAGGCAGTAGTGAACGTGTATGCGAATCGGCGGGACCGAGTGAACGAGTATTCAGTGGTTCCGTCGGCGAATCCGAGTGACCACTTCCTGCCCTCCGAGGTGCTGATGGTGACGAGTGCGGGCATGGAGCGAATAGAGCAGTTGCACTGTGCAACCAGCATATCTCTTGGTCCTCTCAAGGCACTGGTCTTTGGACCTACCCACTCTCCTCACACGCTGATCATGGCTGTTGAACAGGTTCTGTCACTTTTCCATCAGTCTTGTTTTGTCGGCTTTGCTACATTTGTGAGAAACTTGTCTCTTGGAGAGTCCAGAAGAGGGATGCAATTCAGAAACTTTTATGGGCTGTTCCATCCGAATCTTTTGCTCTTTAGGTTAAAAGAAAAAAGAGTACTGAACTCCCCAATCCCTTATATGGACCACGCATAAGCGCGCCATCAGACAGCTAATAATGTTTCCAAGAAATATGCGGAAAAGAATAGGGAATTGTGGCTTTATTAGTCGACAGTAGATAGCGGAATCCAAAGGGATGGGGTTGACCCACTAAAGTTCATAGAGAAATTTGTTCTTTCTTTAATCTCATTAGTCGTCGAAGACGATGCAGGGCAAGAACTTAAGAACTTGTGAGGGCAATTCGGCTCCTTTTGAATGCCATTGTTGAACACTTGCTGTTGGTGGCACTGTTCAAAAGAAGAAGGGTCCGTAGGTAAACTTGAAGCGTTTGCGAACGTGGATTTGCAGAAAACCGAAACGCTGGTTTACGAGTTGGCGTCGCATTTGTGTGTGGATGCGCAGGGAGACGCAGCACTCAGTTCAGTGTTGAACTCGTCAACGCTGGTGTTGGTGCCCGAGATCCCGCACACGCAACTTAACTGCCACGACTACTCGTCCGTTGTACCCTTCGAGCCACTCCTCTCCGAACTCATTCAGCATTTTCCACTCATCGATTATGTTATATTGGTAGCAACTGGTGGTATCAAGGTACGCTATGTAGATGCGAACGGTGGCAGGCGTGCCAAACAGTTGGCAAACGAGTACGCACTTGCTCATCAACTTATGAATCCAAGCAAACCCGAAATGTGCTCGTGAGTCTTACTTCCTTGCATTTTTTTGTCTCTTTGTTTTCTCTGCCAGCTTTTGCGTCGGAAAATTCACGTCTGTTGGGACGAGCAGCGGATTTGGCCTATGTTCATTAGCTGCGGTAAGCTTTATCTTAGTGAAGCTTTTGGAATGATATGGGTTGCTAAACCAGTAAAAGCGGGGGAGAGGAGGTTGAAACTAGGCCCATGCTGAGGATCTTTGGTTGTTCGTTGTTGAGAAAATATAAGAAACATTGTTTTGTTCATAGCTGCGAGCACTGCTAAACCAAGATTGTCGTCACGCATCATCTTAGAGGACTTTTGTTTAAAATTGACGGCGCTTAAAAACTTTCTTGAATGATCAGAAGATTTTCGTGATTTGTGCTTGAGTTTGAGAAATTGTGCTATGCATTCTGATTAATCGAATTTTGGCGGCGGATTGCTTTGTAAGGTCAAAGATACTTATTTTTCAGCAACGTGGAATCGTCGCGCGCTACAGTGGCACCGCTTCAGTGGAGTGGTCGTGTGTGGAGGGCACCTGATGCATTGTTAGTGCAGACGGCATGTTGCTACGAGGAAAGAGGATCTGGGCACCTCTACCAGGAGAACAAGGATGCGCTACTTGCAGTTCTCAAAAGGGTACCTTCTGAGTCTTTTTTTTTTTTCTGAAATCATATGTGGGCATCTCTCTCTGTCCATGTGCTCTTCTGTCAAAATGAGTTTTTTGCACCACGTTTCAAAACCGCAGCATTTTATGCATTATTATTTCTTGACGCGCTACAGTTTTTTTAATGTTTTGTCTTGTTTTCGTTATTCTGATAAAGTACTTCTACACGCCCTATATTTTGCCCTATTAGATTCAAGAATCAGATACAAAACTTTACAATTCTCCATCTGCCTTCCGCATCCCCAGGTTTTTTATCGGCGAGATATCCGACTAGGTCGTTCTCATTTTTCGATCTCTGCAATTTTCTGCGAAATATTGGTGAGAAATGTTGCAGAGGATGCAAGGTGTTGCGGGTCGCGTACTGACGTCAAGGGGTGGTTCGCTGAGAGCATCTGTACTGATTTCGGTGAACAGAACGGCGCTGAGCAACAGCACATTACACGACGGTTATTACTTCATCTGGCTTCCGCCTGGAACACATCGCATTACCCTTTCCGTACTTGGCTATTCACCCTCCTCTTTCACCGTAAAGGTTACTTAATTATATTTTTGGTAATATAATGCTGTATGATATCATCAATTCCCGGGTTAAGTAAGTGATTTAAACCATGAGCCAGGATTTGTTGAACCATCTGACGCTCATTTTATGGATTGAAATGAATTGTTTGAGAGGTCGAAAAAATCAGTTGACAAAAAGACACTTTCGAAGGACCGCACACGAACTCGTGTCGTCTGACAGCATGGCTGTTTTGCTGCGAAGCTTCTTAGCCTAGCTCAGTTCTTTTTCTGCCTTTCCAGGCCGCTCAAACTGTTCGGTTTTGCGGAGGCGAGCATTTGTCGTGTGTTTTTAATTAATTCAATTCTTTTTTTTTGATAGAAAAGCTGAGGAATTGTTTGCGTTACAGTTATCGTTTTTAGTTGAGTTAGTTAAAAGGTCTCATTTCAGTCACGTTGCAGAATCTTTTACGAATGAAAAAAAAAACGGAATATGAGAGGTGCCAAGCTGCATATATCACTTATGTAGTTTATGACTGTTAATTTGCAGTTTGCAGTCGACCGCTTTTGTTTTACTTTCAGCGGCATCGTTTCTTGAAGTTTCAAGCTTATACTGAGTGCAGAAATGTCTCATACAGAAGTGTCCTACCGTCATGATTTAGTTGCATTTCCCGAAAAGTAACGCATTTCTGTATCAGTTATATAACAAAATGCTGGTTTTTCTCTTTTTTTCTTTATGATTTTCCTGCTTAATTCCGCTTGATTTTAGATTTTTAAACACTACGAATAGAAATGCACACTAACAGCCAACGCAAACACGGAATCTGCAGGCGTTCGGACAACTCGCTTGCAGGTGTTTAGTTTCGGAGGAGATTTTTACGAAGAAGGCTTAAGAAGGTATAAAGCTGTAATGGCAGTAAAGGGTTGGTTTGCAGGTGAATCCGCTATCACAAACGGTGCACAACGTTCGCTTGTCAGCGCCGTTCACATTCTCATCTTTGTTCACCTCTGCGAATCTGGTCGTCAGCGTTATCGCATTCGTCATTATGGCTGCTGTTTTCGTAAGCGTCTTTTTAGGCAATCTATTGTTTTAGGTCGCAGACAGCGGTCAGCGATCATGACTCTACATGTTTTGCTAGCCCAGCAGTTCGTTGGATTTGATTGCCTAACTGTTCGATCATGACACCAGTGTCGATCATCATGACACCTAACTCATTTGTTTGCCCGTGGTTCCATTCGGAAACACCCATGGAACTAGACAGTAAGGAATTGCGGCTGGTGGTGTGTGCAGTATGCGCTGAAATTCTCTAGCCACTATCTCTTATTCATATTGTGAAAGTCAGATTTCAACTAAGGGCATAACTGTTCACTTTTATCCGGCATCTGTCATCTCTTTGATAGATTGAACCGCACTTTGAATGTTGCCAAGATTTTGTAAATTTTATTTGCTTCTTTATTCAGATATTCAGGAATTCAGATATTTGCTTCTTTACAGCTAATAAGACATTTGAAAAAGGCATAGAGAGAGAGGAAACCGCCCCTTGGAAAACAATGGCATCAGTTTTTTATATGCTTATTCTGAATGCTAAGAAGCTCGTTTTGAGGTGTGCGCTTACGAGCTTTGTTGCAATCGGGGTGTTGATGGTGGACGACCTTGGGAAGACGGTTTTGAGCGGTTGCCGCTCAATGAGGTAGACACGGACAGTTCCGAGGAGGATGCTCTGGAAGTTGGCAGTACGCACAAGCGTGTTATGATGCCATTATAAATGGCACTTCTCTTATGTCGACTCAACAGTCTTTAAATGTCTGCTAAGTAGCTAGTCCGTGTTTTTTTGCCATTTGTACACATTTGTCTTAATCGTTTTGTTTGGTGCCTTCAGTTTAAATGGTAGATGGATATAAGATGTTCTGGAAGAAATTACCAATTGGCAACCAACCGTGGTTTCACGTTTCTCTGAACAATTTAATTCGTGAATATTGGTTATACGTAGGAAAATCATTCATTTTGTATAGTCGAGATTCACATTTCAAATTGCGCACAGCTATATGAAATTGCAGCTGCTCTTTTTTTTTGTGATTTCCTTTTAATGTGTGAATAATTTTCGTCTGATGCACCTTTTATTGTTCGATGCTGTTGGCTGTACATTTTACTGCGCGTCTGCGTTGTGCTCAGTGGTGTGTTTAGTTTACCCTAAACGATATCCGGTGGTTGCGGGAACCAGTTGAAGAAACGTAAGAAAGGGATATATGGTTTAAGGAGCTTTTTGCTTCTTTTTGTTTGTGAAGGTATAGCGCTTTCTATCGGCGGATGGGCTGCACAAAATAGTTCTGCGTATGGCCGGGTTTTGAAAAAATTACCATTTGATTGCCGGAAAGTTGCATGCGACTGTTTCGTATGTCCGGCATTCAGACTGTCGCAGTTCTAGCAGACAGTGATGAAAGCCCATCCAACCCTGTTTTTTACTATCCTTTCTAAAAGGCGTCCAGGGTGGAAGATATTGAAGCTCTCTAAGAAGCCTATATGTCAGTTTTGTTGTGATTCATTTTCCTCGATACCCCTCACACATTTTCTTTTGTTTTTTTCCATGCGATGGTTGTAGCTTCTCTCATCAAGTCACTCTCTGTTTTACTAGTATTTCGTTATCTACGGAGCATTTCTTTTATTATATAGTAAGCTACTGTTTAACGAGCTAAGTGGTTTTTTATTGTCGATCATGAGCTTATGCAGGGTACAGGAGAGAGTGATTATCTGAGAGTGGCTCTCAGCCTTTGCTCTGTGCGCACTTCAAAAAACCTTTCAAGAATTCCATATCTCTCTTATTTAAATATTCTTCATGTAGTGTTAGCGCATTAAAAAAGGCTTGGCTGAACTTGTAACTCTACATGTATGTATTTTATTAGCAAAAAAAAGCCAACGAAGAAAGTACGTTTGGTCGAAGTCAGATGGATTTTTGGAGGTGCTTCGCTTTATAAACTCATCTGATATTTTCGAGTTATTGTTGTTAGTGCTTTTACAGATACTTGACCGTTTGTAACACCTCCATAATTTTGTACATTTTACATTATTTATGCGCTCAACTTTCTTCACTTTTTCAGCTGATTATTACTTCTTAGTTGCACTTTTAAGTAAGTTTTTTTCGTTTGCCTTTTATTTCTTTAGCTTCACATGCCTCAATATTGCTGATGATTTATTTGCATTAGATCATTTTTCCACCATATCCGGGCAGTTAAGTTTATTCTGCTGTCATCAGAATGTGATATTCAAAGCGTAATATTTGTTTTGTTTATTAGGGCTCTAAGTGGTATTCTTGGGTTGTGTTTTTATTATGCAGTAATGCATACGATCTTTTGTCTTCTCATCTGTTTTATATTCATTCATTTGTTGTTGTTGTTTCTTTTTTTTTTGCACGTATGTGGGTCTGAGCAAAGTTATATTGGAGTGTTTGCAATTTGTGTAATTTCGCTTGTTTGATCAGTTTTTGATGCTTTTACTTGTGATTTCGTCACGAAGTTGTGCCAGTTTTTTCTTTTCATATGTTTAGGCACTGTTTAACGGGGTTGATGGAAACTCTAGTTGATTGCTATCAAAACAGCTGCCAACTTTACTTTTAAGTTTTGTACTATGTGGGTCACTTAAAAATTCTTGGGTGATCTCAGACCGGGACGTTTTTTATTGTCCGGTGAGGTCGATTGGTCATTTGGTATTGGACGGCTATTTTAGGTGAGATTTCTCGCTGTAAACCACCTCATGATCCATGGCGTTTGGGTAGATCGGAAGAATCGTCGATAGCTTCTCTCTCGTCTCCTGAAAGGAAAACCAGTCACATTCATTTGCCTTTAGAATGGCAAAATACTAATCGAATTTGCTATCATCCCTGTCTTTGAATATTTTATCGATTTTATTGATTCTGCGTATAGCAACTAATCCTCAACGATTTGTGCGATATTCACTTGTGCAGGCGTTTTCGTTAACAGTAAGAGCATAATCGTGATATCGGCGTAATACAGGTGAATTGTTGCGCATATGGCCTTATAACGTAATTTTTGATGTGCACTAAATTCCATTGTTTCTTCGTTCATTACGAACTTTTTGAGGGGAAAGCTGAAATTTCTGTGATTGCTAAGCTTCGTCATAATCTGTCAGTAATTTTCAAGTCCTGAATGGATCAGCTTATACGCGACCAAAAAAAAGTAGTTGAGAAGTGGATGCTCAATGGTATTGTGAGCGATGAGCGATCTTTTCGAAAATTGATTGGTCTTCTTCAAAAGTTCTATGTCAGTTATAGGCTGTGGACGTTTTGATAGTAAGATGGTCAATAAAGTTCTGTTATGTATGAAGGTTACCGAATTTGATGTTGTTGAACACTGTCATGTTGCATTTCGTTTTTTTTTTGCACAGCATTGTGCAGCATTTTGCCGCATAAAAGAAATTTCCTTTTGAATTTTGCAAACATTCCGCAACTGTTGCGTACAGTGTTGTTTAGACGTTACATGGAAACCAGTTGTTTTACAAATTGCATATACTCGGTTTCGTGATTGTTTATGATCTTAACGTTCCACTCGTTCGATGGAGATGTACCTTCCTTGAGATTCGAAAGATTTTGTAAATTTTGTCCTTTAGAATTGTGTCGAGATTTTTATTCTATACGTGATTTGTGGTGGGAAGCACACGTCGTTTAAACAGACGCTGAATAAATAGCGAACGTGTTGGAGACAAACTAACGTCATGTCTTTACTTGGTTTCAGTTTACGGTCCATTTTTTTTACGACAAGAAGGCAATTAAGTTTTTTTTTTCATTTTCAAAAGAAAGTGCATTCGCTATAAAAGTAGAATTACGTCTTCATTTTATGGAATACAAATGCGCTTGCTTTTTTTTTCTTTTGCTTAGTCCTTAACGAATATGACGACAACCTGTTGAAAGCGTTGCATACTTTGATTTAGCTTTCAGGATGCCCCTGCTTCCACAGAATCCCACGCGTATTTTCCACAGTCTCATTGCTTTCTGGTAAGCTTTCTCGGTTACGCTTCCATAATACCGCCAGCTTTTTTGCAGCGGTGTTTTGTCTTTTCGCTCAGGGTGTCGAAAGTAGGTGGGAGGAGGGGAGCGGGGGGGAGGTGATTGCAGATAACCGCGAAAGTTGGAAGGTATGATGTACCATGACAAGTACGCGAAACAGTTGCATACGCTGCGCTGCGCGTGAACTCCGGCGAACAGATTCTCTAGTGGTTTCGTTTTTACGTTGAAGATAGTTAGTGTGTGAGTATACAGCAGCGCTCTGTCAAACCCTCTCAATATAACGGATATGCTCACCTCTTAGATCTGCATCATCGACGCGAACCATTTTCAGTGATGTATGCCTAATTGTTGGTTGTAGGATGAACTGTTTGATCCAGTGGGGGAAGCGTGACGTTTTAGTTAATCGAACCATTACTCGTAATTTCTGTGATAATGGCGATACGCAAACTATGCTAAAGCAGGTACAAAGGTGCACAGTTGGTCCATATGAGATATATGAGCATGTACACAATGAATGGTCGGCTTGTAAGTTTTGACCGGAGGTACAGATTGCGTTTTCTTTTAAGAACTCATCGGTTCCTTTACAACTGGTGTTGTTTTAGGGTACTGGGCATGTGCAATAATTTCGCTTATGTAATCATGTTGAGTGCAGCGAAGGATATACTGGCCACCCAACAAGGAGTTGCACCTGCAAATGACAGCTTAAATGACGCATGCCAGGTGAGTAGTGGCAGTGGCCGTTTTGGTTTTTCTTTCTGTTGTTTCAAGTTTATTTTTGTTATCGCAACTATGATTTGTCGTTGACGAATATATGCATCTGCGTATAGTGACATAAGTGAATGTCGGCAAGAGAAATATTAGTGGTTTAAAGCTTTTTGAAGACTGCTTCAACTTTATTGCTTTGCACCAGCTTTGCTCTGGAACCTTCCAGTAGGGCATTTTGTTCATCACGTTCGATTTGTGGGTTATGATGAATGGAAATTTTTCTTTAGGCATCAATTCCTGCTACATTATTTTTTACCATATCGCCAGCAAATTTTTATTTCTATAACTTATGGATTGATGAATCGATTTGTAATGTGCTAAGCTGGGACTGCAGTGGGATGAAATTAAAGTAAAAATATTTCGTTTTGTTTGATGTGTCTTGTTCATAATAACAGTGAATTGCTTTATATGTGAAACCGATAAAACCTCAGTCGATCGCAAAAGCCGTTATTATGATTCAATTGGTTCGTGGTGTTTGCATCTGAGCAGCTAAACTTTAGGAGAAGATAACGCGCCGGGATTGCTCTCCTATATCGACGGGATCTGTTCTGCTAGCGGATATTCTACCGGCACTTGTAGTTAAAGTGGTTGCGCCGTTCTTTATGTATCGCGTTCCGTTTGGGTTCGTGCTTCATTTATTTTAAGCCACTTGCTAGTCAGCACACGGTTGAGCTTGTGCGCTTAATATATGGCTGTTTTCAACGCACATTCTCAAATGACTTCTGCGTAACTGAGAATGGCAAAAGCTTACGTGCATTGAGTGCTACTGCAGTGAAACATTTCAGAATTCGTCACCTTGTTGTTGTGTTGCTGCAAGGCGGAAGCTTTATTGTTGTCGCCAATTCACGCACTGTTGCTACAGGATTGGCAGGTTCAGTTAACGAGTTTTTCTAATTTCAAAATTTCGGATGGCGGCTCTGCCATACACGGGGTGCTCGGTTTGCGAGGAATGCCTCGCGTTGGCGTTTTTCTATAGGCCAAATTCTGAGTTTCGTGTTCACTTCGATGATGTGATGAGACGGAAGAGTTCGACTGTTCATCTGGCTGTCTCGTCAGTGGTCCACAAAAAAAGGGAAGTCGATATAATGAACTTTTGCAGTTTTCCAGTTGGTACTTGACCTTTTTGGCTGCTTATCTTCCCTCGATTTTTTACTTTCATTTCGTCCTGTTCTTTCTTAAATCAAAGTGTTGTTTTGACAGGTGTTGTGATCGCGAGCGCCGGATCCGGTCTTGGCGAAGTTACGTACTTGTCTTTAGCGTCCTACTTCTCCAGGTACCTATTTAGCCATCCTGCTAATATTTGTGCCTTATTCCTAGTTTTCTTACGCATATTTTTGCCTTCATCGCGTTTGAGTGGCAAAGGCTAGGGAAAGATCAGGTTTCACTGGTTATCAAGGTCTTATTCACAAGCTTTAATCACACTGTTCTTTCCCGTTTATTTTCCACTTTGTTTTATAAGAACTCGACTGGTTTGCTCTCCAGTTCGTTTGTTTGTGTCATCTTATTTTTAGCTGTTAGATGATGAAGCCTAAACAAATGATCTAACAGGAGCTAAAATAGGCGTATATGTATATATACATTATACGTATACATATATATATATGTATGTATGTATGTATACTATATAATACATATGTATGTATACATATATGTACATACATGTATTATATACATGTATATATGTATGTACATATATACACATATACATTACATATACGTATATACATATATATATATGTATGCATATGTATAAATACATATACATGTAGCGTGTTTGACTTAACATGTTGTTATTCACAGTGAATAGCCAGGAAGTTTCTAATCCATAAAAGGCGCAGGAGAGTTAATGTATGTGCTGCTTCTCATTATGGCTTCTAACCTCGCACAGTACTCCGCAGCTGCAATATCCATCGACGCACTTTGCTAAATTCTCGATTTTTTATTGCGGACGTTGAAGAGCCGAAACGCAAGCGTTTATTACTTTGCTTATGGAAGCGCGATAGAGTACGTGTTTATTACTTTGTTAAGGGACGCCAGAAATTTTTTCTGTATGTTTGTAATTTGTCATTTGTTTAATTCTGTATGTGTAATTGTTTCTGCAGTATGCACTGTCGTCATTTGTTTCGAAAGCATACAATTTTACGTGATTTCTTTTAGCCGTGTGGTCACGACATGGTCTTCGGGTACAGGTGGTGCTGGAGTGTTAGGTGCTTTCACATACGCGGCTCTGACCGATTCTCATATGCTCGCAATGAGTCCCAGAACTGCATTACTTACAATGCTCTTCATACCGGCCGTTTTCGCTTTCACGTTAGATTTGTCAGCTGTTCACAGTTGCTGCTTTCTTTGTTTTCCTTTGTTTTGCGTATTCTGTCACTTGTTTCGAGTGCCATTGCTTATTCATTTTTTATGCTAGTGTTTGCTAAGTACATTTTATATAGTATTAGTGGATGTGCATTACAAAACAAGTCTTTGTAGTGGCCTTATCAAAGTTGTCGTAAAGAAGTTTTTGTTTCATTGTCTTGAAAGTTTGGTTGAATGGAATTCACTGATTTTTTTCTGGTTATCAGAATTGTCTAGTAATTTGTATTTTATAGAATATCATATTGTGGTCGAAGCTGCGAAGAAAATATTAAATATAAGGGATTGGGAAGTGATCCCAAGTACTTATTGTTTTCGTAGAATTTAAAATGAAGGAGTTGCTTGCAGGTATTGGAAGGTTCTCATACTTCCGAGCACAGTCCATCGCGTTTCGCTGACCTATCCTTCCACCTATTTGGTGCCATCTTATGGCAAGTATTTTCAGATACTTTGAGACTAATTAAGGGGAATTTCTGTTGTATTTAGTATTGGTGGGCAGTAAAAAAATTTAGCTGATATGGTGAGCATCGACGGTGTAACACAACGAAAACCTATGAATTGATTACTAGTGAGCTAAATGTTCGGTTGCACACTGATATGAAGTGGGCAGCAAAGTTATTGTTGCATCCTGC
The DNA here is from genome assembly GCA_000803305.1 of Toxocara canis. Lineage (NCBI taxonomy): Eukaryota > Metazoa > Nematoda > Chromadorea > Rhabditida > Toxocaridae > Toxocara > Toxocara canis. The sequence continues at coordinate 119,702 of JPKZ01000742.1, forward strand.
TTTCTGGCTTGTTTTATAGATACGTTATGGCAGTCTGGTTGCGAATAGTTCGAAACTATAAGTTTAGAAAGAGGTCAGATCAGAGTAAGCCGAACCGACAACGATAACGATGAAGATGTGCGTCTCTTAGGTGAGCTTGGCTTTTTTTAACGTCGCGTTTCGAGCTGTTAAAATTGTGCATACCAGTTCTTTAGTGATATGAAAATTCCGCATATAATAATTGGCGTGTTAAATTAGTTCCGCTGTTTTTCCTGCCGCAAGGCGATAGTTATTCATATCATAAGTATATATTTATGTTGTTGGCCTAATGTAACAACTTCATGAACTATTTTTTGCGCAACTACCACAACAAAACTGTGCGGTAAACCGGAAAGTTGATGTTTGTCCAACGATTTATGTGACGCTATGATAGTTATTAGCGAGTATTAATTGATTTCATCGCTATTATCCAGCATCGCTATTCGAGCCGATCGGTTTTCGTAACTTGGATGCGATGCATTATTGTTTTAACCATTTTGCTTCCACTGCGAACATACGTCAGACTTAACCCATCTAGCAGCATCGATAGAGAGTCAATTATTTTGCTACGGCGAGAGGCTCACATGAACATGTAACCCGTGGTGCATTTCAATTTTCCTAAGGAAACAAACTGACACTATTTCTGGGTTGCGTTGGAAATATCTCTACACTTTTTGTAAGGGAGGATATGCTTTGCTGCAAATAGCATTCTAGAACAATGAAAAATTTGCATGTTATTTGTATGTTGCATTTAATGCAAATTTTTTGTGGAATTTTGGCTGAATATATGCAATAATTTAGATGAAGACGATGAACGACCAGTGAACGTTTCACGTGACTTCTCGTTCTCTCAGAAGTTAGCCATGTTTAAGGTATCTCTTGAAGGTTACTTTCAATTACTTTTCGAACTTACTACCGCATTATTTGTGAGTATGGGTCAGTTAGTGGTAATGATTAGTAGTATTCTGTTTCGGAGTTCTACATAAGAAGGGAACGTAGAGTATTCTGTTTCGGAGTTCTACATAAGAAGGGAACGTATCGCTACTATGCGGTTCACTTCTTTGTCCACTCTCCTAGCCTTTCATCTCCTTTTCTCTTCTTTGCTTATCCCTCCCCGACCACTTCTTGCCTCCCGTCATCTCCTTTTCTTTTCCCAGAGTATTATCAAGACGAGTATAGCGTTTTTTTTTTTTGAAAGCACTAATTCAAAAATCTTTTATGAGTCAACGAGGGTTTTGATAAGTATTCATTTACAACACATATGTTTGTTCTATGAACGAAGAGTAGTTCATCTTGTTTCAGCCACTGCTCAGGTTTATGGTGCCATTGAGTTTGGTATATTTTGCCGAATATTTCATCAACCAAGGCTTGGTTAGCTTTGATTTGTTCGATTAGAAGGATTTTTTTCATTCCCAAAATTTCTTACTTGCTTAAGTGGAAAGGTGATGTCGAAACATAGAATTCAAATTCGGAAGCATATTAAAGTCAGGAATTTTGACAACTTGCGGGGTTTATGGCATGCAGCGTGTATGATATCGAGGAAGTTTTACAAAATAATCTCTAAATTTTCGAAATTGAATATTGAGTGAGTGTTTTGTTGCAATTCTCGATTTACGTTATGCTTTGCATATTCATAATTACGTTCGTTCAAGGTTGAACTGCTAGTATTCGATTGCGCGCATGGTTTTTCTCTCAGCAAATCAAGTCAGTACAGATGGTACCAGGTAATATTTAAATTATGCGTAGCATATGCCGAACTGTACTATTTCAAAGAATACAGTTTTGCGAGCCTTCTTAACATAACGATGAGCAGAGAATGGCAAGTATAAGTGCTTTTAAAGCCAAAGTAAAACAAAGTTTCCATTGAGTCTTTTTCATTTTTGTCCACCGATGTTAATTTAATTTTTTTTTCGAAACAGAAATGCTATGTTATTTTCACCGCGTTTTATCGTCCGCATAAGTAATGAATCTATTAGAGGATAACACACTTCTTTGCTGGTTGTTCAGCGATTAGTATCTTGCCGTTACACTTATTTGAAAGAGCATATTCCAGGTTCTGTACCAAATTGGAGTGTTTATTTCACGTTCTTCGATCGACTGCTTCGCTGTACCGATTTCTTTTCTTCCTTTGCTGCCCGTCTTGCAGGTTCTTTGCTTGACTTTCATCATAGTTGTTTCTTATCTCTTCACCACGTAGTGTTTTGGTGTCTTTAAAGTGTTATCCACCTTGATGGATAATTCCAGTGACGCTGTAATCACCGGCTTGACTAATTAATTAAGTAGGCACTAGCAACGATCGTGCGGTGTTCGAACGTGTCATTGCGTTGGACGCATAATTGAAGTGTTCCATGTAGTAACATTCTCTACTTTTTCATGCAAACTACGTTAGATTATTTGTTCATAGGTTCGTTGTAGAATGGCAAAGCAAGAAAGCAAGCTGTTACTTGTCGGCAACGTGCTTCTAGTAGGACTTATTAATAGTTCAGAGAAGTTGCCGGTTGTCATTACTCACAGAACATTAGCAGCGCTAAAAAAAAAACGATATAAGAGCGTTTTTTACTCCAAACTTTTTCTATTCCTTAGGAAAGTTAACGTTCTTGAGAGAGATGGAAGAGGGGTTAATGTATTCGTTTTCTGCGTTTAATTGATAGCACATTCCTGTATTAGTAATTCAAAAATCTTTTATGAGTCAACGAGGGTTTTGATAAGTATTCATTTACAACACATATGTTTGTTCTATGAACGAAGAGTAGTTCATCTTGTTTCAGCCACTGCTCAGGTTTATGGTGCCATTGAGTTTGGTATATTTTGCCGAATATTTCATCAACCAAGGCTTGGTTAGCTTTGATTTGTTCGATTAGAAGGATTTTTTTCATTCCCAAAATTTCTTACTTGCTTAAGTGGAAAGGTGATGTCGAAACATAGAATTCAAATTCGGAAGCATATTAAAGTCAGGAATTTTGACAACTTGCGGGGTTTATGGCATGCAGCGTGTATGATATCGAGGAAGTTTTACAAAATAATCTCTAAATTTTCGAAATTGAATATTGAGTGAGTGTTTTGTTGCAATTCTCGATTTACGTTATGCTTTGCATATTCATAATTACGTTCGTTCAAGGTTGAACTGCTAGTATTCGATTGCGCGCATGGTTTTTCTCTCAGCAAATCAAGTCAGTACAGATGGTACCAGGTAATATTTAAATTATGCGTAGCATATGCCGAACTGTACTATTTCAAAGAATACAGTTTTGCGAGCCTTCTTAACATAACGATGAGCAGAGAATGGCAAGTATAAGTGCTTTTAAAGCCAAAGTAAAACAAAGTTTCCATTGAGTCTTTTTCATTTTTGTCCACCGATGTTAATTTAATTTTTTTTTCGAAACAGAAATGCTATGTTATTTTCACCGCGTTTTATCGTCCGCATAAGTAATGAATCTATTAGAGGATAACACACTTCTTTGCTGGTTGTTCAGCGATTAGTATCTTGCCGTTACACTTATTTGAAAGAGCATATTCCAGGTTCTGTACCAAATTGGAGTGTTTATTTCACGTTCTTCGATCGACTGCTTCGCTGTACCGATTTCTTTTCTTCCTTTGCTGCCCGTCTTGCAGGTTCTTTGCTTGACTTTCATCATAGTTGTTTCTTATCTCTTCACCACGTAGTGTTTTGGTGTCTTTAAAGTGTTATCCACCTTGATGGATAATTCCAGTGACGCTGTAATCACCGGCTTGACTAATTAATTAAGTAGGCACTAGCAACGATCGTGCGGTGTTCGAACGTGTCATTGCGTTGGACGCATAATTGAAGTGTTCCATGTAGTAACATTCTCTACTTTTTCATGCAAACTACGTTAGATTATTTGTTCATAGGTTCGTTGTAGAATGGCAAAGCAAGAAAGCAAGCTGTTACTTGTCGGCAACGTGCTTCTAGTAGGACTTATTAATAGTTCAGAGAAGTTGCCGGTTGTCATTACTCACAGAACATTAGCAGCGCTAAAAAAAAAACGATATAAGAGCGTTTTTTACTCCAAACTTTTTCTATTCCTTAGGAAAGTTAACGTTCTTGAGAGAGATGGAAGAGGGGTTAATGTATTCGTTTTCTGCGTTTAATTGATAGCACATTCCTGTATTAGTCGCTTTGCTGCTTCAGAATGGATGACTTGATTTAGGTTGAAATAAGGTAACGGTAACATGTATTTTGTCTTTGCGGTACTTTGTTTCGTAAACAGGATATTTTGGAATTCCGTCAGCTCGCTATACTTCGCAATCTTCTTAAGCACGTGTTGCTGCTTTCTTAAATATGATTAGTATCATATTTTGATTTAACTTTTACTTGTTGAAGTTGATGAATGCGGCTTTCTTCTTCGTGGATACACTGGATCAAATTGTGCCGCACATTTGGATGATCTTCGGTTTGGTATTCTGCGAGGGTCTGTTGGGCGGTTGTGCGTATGTGAACACGTTTAGCGCCATACACAAATCGGTTAGTCTATTCATTGCATTAACATTTTATATGAGGACTGGGACATTTTTTTGTAGGCATTTTATATTTTATTCCATATGAATGCGAATGCTGTACCGCGCACGCATGCTGAAACTGTTGCGTTCGAAAAGACAGTACACATTTACGTTGCGGCTGCGAGGCAGCGTGAAGGCTATCAGCGATCTTGTGCGGCTTTAGCGTAACTCATTGGCATTTATAAGAGCAACTGCCAGAAACGGAAGAAACTGAAACGACACAGTATTTGTGAGAGAAGATCTGCCGCATCATATATTGCGGTTTTACAAAAGAGTAGCTAGCAAAAGTGGAGTATCATGGCCGATATGTGTAGCGTGTTGATAGGTGTTTATTTTGGTTTATTGTCGGATAGTTGCGTAGCTAGCTCTTAAATCGACAGTCATCTTCCAAGAATCTTTGGTCATCTGTTTTTGTTGCGAATTAAAGTATTCATAGTTCAGAATGAAAATGGTGCCAATAAACTCTAACGGAATTAGTGTTGCAAACTTAAAGAGGGAATGTATGTCTGTTTTACCGTTCAGATGAGCTGATCATAAATAGTCTAAGTAAATCAACGAAGTCAAACCAAATTGCAGGTGGATGCCGAAAAGAGGGAGTTCAGTATGGGTTTCGCGTCAATGTCTGATTCATTTGGTATTGTGCTGGCAGGATTCCTTGCGATACCGGCGCACAATTTTATTTGCAACAATACTTGACATCCGAAACTTCAGTAAACTGTCGGAAAAGTGACTACAATCGTCAGCACTTTTGATATTTGTATGCATTTCATTCAGAAGATTGCATCAACTTACTCGTATTGCTATCTTCTAGTACTTCTTAGATGACGTGAACTCATTTCGAAAGAACCTCTCTTTTTCAGTATTGTTACATATGTAATAGAGGGTGCTGAAGTGATTGCTCGTTTGCATGAAAAATTCATGCAGTCTTAAATTATTGATCAAAGGTACACTTTCAACCAGAATATTTTGATGATTACCTCTGATGATCTGTATCATCACTGAATTTTGTTTGTAGTGGTATTTGATTTCTATGAAGGTATGTTAGACGATCGTTGAACGACTGCGATAAGATCCGACAAATAACAGTATTATCTGATACTTTCTTCGTTTGTTTCGAGTGAGTCCATTTTTAATGCTCTTGATTACATTGAAAAATGTGGTCTGTTTTCATAGTCGCCGTTACCAACGTAACTTCATTAGAAAAGACTAATGTCCCGGGGATTCATAGCGTCAGGGGGGGGGATGGTGGCGTTAATGATATAACTTCGAAATTTTACTGAAAAAAGGGGCGGAATTCCGCTAGAAAGATGGACTTTTATTTGTAGTTTACTAATAACACCACCTATGATAAATAATAAACATTTTCTTGATGGATGAGCGTAAACTTAACCGAAAGAATTCATTCTCGAGTCATAACCAATTGAACTGTTATTATAAGTCCTGCGAAGCTGGATTCCACAATTCCATTGCAAAATCGATAAAATACCGACCAAAAGACGAACAGGTATTGAGATAAAAGCCATTTATATTGCTTTGTTTTATGCGCGCTAAAGTCTGCAGCGTCGGGCAAACTGATCGTTCGCTCATATGAACTAAGTTTGGCGACATCCGTCAGACCTGCCTTTCTGGCTTGACTGTAACGCGTTCGCCTTAAGTTATCCAAAATTCCATGAATCATTCCCACATTTTGCTTCGGAGCCCTCACAGTGCCTTAGAATATATATGCTAAAAGTCACTGAGGTAGCATTTGTGGTTGGTGATTTAAAACTAGTGAAATAAGTACGCCTACAGACATAACCAGCAAATAGCGCGATTTCGTTATGACAAAACAAATTGCTTTCTCGGCAGCGTTTATACTGAATGAAGTCAGTCCAACTAACCAAAATGTGCGGAAGATTATTGAGAATATCTGAACATTTTACTCTAGAGTACAGTAATCACGCTAGGGTCTAATTTAAATCTCCTCCTCAAAATGTTTCGTATATCGTGGTAATTCGTTATCGTATTCTTCATCATGCAGCCGATGCAAACGGAGCTGCGCTTCATCTCGTCTCTAAAATATAGTAAGGGTATGACACTTTAAAACATTTAATTTTTCCCCTTGCTTCACTTCTCAAAATTTTAAATGTCATCTTTTGTGGCTTTAATTGTTCAGTTTTCCAACATCATCTTCTCTGCGATTTAGAAAGCACTGTGAATGTCCGACAGGAAAAATGTCCAGAAGTTAATTTCACCTATCGAAATCTCTGAAAGTAAATGAATAAAGTTGAATGCGTTGTGCGTGATGCAGTGGAGGTTCCCTGCATTACGGTTCTATGAGTTCCACTGCCGCATTAGTCGACCAATGACATTGAAATAGCTTCGGTCTTTCGAACAGAATCTTCGATGAGACTTCTGTCGTTCCTTTACAGTCTTGGCAAATGCGGCTTTTTGATCTTTGGCAGGGCAAAAATCTGAGGTGCAATAAGTGAATGTTTTACTTCGAACGTCAGGCTATCATTTATGCAGCATATCTTTATCACATACATACGAGTCATCCGGCATTATCATCTATTCATTTCTGACCTTTCATGTGAAGAATTTTCATTGTAATAGTAACTAGAACTCGTATTCCCTTTTCTTTCTGATAAGAACGCGGATAGATGTTGCGCGAAATATTGCTAGTGTCTGAGCGCCACTTAATAGAAGTTTATATCTATCCTGTTCCTTAAATCCTCTCCAGTCGGTAACGGCACGACATTCAATGATTCTCAGCTTCCTTCCCACTCGCTCATATGACTGTTAACTGCTTAATAAAAGTTCCGTTATGTGGAGTGGTCGGTAAAGAGTCGTCATTTCGAAGTCGAACTTCAGGAGCATCATTTTCAATATCAGTGACATAGCCTTGAATGTTTTTTCCCATAGAAACATCTCAAAAGAGGCTTACGACATTTTCAGAAGTTTGCCTACTGAGAGCACAACATGCGACAATCAACGTTATGAGGTCAGAGAGACGTACAGCGTTCTAAGCGAAATAATGCTGGTTGGATGAGGGCGCGGAATTATTCACCATTGTCACTAGGGGTGCCGTATATTAACGCGTCATGTGAACGTATTTTGAAAGCACGGCATTTATAATGGTGTGCGCTCGTGACTACTCGAACAAGCGTCTTTTAATGAGCGTGTGGGGTTTCGTGGGAGAAGCCAGGGGTGAGATGCGAAGTACGAGAATGAGAGAGAAGCTTGATACCTCGACCAGGCAACACTACTTCACTCACTGCTCGAATGCTACCCCCCACAACGCTTACTTTTATCCCTTCATACAACACAATCGGCTACACGTCGGGCGGCATGATGTCAACAGGTTTGCGCTCATCCATTTCTAGCGTAAGCTCTTTACTCCCACTCCGAACCACATCACGCCTCCATGCATTGTGCGTTTTCGCCATATGGACCCTAAGTCAACTTTTGAGTAACCCGTCGACAGTGATGAAGTGGCCGGTCTCTTGGCTCACTGGAAAAGTAGTCAAGTTCGACTGACTCAGCAGGGCAGAGCGCGAAAATTGACGAGTCACAAAAATTTGTAAGTTCAGCCGGCTGAATCGTGCTATGTTTATAGAGTATCACTCTTATCATGGTGAGATCGTCAACGTTTCTCATAACTTTTTTCGGTGATGCGGAAAAATTGGAGCGAATTAGCCGAGTTAAGCGAGAAGAGCGAAAATCAAATGAGCATGGATGTGACGAAAGAACGATGAATGAACCTCGGGGGTTTTGCAATTGTGATAGGGGAAATATTGAGGTGAATAGGAAGAAAGAGTATCCTATAATTTCATCTTGCAATTCTTTCGACTTCTGTCGATTCGTTGCAAACACAAGACGTCAAATTGCAGGAAAACAGAGTCCAATTTCATGAAACCTTTCTTATCACACGTACTCAAAAAGAGCTAAGACCGTCCATTGGTCTTTTTATGTGTACCACCCTCAAACTCGCACTTGGAATTGTCGTTGCTGTCTCTCCACCTCATAATCCTACTTCCAGTGGCCTTCGTACTGATGAACTTTTAAATTGAGCCCATCGAACGGAGTAGGTATCAGGAAATTAGTAGGAGCTAACAACATCTGTTTATTTTCGCTAAGGAGGTCGGCGGCTTTTACAGTCTTATTCTGCCTGAGTGTTCTAAAAAATTTGGTGAGCACTGCAAGTGATGTCATGTGAACTATTTCTCATGCAATAGCTCGTTACACTGATGGTGATAATAAATGAAGAATTCTTATGACTGCGATCGAGAAAAGTGGCAGTTCGCGTACTTTCTGAATTACGATTAAATAATTTGCTCATTAGATCAAAGCAACCTCAACTTCTGTACTTCTTCAAGTCAATCTCATTTGGACGTTGGCTTGCCGAGTTCAAGACCACCACTAACATCAATTCGATGTCAGACGGGGATACGGGGTTCTGTTTTACCCTTTCCATCATACGTGCTCGAAAAGGGTTTGCCGTCTCAGCGGTTCCACTTCGGATTTGCACGAAGGAGGGAGGTGAAACGCTACATATGTCTTTGAAAACCGTTGCGCGTTTCTTTAGGAGTGAAAACTGAACAAAGAAAACATTAAAATGATATTCACGATGGAACCTTCATAATGTGCTCTGTACGCTGTGAAGTATCAGATGATTAATATAGGGATTATTAAAAACTTTTTGACCAAATTTTTGCTCTTTTGTATGCAATTCGCTTACGCAGCGTTCAACTTTATGCAAAATTTTATTTCCACTACTCATTGCTTTGCTTCGTTTGTTTCCATTATTTTGATTTCAACTTTCAACACTTAAATTGAATCGCCGTATTTCGGCTGACACTTTTATCGACTAGAACATGGATCATCCTAAACGCGCACATGATTTACGTGTTTGTCATATCGCCATTTTGTAAAGTTTGCTAACTACCAAGTCAAAGGTAGGCAACTTTAGTGAAACAGAGTGTTCTTGTATTTTTGTTATAGAATAGTCCCTTGGACACTTTAACTCATTTTTTTTAAATAGACCATCCGAATGAATCCGTTCGAATGCTTCTCTTCAAATTTTAAAGACATTTTGCCAGGAATCACCTTAGCCTATCAACTACTCACTGTCTAAAAAGAATTTACACTTTACATTTAAAAAAACAACTGAATGCCACAGACCGTCAAATTCGTACCCGAGGACTGTGGCATTTTGGCTCTGCAGATGGCAGACTCGTTATGATCGAGAGGTTGCAGGTAGGTGTGGATGGAGGTGGGTAGTAGGAGAGAGAGGAGAGATTGAATTGAGAGATTAAAGTTTGAGGAGGGAGGGAGGTGAGACGAAGTTTAACGAATCTTGCGCAAAGGAACGCTTCCAAAGAGGGCTTAAGTGCTAAAGCGAAATGGAATTCGAGAGTAGGAGAACTCAAGTGAACTTCCACCCAAGGAAGCTGGCCGAATTTAGAGGCAAAGTTGCAGTGAGGAGGAGAAGGAAAGGGAACGGCAAATTGTGGTAATGTGTATTTAATTTGAATCAGTTAAGTTCAATAGCTGCATATATTCGTGCTTCATGTTTTCCAAATTTCGAGAATAAGAAACATTTTGCGTATTTGCATATACTGAAATCATCATCACTTCCTGGTTGCATTCATCTATGCGTAAACTCTAAACAGATATTATTACTTCACTGATTAAAAAGAGACGAAAATATATAAGACGTTCAAAGAGAGTGCTGTTATCGAGTTTCAAACAATTCCAATCGTTAGCTATCATTAAAGTCACTCTTAGACTTTTGTAGAACCGTTTCTAAGAAATGAGTGAACTTCGATCGAAGCGCAACGATGTAGAAAGGAAATTCCGACCTTATTACAATCCGCAACAAATTGAACGAGGAAGTAGTGATCTTGTAGCCTGTAAAGAAGTCGGCTAGCTAGATTTTGTATAAAAAAATGTGCGAGTGAGAACCCTCAATGAAATTAGATTGTTCGCCTGGCCTAGTGAACGTATCTACCGCTCGCTTCATGCATTGTTTTCATTAAAATGCTCAGTTTTTATCCAATTATTTCCCATCAGTTTAACAGCAGGTACATAGATATGTGCATCATTTCGACGGTAATTTTCGCCTTTTACTTTCTCTACAGTCTACAGTACTGATACTCTTGTGAACGATATTATTTATGTTTCAATTACTAGGTCAAATTCACACAACCGTTCTCTTAAATCATCGTTTTCAACTCGAATGCGATTTGCGCGAGGTAAATATATAATTATAGTAAATAAATAGTTATACAAAATATCGTTATGTTTACGTACGCAGTAAAAAACAATAAAAATTATAGACGTACAATTATGCGCTTTTTGTTTTTATGGCCTCAGCTTACTGCCAGATAGTGACCGGAAAACGACAAAGAAATTGCAAAGCAGTGTTTTTTCATGCAAGACGAATCTCGCATTATGGGTTTTTTTTTTTAGTTCTCGCAAAGAATGAAGAAAAGCGCATTGTTTTTGCGCAATAAAATGCACTAAAATCAATCAGCAAACAGTGTTAGCGGCTAAACGTGCATTGTTAGTCTATATGGGTAATAATTTTACAAATATATCTTAATAAGCATTGTTTAGTCAATGGCGAGCTGCATGTTGCTAGCGTAGTAATTGCTGGCAGCATAGTTGAAAGGTAAATTAACTGGTAATTTGTTATCTCATTAGCATAAAGTTCGATTTCGAATGCGAGCACATCTCGATTATTGTATTTTATGGTTTTCGCACATCACTGTCACAACTGTGCACTGATATTCTTCAAAAACTCCAACTTCCCCTCTATGATCATATGTTATGGTGGGCAAATATTATACTTGTCGATTCGAGATCAACATTCGTACCGCATAGCTCAGCAGTTTGGTGCGGCTTGAAAGCGACTAATATGTATAGGGACGTCAAGAAAGCTCACAGCATTGACTGATAGATGCTTGGCTGATCGCTGCGGTTGGATTTTGGCCTAGCAAGTGGCCGTTGCAGATGTAATTTTACGAGAGAACTCATTTTGCGTGGAACAGCACACGATAATAGCCGTCCGGTATTGCTTTTGTTAAAATGTTTGCGCTCAGACGTTACCGCTTAGCGCTCCACTTCGCAACCTCCCTCACGAACCAGCAGGCACATTCTCGTCATTCTTTATGGCCTCAATAAATGTCGCTGCTTTTCTGCTTGGAGAGCCGCTACATACGACTTATATGCGACCTGGTCGATCTCAGAACGGCTAAAAATCGATGTTTTTGAGCCCAAGAAAAAAAACGGAAGTTTTCGTTTCAAACTTAAGGAAGTATAAATTTTTAGGTGGATTAGCTCAGTGATTTCAATTTTTTCTAACGAGGAGAATTCGTGTAATTTGCGAATAATAAGCTTGAAGTATGAGAAAACTGCGTACGTCTTCAGTAACGAAAACTTTCTGCTGAAAATATCTTTGTGAAGGCGTTCTTTATCCTTAACAGACTGTTTTTTCTCTCGGTTTTCCATTTGCTGGAGACGGATCTTTAAAACAATTCGAACGTTTATGACTACTGAATCAACGTATTTGTTGTAGACTCTATGATGTAGAGCACAAAGTGGTTTTTGTTTTTTTTAATGAAAAAAAAACGAATTAAAATAAGAATAGTGTTCATCAGGTAAAGAATACGATAAGAATATAAAAATCTATATTGCTGATATGATTGAGGCATCATTTAATTTAGGGCAAAGTCGGTTTTGTGATGCTGTATTTAGAAGGAAAACTACTGATTGCCGAGCATACGATGTGAGAGATGCGTATAGTAGCCGATTTCTGAGACCATTCGTTTGCGTTATCATAAGTGGCAAGAAAACTTTTTGCTTCGGTTTCAAACTTTTGGCTATAAACATGCTTATTAAATACTTTAGTCGTTTTTACACTTCATGCTGCCACCACACTTATAAGTTGCTTCATACGTAAGCTGCGTCCTCGAATTAATAATACCTAAAGTACAACAACGCAAGAGGAAAATATTCTTGGTTCCTGCTCTGATCGACAACTGGCCAGTTATTGTTTTCATGTACCACTTGAATATCTTATAGCATTGTAGTTACAGTATTTTAGATACGATTATAACTGCATCCCTATGCCATTCTGTCTTACAGTTATATAGCTCACATATACTATAAGACGGCTTTGGGGGGGGGGGTTACCTCTGTATCACTTGCTCCAAGTAATTAGAGAAAATCGAAAACTGATAGCGGCAAAAAATTATTAAGAAGGAGCCGTGGTGTGATGTGTTTGTGTCTTTTCTTAAACATGCAAATAACACCGGGAATTTTCAGCCAATTTTCCATAACGGTTCGTCCAAGACTTCAAATTAAATTTTATTCTCATACTAATGCGTAAGTCATTCAGCACATTCACTGGTACTCTTTTTTCAAGCGCTCTTTTCATCGTCCTCCGTCTTCTTTGAACCTCCTCGAATCACTTCGAAACATTCGTTACACCGCAAACTTTTAAACGCAGCTCCTTAGATGGAAGGTTTTAATGGATCCTTTTTAACGACTTAAATTTGAAATTTACGCAGGTCTATTTGCCAGAGCGAAATCTGAGCTGCTTGCATTCAGGTCCAACTTGGGTGGTAAGAAAATGCTTTAGTTATCTCGACGGACACTGGGTAACGAAGTGCAGCGCACATCGAAGCAAGCAATGAGGTGGAGTGGGTGTTGGGATATCGTTGCTTCGGGCAGAAAATATAAATCAAAGTAAGTTATCGCGTGATAAAAGCTCATTTTTAATAGACGTTCATCATGAAGTCTGACACGCGGACGTTCCATGCCGACTATGTCGAGAATGCCAGTCTTCATGGCATTAAAAATTCTTTGTGGCGAATCCAGTTTTTCTTTGTTTAAAAAACTGTTAAAGAAATTTAGAGCAGAATTCGGGAAATTCATAAAGACTTCAAAAAAATTTATCTTGGAATATTTTCGATGGACGGTTTCTCTCATTACGTTCTATAAACTATTTCCCGAGTGCAGTTGTGAGTGCAGTCTTCACTCACACGAACTGTTGAGCCGTATGAGTGAAGACTTCAATTCAGCTCGTTCCTTAATAGTATAATTGCTGCAACTACGCACGGCGGACAATCAACCAGTTGAACCAGTGAAACTAACATGGCACAAGCATTGATAAGTTATCGTACGATATGGCTGCGCAGCTTACATAGCCCACGTGATAAATGAAATTTCTAATGTGAAATAAAGGCAAACCGTTGTCTATTGTCGTGCGCTGACGAAATAAATAAATAACTGAAGTAAATAAACCGTTGCGAATATTTCACCTTTCGTATCCTAAATACTTGAAGAATTTCCATTATACAACTAAAATATTGTGGTTTATTTTTAATATTCATGCTTTTTTTAAAAGTTACTTCCGCTTAGCTTTTTATATTATATTCATCTTGGTGCTGTAAATGCTTATAGTTTTAATGACAAGCTGACTGTGAAAGTTTTCATAACGAGATAATCACACACAAACGCTGACGAGCGAAATTTGTGCGCGACACATGCGCATACGATAATTGCTTTGGCAACAACGGATCAAGCATCTTGATGCAAGGTGTGTGCTTAATAGGCGAGCTGGACGACTATATTTATTAGAGGCGTTGCACTATCCTCTTGTACGGAGCATTTCGAAGTGTTTTACATTTCACTTACAACAACGCTGATTCCACGCTCTACTGGGACTCTCCTTCGTTACGCAAAACGACAATATTTTTCTTCGTCATTACGAAATTTCATTGGTGATTTTGACAACTAGGCACAGTACAAGATCATTCGAATGGGTTTCCGAATAGAACGTTTTTGAAGGTTCAACTGGCATATTTTGTTAAAACGATTAGGTTTGCATAAAAGATATTTTTAAATTTGCATAAGGTGGCGTATTCAAAAATGGAACTATTTTGAGGGGGCGGGTGAATTCGAGCACAGGTTCGTTTGAACAACCACCCGCAGAAAGAGAAGCCGAATTTTAGAGCGAGACTGTATTGAGGAGGGGGGGGGAGGGTGGAATCCGAAGGTTTACTCTGCAATTTTTGGTCTCTCGGGAAAAGTGGTTAGAACAGCGCAGTTAATATGTTATTGGAGTTGCTTTAAGGGAGGCTAAGGTGAGGCATGTGGCGAATTCCGTAGTTATTTTAGTGGTATGATACGGCACTCCTTTACAATAAACGTTGCTTCCAAATCGGTACGGATGCCGATTGTACCTTCAATAAATATCTCATCGACGAGCTTTGATTGCGAATCTCGATAAAAGTTGACGTCGAAAAGGTGCAGTACATTTATTGATTGGTGGTTGTGATCAATAAATAACAGCGATAGTGCTAAATAAATAATAGTTGATAATAATATGAATTTTAGTAAGTAATAATGTTTGCAGCATTAAGTAATAATGGTGTGCTGTGCTGCGTTTATTCAGTGAAAGTGGTAGACGAATTATCACAGTGAAAGAGACTTTTCGAAGGTAGCTATATTTAAAGCAAAACTTCTGTTCGAGATATTTAGAGCTGAACATGTCTCAAGAGAACGGATTTTTAGTTTCAGAGACAGCTGAAGCGAATAGGTTGCTTTTGGAAAAGATAGAAGAAATTTTTTTATCAATAAATTTCCTGGCCCGCTCGAGGGGAATCTCTTTAATTCTTTCGTCATTCTCACCCTTCCGCCCCTCCCCCTCCATCCCCGGCCGCACGTCTACCACAGGTCCACCGCAGTTCCCCCGTGCCTAATTCACGTTTAACCTGAGATGTGTGAGCAGAAAACATAACTAAAATGTCCACGGTGGTTATGATAAAACTGGAACGCTCACTTAGTGGCGTCTGAAATCTCGTAGTGCCTTTTATCTATGCTAAACACCTGTACTATGCGTAACTTCGAAATTATTAAGAAATTATGAAGATAGGGTTTCTGTTGTGTGCTCTAAACGATCGAATGCATCTGTTTATGTTTGTTAAGTTCTAGAAGCTCTTTAACGCTATTTTATTGCTGCGTCACTATCACTCGAGAGGTAAAACGAAAGTGGAGGTGTTATTTCGTTAAACCACCTCTGCCATGCGTTTTCTTTACGTAAAATGTGCAATAGTACTTCTTGAGAATTCTTTTTTTTGCTTCAGTAACATTTTTTTGCTTCAGTAACAGTCGTTATAGGATGTAAGCGAATGAAGCAAATGAGAATGGGCGAAAAGCTCAAATTGTATGACAATGGATACATAGTAGGAAAGCATCGTATATTTAATAATGTTTAGAAAGATCGCTTCCACAAGTTGTTTCAATTTGTTTGTTGAATTTCAGTGAATGCGTTATGCTTAGAAGCCCAAAGAGCATTCAGTCGTTATAGGATGTAAGCGAATGAAGCAAATGAGAATGGGCGAAAAGCTCAAATTGTATGACAATGGATACATAGTAGGAAAGCATCGTATATTTAATAATGTTTAGAAAGATCGCTTCCACAAGTTGTTTCAATTTGTTTGTTGAATTTCAGTGAATGCGTTATGCTTAGAAGCCCAAAGATAAGCTCAATAATGTGGAAAGCGCTTTGTCAGTGTCGACGAAACAAAGTGAAGGAGGAAGAAATTGCCATTGCAAACACGATTGACTTCACTTCGAAAACAGGGGAAAAAACTATCGTGATTTTTGCAGGTTATCTTCCCAGAAATCTGCTTTTAGCACCTATGTAATATTGTTGTATCTTAAAGCTTTACCAAAGACTGGTAAAGTTTACTAATATTGACGCGTTTGCATGTTTTTGCAAACCCTGCAAACCTTCTCGATAATAACAAGTGACTTTTTTTGTCCGTATTTCATTTTTAAACCAACATAAAAAATCTCAACTCTATTGTTGAAACACTGTTCAGAGACCAGAAGGCATTTGGTGAAACCTTCGATAAGTTTATTGAACATGCCAGGTCGAAATCTTGGAGGTGGAACAAGTTGATGGATGGATGGAACGTTATGGGCTGCCCAGTTCAGACCTTTTATTGTACATCATTTCAGTGGTATATATATATAAATATACATATATATATATAGTTTTTTTTCTTGTTGTTTCAGTCAATATTGATAAAATATTATAATACTTTCTTAGCCACTGGCTTTCTAAAGAGCCCTCTCCATCTCAAGCACAAATCGTCGAACAGAGGTCCCTTCGCGACAATGATCTATTACTCTGTTCTAATCATTACTGAACCGCATCTTAATTAGTTCCCATTTGTACAACTCCTCTGGCTCTCATATGAAAACCCTTGCTACGAAAGCCGTCATTAGAGGCGTCTTTCCATTCTCTTCGCAGCCTTCCTCAGCTTTCCTTTCACTCGATAGGAGTAAACGATACATAGTAAAATTGTAATCGTTGATCCTCTCTGCTCGACTATCTGTGGACCAATAAACATTTTCGCTTGACATGAACAGATGTTCTGCGAGTATCCTGAGATTATTTCATATTTTTTATAATCTTTAAAACTAAAACCAGTTCATTTTATCAAGAGTGATAAGCAGCAAACGTGTTTTTTTCTTTGCAAGCGAGTAAATTTCCAGGAGCAGTTATTCAACGAGCGTTAATAGGGAAACTTATCGAGCGGATTGAGCGAAGAAATCTCTCGTTAGATGGCGTAAAGATGTTGAGGCCCACCACGGAGATGCTACAGGTTCCAGTATTTCTGAAGCGATATGAGAGCAAGATATTTATTGTACGACAATAGGGCATTTCCTGTTTTTTTATATTTGCTGTAAATTTGTTTCGTCTTACTAAAGTCTATGTGAAAGGGAAATGAGAATGCTTAGAAAAATAACGCAAACGAACGCAATATTCATAACCGGAAATTGTTGAGCTGTGAAAGATTCTTCATTCACCAACGATTCATAAATATTTCATTCTTAGAGTTCAACATAAGATTGTGTTTAATGCGTAAAGGTTTTTTTTTTTGCAGATTCATTTCAAAGGGAGGCCGAATATAGGCAGTCAAAAAGCAATCGCTGAACGTATTGAAACAATGTTAAAATCGCCGATTATTGTTAGTGTATGGCGAGGCGTTGATGCAGTCAAAGCATGCGCGAATGTGTGCTCAGAATTGCGGCATCAATTTGCCCTCGAGCTAGGCAAGTTCGATCACCTGAGCACTTATTTATTACTTTTGACAATCATTGAGAGCAGAGAGAGAGAGAGCAGCAACACGAATATTGTAACAAACTCGCACAAAATGATAAATATTTCTTAATAAATTTTTATTGGGTGGTTGTGATAGTTCTTATTTTTTGGAATTGTTTCAGCATCTTTTCTCAAATTTCGTTTTTTGTCAGTCCTATTTAGAGAATGAAAATCATATAGCAGTTTTTCAGCGACACAATCGACTGAGCTCTACCCACGTACGATAAAGTAGAACTATCGCAGCTATCGTTGTCTATGCCCCTCATTCAGTTGTGTCATCAGTTTACTTGATGCAAAATATCGTTCTTTTTTGCAGCATCCTTATCGAATAGCGAGAGTGCACAGCAAGCTCGTAAAGACATCGCTCGCTGGTTCAGGTAAACATCATTGCTTTTATTAACTCTTTAACAAGAACACATCTTCAAAGACTCTGGTGAACAGTTCGTTGCATCTTTTACTTAGAATTCGGAGCTCTAAACAAAACAATTACGTGTCATGAACTCATTAATTCCTTTCTCAGTCATTTTAGTCACTAAAATAATCCATATGATTATAAGATCTAACAACGTAATTCAATATGCTGACCAAAAAAAAAAAGCTATTCGACATGACGCGATTAGATAAACTGCCATTTTCCTCTTTATATGAAAGCACAGATTTTTACAGAAAGAGTTTCCAGATTTGAAAAAAGTGTTAGGAAAGAATTTCTTTGTAGCGGATACATCAATGGGATTCGCCTAATTTGAACCGTACCTATTGCAATTAAATAATTATACCTCGCTGAATCATATCGTTGCCGTTTTCTTGCAAACATTATCTCAACTCATTTTCCGCCAATACCAATACCCTCATAGCGATATAGTGACAATCGGCTCAAAGTTGGCTCAAACATTGAGCTCAACGCCTCAGTTAAGCTTATCGACAGAAACTTGTTAGTTAAGCAGTTCATTTCATCGATAATTCTATTCCAGTTCATTGATTTTTTTTTTAAATTTAGAGCTTTCATACAGGTTAGACGAGATTTCAAGCGTGCAACATGCAAAAGTGGTCGTCGAAAATACACCAGTCGACGAAGTAGACAGCCAGCAAGTTGAAGAAGGGCAGCCACAAGCAGAAGCCGAACCAAATGCAGCGCCAGGAACGGATAATGTTGCTGAGACGGCTGGCACTGCCGAATTACAACCGGAACAAGAGGCATCCAAAGAAGACAACGATCAGAAAACTATGGAAGAAGCTAATATCGTTGAGGTGAAACAGTAAGATTGCAGGGAAACTGCAAACGTGAAGTGTTTATAGTGAAGCTGTTGTCGAACACAGCTAATCGGGATACTGATCTATTATTTTTAGAAAATTTCACTGTTTGTTCAATATCATTAACTGTCATTTTAAATGAGCGTAACAATTCGTGCAAACTATCGCCAAAGAGTAACGCTGCCAATTCTAATGGAAATATTAAGCAATAAATAATGAACGCGTAAAAATTTAATGACGATAATCGATCAAAATAATGTGGTCTGCTTACTCTTCAACGTGCTTATTACTTCTCCATTTGGAACCATCGAATTTTCAGCGCAAGTTAGCAATTCCATCAAAATTGTGCATCACTGCACATGTGGTTCTGCATACGGGTGGGCATAAATAATATTGTTTGTTTTTCATTTCAGTGCAAAATTTGGCTGAAAACTACAAACAGTGCACAATACGTTCATATGAAAAGCGCATTTCAGTCATCACGAGCTAAGGACGCGAGGATCAGTTGTGTGCGTTACACTTTATTTTTTGTATGTGTTACAGTTTATTCGGATTCACGGTTATGATATTGTGATATCTATATTGCGCCATGATGCCTCGCCATCCCTATCCCGTTCACATATTCTCGTTTGCCCACTCACATCGGTAGAGGATGTGACGTAACCCTTCATTCAATAATTCGCATCGCGCAAGAAAGTTTCCTTATCGTTTGTCCTTATTATGAACAGTTGTTGTTTATGGAAAGAAAATCCATCAGGCAAGAATTACGAAATGGATCTAGTTTCCAACAAAAAACTAATTACAAAAAAAAGAACTTAAAAAAAAACAGAAAAAAAAACCTAATTACACCTTCGGAGGGAAAGACATAGAGATAGAAGTGTCTTTTTCTGATGGGATTGTTACCGAATCAAAGAAAGCCAAACAATTGGTGCTAGTGGTGGTCGATAATTAATAAAATATGTTATGATAGAATTATGAGAAGAAAATTGGAACAGTTTTCGAGAAACGTTTTGTTGGCTATTTGCGAACTGAGCAAAAAGCTTTGCGAACGAGAACAAGACAATGAAAATTTGTGAAAACATGGTGACGTTTTTTAGTTTGAAGCATAATCATGATTGCACTAAGGCAATCTTAAAAGATTTTGGCAAAGCACACAAAAATGTATAACGTAAACTCTGAAGCGATTTGATCCGTAGCAAATATCAGAAGATGCAAAGCAATGTTATTTAAAACGGATACTACCAAGAATGGACAATGAAATAAGGCAATGCGTTGCGAACGCTAACATTTGCTACACGCTGTAATGTTGCGAGCTTTGAGTTTTTGCTTTGCATGTTTGCATGCCAATCAACTCCCCTCATCTGCTTTACCTCTGCTTGTCCTCATTAAATGCCTCCAATTAATTGTCAAATGATGATCTCTTACAAATGCACAATTGCAGTTGATATTATGTTTGTCTTCGGTGATTTGCATGACATAAAAACGCATTTAATAAGCACTGCTGCTCCAACTGAGGAGTAAAATTCGCTGTAAAAGCAAACCAACTTAGCTGAACAAATCGACACTTTTTTCCTTTAGCTATTGATTCAAATGTTCCAGGCGAGCGCTTACTTCTCGCCTTACCTTAAGGGGCGAGAAATAAGCGCTCGCCTGGAACATTTGAATCTTTTTTTTACAATTCTTGGTGAGTCGAAGCGGCTGAACAGATTTAATTTTGTAAAATGTTGTTCGAGCAGAGACAGTTGCGCATATATGTTAAAAACAGCCATTTGAAGATTGTGTGCGCGACCTTCCAATACATCTCAAAGTCTGTTCTTTATCGAACCATTTCTATTCGTTTGCATTTGGTCATTAATAAACCAGCTGCTGTTTGAACGAAGATATAGAAAAAGTAGTTTTCTAATACATAGGCATTATATGACACAACACAACAGAAAGCGACGAGTCAAAACATTCGTATAAACATTCACAATATCGATGGAAACGAATAGCAGAAATTTTGCTCCTGTTACTCCATTTCGTTAGTTGGTGGGTCCTACAGTGTTCCAGTAGTTAAAAAGAAGTCACTAGCCATCTATATTGTATGAGCGATTGCAAAGCAGAGAATATCGATTGTGCGAAACCATATTTTCAGCTGCATCCGTATTTTGCACGTCCTATTTTGCAAAACGTCTCATCAACATCCACAGCTCTCGATTTTGCTCTATTTCACAACCATTAAATAGTCCTTTTCCTCTCTCTCTCTCTCAAAAAAAAAAAAAAACCTCCACTCCCATTCCACTCAAAAGGACGCCTGTGGTCACATATTCATTCGTAATCACCGATGTGCAACGAGAACTGAAAGTGCGATTTAACTGAATGCATAATCTTTGTGATATAGTTGTCTTCCTTCGTCGGTTCTTTGCATTGACACAACGATAATTAAACCAAAGTGCGACAATGTTCGTCGAATTTTCATTCAGAAATCGAAATACTTACGCAATACAAATAAAACAATGCACAATATCGATTAGAATGCCCTTCTGATAAACGCGTTAGATTAGACAGTAACTGGAAACGAATTGCGAACTGCGATCATCATAAAGCACTATGTGCTCTTCGGAGGAAGTACTTCCACTGGTGGTTCTTCTAGATGTCGTTTCACCTCGGCGTAGAAGCTCTTCTTCTCATCCAAATAGGCGACATACCTATATTACGAAACATCTATTAGTTCTCGTAAATCTTTGGCTTACGCTAATAAATATATCTTTTACAGCTGTTTCACTATTCCAATCGATCGCATTCTGAGTTTAGCATCCATAAATCACTTAAGAAGTTTTCCAATCAAAAGAAAATCCGCTCGCTAACATAATTGGCAACTTGTGAATGGCTGGCGAAAAATTCTGCTTTTACGATAAAAACAACCTACATTTGTCAAAAACGAAAATCCCCTCAACTTCAATTCATTCACTGCGCATAGCACGGTGTATGATCGTGAATGCAACCCAACGCGAGAAGACCAACATATTTGAAACAAATGGACTATATTCGGTGTTGATAATCCGTAAATTATTCCTTTCGAAATTATTTACCGCACAGCAAAAAATAAGGCTTCCAAGTATCGGCTCGCTCAATGAATTTCTTATTCGAAGACACGCTTGCTCGAGTTGTCGTTGTTTTGCAAAACTAAATTTTATAATATTTCACCCTCTTCTGAAAATTTAGCCTCTCTTTAAAGATTTCGATCGGCTGCGCTCATTTGCGAATACACACCATTTCATTCCGCATCCCCAGCGCATCCCACTTTTTCCACCTCTTTGTTCGCAGAGTTCCTCACCATTCAAATAGGCCACCTTATAAAGTGGATGCCTATGAGCCAGTAACGGCTCAAGTTTTTTTTATATTTCCTAACTTTTCTGCACCGATGAGATAGAAGAGAAATGATGAATATGATGCACACCTTTTATTAATGCTCAAAATACACATCATTCCAGCAGCGACCATGTGAAATAAAATCGCTAACAAATAGATCCAAAACGGTCCTAACACACTTTCAAATTTCTTTTCGGAAATGAGTAGCTGCGGTGCGATTGCGGTTACAGATGTCCTGTTACCTGAAAACTGATATCCTGCTTATAACTGAAAATGGATGGTGCTTAAAGAATCATGATAAAACAGTGAATAAAAACTGATGACTTAATTTACGAACAAGACCAACTGGATCCATGTTAAAGCACTCGGCCAATACGAAATCTGAAGCAAATGTTAAAACTTGACGATGGGCTATTTCATAGCTCACTCTGATTCGTATCAACATATAATATCCATATTTCTTAAAACCTCAACTCAACCCAACATCCTCTATATCATCTACACCAACAATAATACATTTTACTTTCTAACACTAATCAATTTTATCTCGTTAAAACGTCGACTACCTATCGCTTCAAAACTGCTACCATCAATACGCAGTTACACATATGTTTTACGTTAACGGCTCAGTTGCTCTAAATAACGCTCGTTATGAGCGTCCCGTTCAGTAAACAAGGAGGAGCGGGTTGTTCTTATATGGTTTCAGCTACAAATTGTTTGTAGGTTTTTTTAGCTGTTGCTGATACGAAACTGGTACAGAAACTGCTCTCGAAACTTATGAAGATCGCTTTATCCTTATTTACTTTCTAGAAGCGCACGAATTTTCCCCAATGGAAAATCATCACTGGACCCCCACCACTACGAGTGTGTACAGCAGTGTTCTGAAGGAAGTCTAAAGCTGACCCATACCCACCGTTCTGCTATTTCCTTTTTAGTGCGAGATTCTTAATCCGATCAAAAAAAATCGCACAGTACTACTCGTTTGAGAACTAATACGCATCAAAACAAGACAAATTAAAAATTATATGCTTAACGGTCGCTTTGAATTCTTGGTAGATGATGAATTACGACGTGTCCTGATCACATAAATGCACCTAGATGAACGATGCACTTTCGACTGTAACGGGAAGAAAAAAAAGATTCAGAAGTTCTATCACGGTTTCTGTGGGACGCTTTAAAAAAGCATTTACCCTTTGCAAATGTAAAAATTTAAGCGAATTAGGTATAGCGCGAAAAAACTTGAACACTGAGTGAGGTCAAAAACTGACGTGTATAAAGGAATACTCAAATTGCAAATCACATCCTAATATGTATGCATCATTGATCGTCCCCCAGCGAAATTTACCCGTGAAAGGTGGAAGTTCACATCAAGGCAGTAACTTTAACATACCGATCGCCATTATAAGCACTATACAAACCGCAAGAGTATCACAGAGAACAATCATGAACATCAGTATCGTAATTTGGTATTGTATAATCGAGGCCTTTTCCAATGCCACTCCCGACAACTGCAATTTTGATTTCTGCGTTTAAACATTTTCAGTAACTCCTCGGCGTGATTTCATTTTTTGGTGGGCAAATCCCAAGCATTAAATGTTGGCCTTTTCTTCACAAACCTGAAAATTCAACACTTCCTTGCAGCGCTGCCCTAAAAAAATCGTTATTAAATTTGTTCTCGTTCCACCTCTATGCGAAACCGCTGTTTTGTTGCAAACTAGGCAATCATCGATAGCCTTTTCGCTTTGACTGCATATACTAAGAACAGCGACTCAAATCGTTTTCTTCGTTGATATTGCGCATAAACGAACGTCTCTTTGCAAAGAAACGCGACAAGCAGCGAAAATTGGGCCAGCTACACTGGATTTTTAAAACCGAGATTTAGTTATGACACTGCTGGAAAGGGAGAGGGAAGGATCGATAAACTTTCAAAAGGAATCTCAAAAAACGCTGTGCACTTCATTTTTTTGTAGAAAAATCTCACAAATTTTATTGGCAGCTGAAAGTCGTCAACGCCATTTCGCTTTTGTTTTAGCACTGGTAATCCTACTAAGCACAAAGCATCGTATGGCTATTCCAAAAAAAGGAAACGGGGTTTCGGGACCGAAAAATATTTTTAGAAAACAGCGGAAAGAAAACTCACAGCACATATGTTACCGCTGGCACTCAGAAACGCTAAGCAATAAACGGTCGGTCGTAACAACCATGGCGCTACGATAAAATCGTTTCTTTCCATTAAGAAATACAAGAATATGAGCAGCATCGAAAATATGAACTGAAACAATTCTATTTTAAAAAAACTAACTTAAAGACAACGAGCAGAGGAGTGTCCTGAAGAAGTCGCACGTTACACGCGTGGTGTTTGCACGTCGGGACTGTTAGCTGCGGTTTGAATATTCTAAGGTGATGAAAACACCAAATTCTTCAGAGTATCGGATAGAAATTTTTATGTTGAGAGCCTTATGTTTCTGAGTGCTGCTCGCATTACAACTGCATTCCCGATGTTGAAGTGAGGCAGTAGTTCAGCTGACAGAGCCCTCGCCCGGCATGCGAAAGACCCGGGTTCGACTCCCGTGGTGCTTTCCACTGCTAGAGGTCAAACACAAGGGTATTCTTCAGAACGTTCAACTTTATTAAGCCGGTGCTCCAGGCGGTGACGCTAATGCTGATCCGGATCCATTTAAAATCCCTTCAAAGCAACACCCCTAGTGCTCTCATCCTATGTCGGGTTCATCAAAGGCTATAGAGTTATTTTTCGAAACGGAACTCAAAAGCGGATCTAGGCATCCACTATTCCGTTTATATTAGACTTACTACGTGAGTTTCGAGTAAGGAAAACCTCACGTCCGATTCGAAGCAAATCGAAATAGAGGGAGGAACAGACTGAATCGATTGCCCCAATAAACATTTTGGAGAAGTTTCATTTCATTTTCCATGAAGTGTTTGCGTACGAAGTGAAAATTAATGGATGCAACGGAAATTTGTACAGAAATGAGTACATGTAAGTGTGATGAAAAAAGACCTGCAACGCTGTACACATATAGACCGCAGAGCTCGCATGCAGCATTTCGCAACATGCTGTCGGATAGTAAAGCGTGCTACGCTCATCGAATTTGCTCTTCTGAAATGGTAGGCACTTAATTGCGAAATTCGCTGCGAATGAAACAAACACGCGTCTATACAGTGACGAAAATAGAAAACTTGGTGGTTATAGTTTGAGTGTAATAAATGAGTGAATTTTTTTTTCACTGAAAAGATCAATTCCGTACAGATCGGCAAAAATTAGTGCCGCTAAGGGCCGACAGTATAGTGTGTTGAACTATTGTGATGTGTTGAACATATTCAAGTTCCAAAGAGTCAATTCTTTATTCGCTCTTCTATAAATATATTAGTTTGGTTCTGCAGTTTTTTTTTTGCAAGAGCAAAAGACACTTCGCAACTTTCCAAAAAACGACGAACTTTATCTTTATGTGAATTCATCAGTGCTGCTGAGCAAAGATGCAAAAATGTCGTTTCAGAATAGGCACGAACTTAACCAGCAGCACCCTTATCGTTCTCCACGCAGAATCGATTGAAAGGCGATCATTTATTCAATCAGATTGCAGAAAATAATCGCAACCTTTCCAATAATGGTAACGACGGAACTGCAATTTCGCTAAAGGTATTCCAATATAACATACGAGTAAAGCGAATATTTGTAAACACCGTGTGTGTAAACAGTAAATGTAAATAGCAATCATCATTGTGCAAATACGAAAGGCGGTTGTGTCCCAAAATTGTTACTCACCTATAAGCTACTGTGATCTCGTTTTTTTCACTCCATCAAAGGGGAAGCGATCAACGCTACTGATTTTAGGGAGCAGTGTGGGACGGTAGCTGTCAGCTGTAGCCTCATTTTTTTTTGCTGCCCCCACATCCTTGACTGGAACGGCTAAAACTCTTTTGCTGCACATCGTGTCAAATTAAACTTTTTCATGTTGAGGTATCATATTTGTTCGTTCTCTATCCGTTTCTTATCCGCTTATCTGTATCGTATGAGAATGTGTAAGTTTAGTCCCACTGTAGAAAATTTTCAATGGGCCGACTTAGCTGCTAAACGCGGAAAAAACCGACCAGTAGTCAGTCAAGACGAACGAGAATCGATGAAAAGCGATGCTGCAAAATTACCAGTGAAAACGTTCTCGGACCATAACATTAAACAATGTTGAGCTTCATAACCAAATCGGGAACGAACATTTATGTGCCGAGTAATTCGCAGACAACGCTGTCGAAAAAGCGACGCGCTTTCGTCAAAAGGGAATCAGGTTTTATTGCTTGAATTTGTTGTTAAGCTGGTTTTGGGGAAACGGAAGCTGGTGCGAACGCTGCCATTCCTGTATTCGTCAGAGGCATTGGTGGAACACGTTAGGCATGAGGGACACCATAACCGCCATTATTTCGAGGTGGTAAAAAATGGCCCATCTCCCTTCTCCTCATATAAATTGCTCACTCAAAGATGCAGAAGAAAAAACAAAAATTTGCAGGCATTATGCTGTGAAAAAGTGTTCGAAGACCATCGGACTTCCTTACCAATGCTTGTTTACGTTCGTTATAGTCTTTCATAGCTGCCTGCATCACATTATACAAACTCTTTTTCGAACGGGCTCAACACTCCGCTTTGTCGTTGATCCTTAGTAGTTTTGGGAACTGACCTTTCTCAGTTCTGCTCAAATGAACTACCGTGTCTTATCTTTCGGAGCTCATTGATGCCCATTCTGTTTATTGGAAGAGCATAGCGTATTTTGAAATTTCCTAATATATGATCAGTATTTTAGAGCACCCGTTTAAAAACTGTGTATTAGCCAATTCTGATGGAAGTAATATTCTGGAAAAATCGATTACTGAAATGTTGACGGTATAGCGAAGTGGATG
Organism: Toxocara canis; assembly: GCA_000803305.1. Classification (NCBI taxonomy): domain Eukaryota; kingdom Metazoa; phylum Nematoda; class Chromadorea; order Rhabditida; family Toxocaridae; genus Toxocara; species Toxocara canis. The sequence continues at coordinate 146,913 of JPKZ01000742.1, forward strand.
CATCGAAACTTCGATTGGTGCATTTGACGAAAGGCACTTAGAGCATTCATCTCTGCAAAGAGTGCCACTAACTACTCGAGAATGAAGCAACGATGAACGCAACGAGTAACGATTACTCGGTCGTTTTGCACTGCGATTATCTAATCACTGGTGATATCGGACATTTTTGCGCGAACAGATTGCAAAATCATCGAAAAAAAAAAACAGAATAAACACATCACAGTGAACTGTGGAATAACAGTGGCATAAACAGTTATCAACTACTTGAGAAAGCGGAAAGCTGTCTGCTTATAGAGTTAAGAAATGTACGTGCGATGAATGAAACGAATGCGCGCCACGACGATAGAGATGACAATACGATCAACAGAGTCACCATATCGAGCGATGTGGCGCCGATCAATTGTGCGACCTGATTTTGACTGCGCGACCAAATTTGCACTCTCATCTCAAAATTCGCATCTCATTTTGCGCTATCACAGTCTGTTGTTTCTGATTTTTTAAAAGTTCCTGTAATTCAGTTGTGAGAAAATGGAAACGTTGCCAAAATTGACAATTTTCAATGGAAACAATCTGTTTTCAGTGCAAAAAGTACACGTTTAGAGGTAAAAGGTTGGCAGATTATGACAGTTTACAATCTAAATTAATGAAACATTACTCATGACCGAATAAAAAATATGGATGGTGGCATTCAAAACGTGACGATGTCGTACATGCAAATAGTCAAAGAAACGAGCGATAATAACAACTAGCGTGACTTCTGTATACGCTCTGTACTCAGAAGTTTGGAAGTTTCATTAAGTAAGGAAAAAACACGTTTTTAAACAGTTAGCCGTTAAAGTATATGAATTCAAAGCAAGTTTATAGTAAGTCATAATGTTGGAAGAAGTGCTTTACAAATACCCGGTTCCAGAGAGAAGCAAGGCCCTGACTTTTTATTCCCGCTGATTTTTTGCAGGCACCCAACCCTCCTTTCTAGCTAGTAGTGATGCCATCGTACCAAAAAGTATAATACTTTTCGTACTGTACTTGTACTTATACCGGGTATAGTACAGTATCGTACCAAATTTAAAATCGCAAGTAGAGTATAAGTACAGTACAGTGCGATTTTTCGAGGGGTGGTACAAGTACAGTATCCTACCGATTTTTTGG